>OY829518.1:1630938-2033422 GCA_963691665.1 Clepsis dumicolana | reverse complement strand
GACCAAGTCGAGCTGCTGCGCTGGGTCAACAAGAACATTGCCAACTTTGGTGGGGACCCCAATGACGTTACCATTGCTGGAGGCAGCGCAGGATCCTCAGCTGTGGACCTTCTCATGCTTTCAAAAGCGACAAAAGGTCTCTACCACAAAGTTATACCCGAAAGCGGAGCTAATGTAGCCGTATGGAGTATACGGCAGGACATACTTATGTAAAGTTTTCAGACGAACATTAATACGTACCTTAAATCTGTCCTTTCCAATAGGCGCCTTGGCCTATGGAATACCTAAAAACTCGAAGACTTCGTCAGTTTTGTACCCGCGCACGGGCCCCTGCGCGGTTTGCACAGTGCGCGACTCGCGCGCATCGCTCTGCGCTTCTGTCATAGACTGCTTTTCTGTTTTATAAGCATGCAAGTCCGTGAAAAAAGTTTTCACAAGTAAGTAGTGACAAGTAGTTATGCTTCGAAGATTCTCAGTGATGGTGGATTGTGATTACTTTTACAACATATCCGACACCTTTTTTTTATTCTTTTTTTTTTTATGCAGTAAGGTATTAGTACAGGCTTTCAACATACAATGACAATGCAAAGAAAAATCCGTTAAGCAGCTGGACTTGAACCAGCAACCTCTTTAATCGGTTGCTGGTTCAAGTTCAGCTGCTTAACGGATTTTTCTTTGCATTGTCATTGTATGTTGAATTTCATACTTTGAATGTTTCATAAAAATAAAAACAAAAATAATCAATAAATCGATTATTTTCATTGATTAGTACAGGCTTTGCCTAGTTTGGGACTAGGTCAATTGGTGTCAAATTGTCCCGTGATATTTACTTATTTTTATTTTTTATTATTATTATCGGATCAGCAAAAAACCTTGGATTAAAAATGGTTTTAACAGAAACTTGTATCGAATATTATGTCTTTACTGAACAACTAACCGATTAATACTGCTAGAGATACAATTCGAAGTATGAATTTATATGCAACGCTTTGAAATGTGTTATCACGTTATCAGTTTAATATTGATATGAGGGTTAATAATAACTTTGTAACTGTGCTAGGTACTAAGTTTATTAATTTTATCGGATGTTATCTATTAAACGATAAATACTATTTATTGGAAATACAAATATTATTATTATAATGAGCAAGCGCCTGAAGGAGGCAACAGGTGACCCTCGCGCAGGCAGCTTTCTCGCCCAAAGACTGTCTACAACAATTCAGCGCGGGAATGCTGCCTGCGTAATGGGCACCCTACCCAAGGGTCTAGGTTTAGATTATTTTTGGTTTTTAGTCTTATTAGGTTATTTTTAAGTTATTTACCTATTTGTTAATTTTAGTAATTGTTATTATTATAATGATTACTCAGCATTTTCATGGATAGTATGTATAGAAATCGTCATTAAAATAGCAAAGCTTAATGTAGCTCCAGTTTTTTAGTATGCTGTATGGACCAATTAGAGAAGTGTTTCCAAATTAGCAGTTTTCTTCGAAAAACTTGTGCTCGGTGCGCATCACGCCAAAAACTGAGAAACTTTAGAGCTATTCCCCTTTTCGCTTTAAAAGTCATATCTAGTGGTACTGTGCGTTTTCCGACTGCAAATTCAGTGCTTTTTAAAGTAAAGTACCAATTTTAACTTGCAACAATTGCTTGCTCAATCAACTCTTTCTCGATTCAAACCGATTAAACCTAATTCATTATTTCAAATGGAAATATATCTTTGACGTCGACTATACGAGACTGAGGGAGTCAATGTTATCTCAAGTATTTCTCAAATTTCAAACCGAAACGTAAATATCAGAAAGGAAAGAAAAATTAAGACGCTTCCCTGAGAGGATGACCTTGAACGCTTCGCGCCTTCCTCACCCCACCTCACTTCTACTAAACAACTTTATTTTAGTGACGACATCTATTAAATATCGGTCTAACTGCATTTTACACAGTGTTATCACAAATAACGCGTCTTTTCGAAAAACAATTTTGTTTTCAAAATTCGCACCGATTACGTAAATTACTTATTTAATTTTTTTTAAATATTCTAAATAAAGGCATGGTGCCCAGCAGTGGGACGTAAATAGGCCGATGATGATGATAGTGGTGATGATGATGATTATAAAAAGGTATTTTAATAATGTTAAACATAGAAATCCTAGCCTATTCAATTCTCTATACATTGGTGTATGTCCCAAGTCAAAGTAAATTATGATGTAGTAACAGAATATTATTCGCAACTTTTTTTTTTTGATATAATATATATATATTTTAAGTTACAATGACATTTAATCTAAGCTTAAACTAAATAAACTACAACTTAAAACTAAATTAAATCTAAATAAGGCCCCCGTGGCATAGTGCCCAAAAGGCTGGCAGCGTTGCCTCGCTGAATAGCGATGCTGATTCTTTGAGAGAGAAAACTGCCAGCCCTTTGGTCACAAGTTGCATCAACTAAGCGCTTTTGTAACTCAGAAATAAGCTTGTAAGCGCTGGGACCCCATGGACCCAAAGTTTCAAACCCGACAGGAACAAAATTATAATTCGGACCGAGAGATTGATACTTAGAATTTTTTCTATTTTCAGCCGTTTCTGCCGCCGCACCAGCTTTTTGTGTGGTTCCCTGGAGATGTGAGGGTGCTACTGTATCGACACAGGTCGCATCCCAAACCAGAACCCTACCCATTCTCCAGGGAATCAGAGACATACCGTCCGGCCTTTTGCCATCGTCGCGGGCAATGCCGCTTGGCTCCAAAATGGCCGGCACGTTCGCAGAGGCAAGAGCCCGGCGGATTATGTCATTGAGCGCGGCATGACGGGAGAAACGGCCGGCGCTCTTTTGACAGGAAAGGCCATGGTGTCCCGTTTCGTCCACATTGGTGCCACAGAGGCAACGGTGTGGTGAACACAGCGCAACACCCAGTCTTAGCCCGACTGCAATTCTCAGTGTTTCAGGCTCAAGAAAGGTTCCGGTGTTAACGGAAGGATAAGCATGAAGCCAGTCACCGGATTCCTTTCTTGCCACAGCCAAAAGCCTTGCGCGGTCTGGGCCTGAACTGGAACTGAGAATATTAGAATAAGTTAATTTGGATAGTGTGTCATCCCAGCTCCGTTGGAAATTTGGATAAGCGGGAGGATTTTCACCCGGACAAGCCATTAGCCAAGCATTCCTAGCATCGACCAAACCCGTCGTCTCGTAGTTTGAAGGACAATCCTTTAGGATTTTACCTACGAGGGTGGACGTGCTGTGGACAGATGATAGGAACGCTGGTAAAGCAACACTAGAAATTTTGCGGATACCTAGCCCACCATATCTGATAGGAAGGGAAGCCTGGGTCCAAGATTGCCCATTGAATTGTAAGTTAAGTATAGATTCCAAAGAAGTTTTCATAAGGGAATCAATTAAGGTCAGAGAATTTTGATGTTTCCAAAAGGGACAACAACGAAGCAAATAAGTAAATTTTGGCACAAAAAGGCAAAATTTTAGAATAGTGATAGCAGTGTGAGCACTGATTTCCAGCAGCCGGAAATTGACTTACTTGTGATGCAGATATCATAAGTATTAAATAGGAAAAAAAATTATATGAAACATAGAAAAACAAGTTAAGATGTTATAGATACTTAATGTATTTATATATTTTGTTTTTATCATTTAAATAATTTACAGAATGGCTCTAAAAAGCAGCCATTTCAGCGTCTGGGTCAGGGAAGCGCCTTAAGACTCGAACTGGGGTTCGGACCCAGGACGTCCACCATACCGTGGTGTCGCTCGACCACTGCGCCATCCGAGCAATCAGTGAGTGAGTCTTAATTCTTCTGGTCTTTCTGTATACTTACGTTTAAAATTTGGGAAATAATTCGAGCGGGATGACCGAAAACATAAAAAAAACCCTTACAAAAAAAATCCTAATTTAAAGTAAAAAACGTAGACAAGAAAACTAAAAAAAGTAAAAAATAACGCCTAATGTATTTTGTTAGTATGGATTAGTATGGATTGGCCCTTTCAGTTCAATATACCTAGCAAATTTTTTATCTAAGCGTCGTCGGTGTCGGGGGATCGCTAAAGTCAACAGCAAACTAAAGTATGTTGTTATATAGAAAGAATAGCTGTGGATGACTTTAGCGATCCCCCGACACCGACGACGCTTAGATAAAAATTTTGCTAGGTATATTGAACTGAAAGGGCCAATCCATACTTCCATCCATACTAATCCATACTAACAAAATACATTAGGCATTATTTTTTTTACTTTTTTTAGTTTTCTTTTTGTCTACGTTTTTTACTTTAAATTAGGATTTTTTTGTCGGGAGTTTTTAAAATTTTGTGCTTTTCATATTCACTTTACAATATATATTTTATTATTTGACTTAAACCAACGGAAAATCCAAGCCATCAACGAGCTCCCGGATTAAGAATTTCTGAACTTAGCCATACTGAAGACATCAACGGGCTCTCACATCTGATCTGAACTTGAGACATTTAAAAGTTTAATATCTCAAAAACGGCCAAACCGGTTTTTATGAAACTTAGCTAAGAACCATCTCGATTAAACTACCTTTACACAGATACACATGTTAAACTTATTTATAACACCCCTCTTTTTCGTCGGCGGTTAAAAATACAAAAAGTCATTTGAGTACTATTTCTAGATAACCAACTTAGAAAAGTTGAAAAAACCATTTCAAAGTTCAATATTTAAAAAACGAGTGAACAGATTTTAATGAAACTTGGCTAAGAACCATCTCGATTACACTAGCTTTCGATTAAAAAAAATCGCATCGAAATCGGTTCAACCGTTTGGGAGCTATGATGCCACAGACAGATACACAGACACACAGATACACAAACACACAGATACACAGGTACACAGGTCAAACTTATAACACCCCTCTTTTTCGTCGGGGGTTAAAACTAAATGGGTTTAAAGTATTTTAACACTCAAATGGTTAATTTTAATAAGAATACTATTAAAACATTTCTTCTTTGAGACATACTTTGAGGCACCCCATCTCGTTTCTCTCGATAGTCACCTACTGCGAATTTACATAGATATTTGCCATCATCCTTCACTCCACCCTTTTCATGGTAAAGTAACAGCCGTAACTTGAAATGGCAACTGACAGAATTCAATTACTTGTAATTAAATATGCCAAGGAAACGCCGTTCTCGACTAGAACAGAGTTTCGACAGAACTTTAATAAGTTACGACTCGTCTGACATCAGCGGGAGAAAATTCAAACATTACCATCCACTCGAAACACTTGTCGTTTATCCCCGTCCTTTGCATATTGGTAATGAAAGTGTGAGACGGCAAGAGAGTTTCGATTCGATTGTCGATAGTATTGAATTGAGCGGAGATAAAATTAACATCCGTGATACTTAATAGGTCCCATCTAAATATGCTGTAATTTGTCACCGAAGTTTCTCTAGCTCACCTTGAAATTGGGTCACAGTGGTAATTGGGGAGTGTTTGGCCAACGTTTGTGATGTATCCTTTGTCGCTATATAGGGTGTTAGGTGATTAATAGATAATTAGTAACAATCTGTTAAGCAGCTGGAGACCAGCTCCTTAACAGATTTTTCTTTGCATTGTCATTGTATGTTGAATTTCATACTATGAATGTTTCATAAAAATAAAAACGAAAATAATCAATAAATCGATTATTTTCATAGATAATTAGTACTTCCGTAGCAAGCTGCAAATGAGTTTTCAAAACAAGTTTTGCAAAAAAAATCGTCAGATCTATACGTAATATTTCGATCAATCCAACCACGAACAATGTTTTATCGACACAAGTTTTTTTTCAAATAAGTAGTAATAATAGTTTATGCAACTACTGTTACAACAAGAGGTCCTTAAAACACGAGTGTGGTTTAATGAAACGAGGCGAAGCTGAGCGCTGCCAATATGCTCATAGCTATTGAAACGTAAACGCGAACACGTTCGAGACGTAGTCCTGAGGATCGAGCATGACTTTACGAAAGCTGCGTAACGTTGAGGTTATCGTATCGAGATCGAGAAACCTCATACTAAATTTTTGTTCCAAATACGCTCACGGGCGGGCGCTGTTCCAAACGTCATACAAACTCGATAACGTTTACTACTCGACTTTACGTTACGCAGCTTTCGTAAAGTCGTGCTCGAACCTCTGTGGTGGAACTCATACTAGCGACACAGGATTTGTGTAAGTGCACGGCAATCGAACCCGGCATCTGAGGAGATATCAGGTGGATTGCAAATGGAATTATGGACGGCGGAGTGTCGGCGCCGCGCCAAAGATTGAATGTCGACAGAAGGGGCAATGCTTTCAAACAAAATCATCATCATCATCATCATGTCAGCCGAACGTCCACTGCTGGACATAGGCCTCCCCCGCAGCTCTCCACTCAGACCGGTCTTGTGCTTTCCGCATCCACCGCGGTCCCGCAATCTTTACTAACAGACAAAATGTCTATAGAGATTTAATGGAGGTTTAGAGGTGTACGTGAGAGACGTGAGTGAGAGGCGCGATCTCGCGGGCGCTCTCCGACACGGTGGACAGACCTCATAAAATCTGTGACGCACTCCAGCATAAACGGTTGCTCTCACTCTGTCAAACATCGAGCTACATTGCGACCAATGGCGACGCATCGCGAGGACAGCGTTGGCGCAGAAACCAACCGAAACATGACTACGATCACTCTGTCAAGAGGCACGACGGAGAAGAGAAGTGTCTACGGGGTTGCGGGTGTCTATGGGCAGTGGTGATCACTTACCATCAGGTGACCCAATTGCTCGTTTGCCTTTTTTAGAGTATGTAAAAAAATTCACTTGATTACTGACGGACACAGGGAGAGGACCGCGGTGGATGCGGAAAGCACAAGACCGGTCAGAGTGGAGAGCCTTGGGAGAGGCCTATGTCGGCTGGCATGATGATGATGACAGGGAGAGGTGGAATGAAATATTTTTTTGTGAAAAAAAGTGTGAAACAATGTCTAGAGAATCCCGAATATTCATCACATTAAATAATCATCATACGAAATGCTGGCCATAGTCAGTACCGTTTTACAAAATACTAAAGTAGTCGACCCAAGTGGAGTTGGGGCAAAGGAACCCTAAAAACTGGACAAGTGCGAGTCGGACTCGCGCACGAGGGTTCCGTACAAAGATTTTAAAACTTTACCCTAGTGTTTTAAGTTGTCCAGTGTTAGCAGAGCCCTGCTCCTAAGCAAAATGTACGCAGTCATCTTATATTGGTCTGAGAAATCTACAAACAGACATAAATATTTAAGGTTTTGAGAATTTTCTGAGTGGTGGTGTTGCTATAAGAGCTACCTTCATACCAAATTTCAAATTTCTAGGACAACTGGAAGTAAGTAAGTACCCTTTAGGTTTTCAGGGTACGGCAATTTGTATGGAAACAACCTTTTTAATGACTGTATCTTTCGATTGCGTTGACTTAGAAGTTTGATTTTTTCACAGCTTCAAGGGGCTGCAGACTTGAATATTTGATGTTAATTTGAGCCTGCTACCTCCACGCGTTCCAGAGAAAAAGGGCCTTGACAAACAGACAAACGGGTAACAAAGTGATCCTATAAGGGTTCCGTTTTTTCCTTATGAGCTACGAAACCCTAAAATGGTTAATGATTTTATATATTCACCGGTGCAATTCATATTTCTTCAAATGTAATGCTGTTAAAAGTAAAGCCCCCTTGTCTCATCTGCCTCCCCTAATCCCCCCCAATCCATTACGCCCTCGCGTCCTCCGTTAATTGAAAAAGCAATTAAACCCGTGCCGAGAACTATTCCGGTCCCGGGGCCAATCGGGGGACGCCCCTTAGCGTCTTCTGTTCCAGATTTTAAAGATATTGAAGGTTGCGGGGTTTTTACCCAACTTTTATAACCCTCCTTCGGCTGTCGGGTAAGACAGGAGGATATTGTAACTGCGATGCCCACCGTACATAACATCACGACATCTAGAATCAATCAGCGTCGATATCAAGCCATCTACGGTTGCTCTGATTGGTCGACACTTTCGGCAAGAGGGATGCACTACGTATTAGCCCGAACACGACTGAGTGATCCGTTTTATTTCACCATAAACATTCATTAAATAAACATATCTTTCATACACTGTCAAGATTAGAACTCGATGTTAATCAATAGCTTTTACCTGGTAACCCCGAAATTGTCTGACGGTTTTCACCTCATCAATTAGTTGGTGTAATCTACTTCCCCAACTTTAGAGTAATTCGATGGCAACTTTGATGGAGCCAAGACAATGTTTCAAACAACGCTTCGTAACTTAACAGTACACAGGTAGTATCAGTACGCGGAGTCCCTTGAATCATCGACAAACGTTTCATAACTGTTTCGTTTCATTTTATCAAAAGCTTTTTAGGGTTCCGTACCTCAAAAGAAAAAAACCGAACCCTTATAGGATCACTTTGTTGTCGGTCTGTCTGTCTGTCTGTCTGCCAAGACCCTTTTTCTCTGGAACGCGTGGAGGTAGCATGCTAAAATTAATATCAAATACTCAAGCCTGCGGTCCCTTGAAGCTGTGAAAAAATCAAACTTCTTAGTCAACGTAATCGAAAGATACAGTCATTAAAAAGGTTGTTTCCATACAAATTGGCGTACCCTGAAAACCTAAAGGGTACTTACTTACTTCCAGTTGTCCTAGAAACTTCAAATTTGGTATGAAGGTAGCTCTTATAGCACAACCACTCCAAAAAGTCTCAAAATCTAAATTTTTTATGTCTGGCTGTAGATTTCGCAGATCAATATAAATTGACCCCACACTGCGTACATTTTGCACGAGCAGGGCTCTGCGAACACTGAACTTCTTAAAACACCGGGGAAAAGCGTTAAAATCTTTCTACGGAACCCTCGTGCGCGAGTCCGACTCGCACTTGGCCGGTTTTTTTTTATAAAATCAGGTTAATTTCAGGATAGGTAATTTTATTGTTTGTTGTATAGGTTAGGTTATGACCTACGGATCTGAGACGTGGGCGCTAACCATGAGCCTTATAAGGAAGCTCAAAGTTACCCTGAGGGCGATGGAGAGGGCTATGCTTGGGGTTTCTCTTCGGGATAGAATCAGAAATGATGCTATCCGCAGTAGAAGTAAGGTTACCGACGTAGCCGGAAGAATTGCGAATCTTAAGTGGGCGCAAGACTGTTGGCCGATGGGGCCAGAAGGTTCTCGAATGGCGTCCGCGGACCGGGAGATGACCTGGTAAAGATCGCGGGGCCGCTGTTGATACGGAAAGTACAAGACCGGTCTGAGTGGAGAGCCGCGGGGGAGACCTATGTCCAGCAGTGGACGTCTTTCAGCTGACATGATTATGATGATAGGTTAGGTTAGTTTTGAAATCAAAAGGTTCGGAAACTAAGTCAGAAAATAACTTTATTATGATAAACGATCAGTACGGAAATCTGTTATATTATAAGTTCGACGTGTGCATCTTTATGTTTTTCTGTGGCATCGTAGTTTCAAAAAGACAGTCTCATCGAGATGGTTCCTAGCTAAATTGTATTAATATCATAATGTTCATAATAGACATAATAATCATAATAGACAATAGTAATAGACAATATTAGTCCAAACAAAGTTCCAAAGTCAAACTTTCTGCTTTCGACCATTCCATTCACAATCATTCGTTGTTCATACTCGTACTATTGTGCGGATTAGATTAGAGAAGTGCCTATCTAGCTGGAGCTTAGCAGTAAAAAAAAACGTAAAATAAAATGCATTTATTTCGGACAACAGAAACTAAACCCTAAAGTTTTATGGCCTAGCACTAAGCAGCAGAAATATGAAGTCGGTGCTTCATTCGAAGAATATTCCGCTCGCACCGCACCGACTTCATATTTCTGCTACTTAGTGCTAGGCCATAAAACTTTAGGCTTTCTGCTGTCCGAAATAAATGCATTTTATTTTACGTTTTTTTTCTAAGGTTTTTTTTTGAAGGCGGTTTTACTTTTTTGTTAAATGATTTTTATTTCACAATTTTACGTTGATTTAACATTTTAAGAATTATCCTCCAACTCCTAACCGTTAAGGAGTTGTACCTTCCATCATCAGCTCATTAACATGAATTGATGACTACCAGACGCAAATACTTGAATAGGTTTAGAAAATATATGAAACACATAATACGTGCCTATAAAATTTGAGGGTTGCCCTCTATTTCCCTAGGATCTCATCATCAGATCATGACTTGGTGACAATGGAACCACCTCAGGAGTATACCCTTTCGAACAAAAAAAGAATTTTGATAATCGGTCTACAATTGGCGGAGTAATCGATGTACATACATAAAAAAAAAAAAAATACATGCAGTGGAACGTAGAACCTCCTCCTTTTTTGAAGTCGGTTAAAAAACTTATAAAAATATTTATAAAACTACTGAATCGATTTTGATGAATTTTAACTAAGAACCATCTTCATTAAACTAGTTTTCGACTGAAAAAATCCGTTTGGGAGCTATGATACCACAGACAGATACATCCATACAGATAGGTACACAGGTCAAACTTATAACACCCCTATTTTTGCGTCGGGGGTTAAAAAACAAAACTCCATTAAAGTATTTCAGAGTTTTCCTCTTCGAATGCAAATATAGACTAATTCCCGTCCCTCTTCCAAAACTAACGAAGACCGCTTCAATCGGAGACCTGAACAAACACGTGCTGTGTTTGCGTTGGGAATCGAACGAACTACCCTGTTAGATAAACCTTTTAATTGAATTTAGATGTTCCTAATTAATTACGTACTTGTTTTTACCTATATGACTTTAAAGCGTATCTTCGTGGTTTTTTTTATGAACTAAAACAAAAAATAATTCTATATAGCTATCTAACCTGATCACAAAATTTCACGAGAATCAGCTCATTCATGATCGTATTCCGCTTTTTTTTTTAAACAAAAATAAATCGACTAAAAATCTGTAGTAATTATCGAACCTGCTCACAAAATTTCACGAGAATCGGTTGAGAAATACGACCTGTAGAGGAGAACAGCCGGACAGACAGACATACGAAAGCATTTTTTCCCAAGCTGAAACGGAGACATTTAGCGCTCGCTGCGCTCGCTCGGTCGACTATTTGTATGACAGCACATGTAGCACGGCGCGCCATTTTGTCGCTTGTCGCGCAGTGCGTCGCTTTCATAGTGATGGAATCAGTGAAGGACGCACTGAGCGACAAGCGACAAAATGGCACGCGTGCTAGCCTCCTCACACAAATAGTACATACTAATCCCACATTGGGCTGTCATTTCACGGATTCGAATCGCAATGCGGAAACTACTCATTAATCTTTCAATTGAAATTGTATCTGCAATTCAAGCGTAGCTAAATACGAAGTTGTACCAATTGCTTGCGAAAGGCAACATCATAATGCATAAATTAACATGTTTTAATGAAATTAAAGACAAATAACTGGTAGATTCTTCGTAGTGAAATATAGCCGTTTCGAAAATTCAATCTATCCTCTTGTTTTGATTTAGTGATGCATTTTTTGACTGAATTGACGAATAACTCGCTATTTAATAACTCCGGGTTAGCGCTTGAAAACGTCCGAACCAAAAGACCACTAATTTGCAATAACCTAACCAACTTAGAAAAGTTGAATACCCCCGACACTGTCATTTCAAAGTTCAATATTTCAAAAACAGATCAACCGATTATTTTAATGGAACTTAGCTAAGAACCATCTCGATTAAACTAGCTTTCGATCAAAAAACCCGCATCTAAATCGGTCCATCCGTTTAGGAGCTGCTATGATGCCAGAGACAGATACACAGATACACAGGTCAAACTTATAACACCCCTCTTTTTCGTCGGGGGTAAAAAAAGAGCACTAATCGAGCGTCAGACAGTCTTAGTTTGTACGAACGACAGCGCTATGACGTACGGCTGTCATTGAGAAATGCCGTGTTGTGCTAGGACACATTAATCGTGACTTTTGTACTAGATCCAAAGTCCATGGTGTTAGCACAGTCTATACAGTCGTCCAACGAAGGCCTCTCAGGTCAATCGTGCGGGGGGTTGCGGGGTGCGGGGCGGGCAGGGCGAGCCCCCTTGCATACGCCGCCACTGCCCGATTAGTTAGGAACTTTCGCCCTCCTTACTGCTTTGGCCATGCGGTTGCGGTGTCGGCATTTACGCAAACATCAAAGGCGTCGGACCACTGGTAGGTATAAGCTCTTTACACTGTGGTGTTAGTAAGTCAATGGCTATTTGTTGTAGATGGCAAACCATCCTTCCATCGGCAGAATAGCAAGCAGAGGTTTGATTGCCTACCGACCCGACAGTAAGTTTATTGAGACGGCAAAAATAATTGAAGCTAAGTAAATATTTTTATGCTGTAACTTCTCACATGGATTCCGAAAAACACAGATTTGCGCGCTGGGGCTCGAACCTACGACCCTCTGCTTGCGAGGCCATAGGTCAAACCACAAGGCTACACGGCTGACGAGTTATCACGAGTTTTTATGGTGAAGGAAAACATCGTGAGGAAACCTGCACACTGCTGCGAAGCAATTCAATGGTGTGGGTGAAGTTCCCAATCTGCACTGGGCCTGCGTGGGAACTCTTATAACCCTTTCATCCTGAGAGGTGGCCCATGTCCAGCAGTGGGACGTACAAAAGGCTGAGGCTATAAGTCGAGTTTAGCCCGGCTTGTTTCGGACTAATTAGTATTCCTTTCAATATTTCACGATGATGTGAGGTGACGCGGGTCTAACGGTAGTTGTATGTTAATATTGATAGATTCCCTCAGAGTTGCAAAAGCGCTTGGTCGATGCAACTTGTGACCAAAGGGCCAGCCCAGTTTTCTCTCTCAAAGAATCAGCATCGCTATTCAGCGAAGCAACGCTGCCTGCCTTTTGGGCACCATGCCACGGGAGCCTTATTTAGATTTAATTTAGTTTTAAATTTTAGTTTATTTCGTTTTAGCTTAGATTTAATGTCATTGTAAATTCCTCGATTAAGTTTTCAAGTTAAATAATCAACGTTATTATAACGCTAAATGGTTTAAGTATCCTATTTCGATGAAATAATCAATAGTAGTTTTGTAAATTCAATGTGCAAATACAGGAAGGAAACAGAAAAGATTGTTAGAGAACCGACTTATTGATTATTTTTGTTTTTATTTTTATGAAACATTCATAGAATGAAATTCAACATACAATGACAATGCAAAGAAAAATTCGTTAAGCAGCTGGACATGAACCAGCAACCTCGATAATCCGTACCACGCTCCACCAATTAAGCTATACTTAACGTTGGTGTACCTAACGAATTTTTCAATGCCTTGTGTCATATTTTTATTTGGAAGATCTCTCCTCAGCGCCATCTATGAGTAGCTTAATCAAGCGGCTCACCCACTACGGAACTTCTACAGTTACGCATTAGTGGCAAGAGATGGAGCTATTTTCTGAATCAATGAAAATAATCGATTTATTGATTATTTTTGTTTTTATTTTTATGAAACATTCATAGAATGAAATTCAACATACAATGACAATGCAAAGAAAAATTCGTTAAGCAGCTGGACACCCTGCTCCACGCTCCCTGCTCCCTGGTCCAGCTGCTTAACGAATTTTTCTTTGCATTGTCATTGTATGTTAGAGAACCGACTGTTTTTCAGGCCTCCAACTCCTCCAACTGAAGTGTTATCGAGATTTTTTTTTACAGAACAAAAAAGACAAAATAGTAAGTGGGTCACCAGATTGTTCGTGAACACCGCTGCCCGTACACATTCGCAACAGCAGAGAGCGAATACCATCGAAAAAGTTACCGCCTTCAGTTCAAGGAATGCGTTTATAAAACGATCAAAATGAACAACAATGAACCTTTTAAAACAGTATCTAAGCGTTTTCTAACGAGATCCCGTAGCCGTAGTTGATTACTTTGTTTAATTGTTTTTTTTTTAAGGTAAATAAAAAATAACGGGCAAGGAAAGCGGCGAATTTCAGCTTGATTAAAAATGTAAAGACTTGCTTAAGCCTTGTTTTTGCTTTAAATTTTTAAGGTAAAACTGAGGAACTTGTATTTTCACAGGGATTGCAATCTTAGGATTATGAAATGCGATTGCTTTTGAGTAACTGGCTGGATGAGTTTGGTTTAAATTTGGAATGCAAGATAGCTTATAAGCTATGCTATGTTTTTTTTTTTTGCCTGCTGAAGTGTCCCACTGCAGGGCAAAGGCCTCTCCCCTGGATCTCCACAACTTCCGGTCTGGCGCAATGTCAGGCCAGCTATGTTATAACATAGTTTAAAACATAGGCTATTTTATCCCGGAATTCCGAACTTAGGCTGAAAAAAAGTACGATTTCCTGTAGTTTCAAGAATTGGTTTGGCATTGACGCATGTCACTTAGCTGCGTTGGATTTAATGAAGCGCCGAGCTCGTGGAATCTTTGGTGATGTTTCGATGATCATGGACTGGCTACAGAGCGTCGAGTATCATCAAAAAGTTGCATGTTTATCTGTTTTTACCACATACATGTTGGTGACTGTGCGCAAGAATTACACGATCCAATTGGGTTGATGACAGATGTCAAAATAATATAATTTTACGCCAGCTTTCAAAAAAACGCGTATAAACCAGAGGCCTTTTGTTTCCTGCAATTTTTGACCTTATTCGGGAGTGACTGATGCCAAAAGAGATTGCAATTGTAGCCTTTTCTGCGCTTCATTTTCGGCGTGCTTACGGCATATGTATCTATCATTGATTGTGGCTAATAAAAAGTCAAAAATAAGTAGTGAATGCTTTTTTAATAGGGTGTGGCGGCGGAGGAAGTATCTAAGTAGAACAATTACACTTCGTCATTTGTATTTAATGGCCCCAACCCTTGGCGTAGCCCCATGTGTTGACCGCGCTGGGCCATACGCCTTTGCCACCCCATCCGAGGCCACCCCATCCGAGGCCACCCCAACCGCCAAGACCGCCAAGGCCGCCAAGACCGTTCCAGCCAAGTCCACCCCAACCAAGGCCGCCTACGCCCAAACCACCCCAGCCCAGACCAGCGGTGCTGACGATGGGGGCTGAGATGATGGGTGTTGAGATGACGGGAGCAGCTACAGTCTTGATGACTGGGATCGGAGCAGCTTTGACCAGGTTGGCGGTGGATACGGCCGCTGGGGCCAGGATAGGTGCGCTGATGATGGGAGCTCCCCAACCTCCTGTGAATAAGCGATGATATTGTAAGAGAAGAACAGGGACTAATCTTCTAGGTGTGTCTACAGAAGAGAAATTGGACTGATGCGCCCAAAACTTGACCCTGTTAATGTAAAATTAAGAAGTACAGACAATCATCATTATCTCCAGTCCCTTTACGTCCCACTGCTGGGCACAGGCCTCCTCTAAGTGCAACACAATACAATGCAAATATTCTTTATTGAACACCACAAATCAGTGCAATGCATTACAAAAACCAGCCATTTTAGACAAAATGCGAGCAAAATTCATTGAAGTGCTAGGGTGAAGTGGTTGTCATAGGTACGTCCAGTAGACTGCGCACGAAGTTATCGACTCCTGCATAGCATTACGTTAATGTATCGAAATCGAGAAACCTCATATTAAATATTAATTCCAAATACACTCACGTACGGGCGGCCGCTGTTCCAAACGTCATACAAATTACTCGATAACGTTACTAATTGATTACGTTACGCAGGATTCGAAAACTTCGTGCTCGACCCTCAGCTCATCACATATTACACCAGCAGGCTTATTGTCCAACTCACTAGGAATCAGCATCTGCTTGACGGCCGAAAAGGATCGAAAGACTACTTTCGTGTAACAAAAGGATTTCGATGCCGTTATATACCAAAACATTCGTTCAATTTTATTGGCTTCAAAAATGCTTAGGCAATGGTGTCATGACCATACTTTGAGGTTAGGAATGTTTTAAGAAAGAGTTAATACCTACTTTTTGACATTAGCCAACGACCTACGTATTGACTGTTTCTCAAAACATTCCCGCACCGAAAACCCCAATGTATGGTCATGACCTTATGCGATACATTTTTTTTCATTATCAAAGCGAGTTCGGATTTGACGCGCGTTGATATGTTTCGCTTCAACCCGTTCATCGTGGAATAGGAATATTATAAAGTTTAATTTACCCAGACCGTAGCCATAGCCGCCGATGGCACTGCCGTGGCTCGCGCCAACTACAGCCAGCAAAGTCAACTGTAACAAATTATACACAACAATAAGTAAGCAAAACGTAGTCACATTAACGTTGAAAGGTGAACCTATGAGAACCTTTAAGGCTACAATGGAAACAATTGAAAGCACTAAGTCTATGTATACAAACATACAAATGTAATTTCGCACATAAATTCCTAAAAACTCAGAGGTGCAATCCGGGGCTGGAACCCACGACTCTCTGCTTGAGGTCAAACCACTAGGCTAACACACCTTTTATGAGCGGGTCTATGTTTTCTCCCATGCAGTTGAAAGTCATAGTGTAATGCTTGACGTTTTTTTTTTCTCTGAAACTATTAATTGTTCAGGATTATCATAAAATAAACCTAACCTAACCTATAGAGTTCTACAGGATGTCCATTACGAAAAATCTGATTTTTTTACAGTTTCAGAGCAAAAAAAAAAGAGTTATGACTTGTGATAGATTAATAACAAACGTTACATTACCTATGACTAAAAATTTTCAACGAAACAAAGGGACTCCCTTATGAACATCACAAATAAGTACATTAGCCTAAGTAGTTGTAATATTTTTCATGTACTTTTTTTTATTGTCTGTTGTTTGTATTTAAATTTTATTGCGGCTTTGCTGTAATGTTGTAAAATTGTTTTAGTAACATATAGGCCTTTGCGTCTATTACAGACGATTTATGGCGTTCCGTCTGGGAGACAACGCTTTCTGTGGCTATACAAACCGATGCGAGAGCGACACACCCTACCGCAGGTCTGACAAGAGAAGTTTGCGGTGGTTGTTGCTGAGCCGCCTTGATGTCGTTACCTTCTCTTGTCAGCAAGTGTATGTGTGTGTTGTGTGACTGGGAAAGGCTCGCGCAAAATCGGTCAGATTGGCGCAAATGTGTAGTAGAGGGTCGCAAGTTTTGCGATGAAGCCTGGTTCGAGACACTTGTTTTAGTAATAAACAAATAAATTAGGGTAGACAATACTCACAGCTACGTAGGTGTTCATGGTTCCGTCAGACGAAGTGTTGCTGTGTGCGCGTACGCAATGCATTATATACTCATGCGCATCCTGAGCCGGTGCGTGTTGCGCCAGGAATTAGCATGTATCCTTGTACTTGTTGTTTTAGGTTCGATTTTAATTGGGTTTTCTTTTGTTTTTCTGAGTTAAAGTGTTTTCTGTTAAAGAATACAAGCTTTGTTATGCCGCCTGTACTTTTTGTTGACTTAATTTGTAAGATTGACTCACACATAGACATCGTACCAATACCTACGGTGATTTAAATAATAACCAAACTTTGAAAAGTTGAATAAACCCGATATTTTCGTTTTAAAGTTCAATATCTCAGAGACAGCTTAATCGATTAGGTACTGTAGGGCGCTATGCAGCTTCCATTGATGCAACATAATATTATACATATTACATGTTGCAGTCCAGGGCGTCGCTCAGTCCGTCCTTCACTGATTCCATCACTATGAAAGGGACGCACTGCGCGACAAGGGCCAAGCTAGGCTGATCTGTCCCATTTTTAAATTTAGAATTGTATGAAAATAAAGGAGCACGAGATGGACAGCCTTCAAGCGGGACAGACGGACAGACGGCGGACAGACGAAACAAATTTTGTCTGAGCTGAAACAGATGCTTCGACCTAGTTTAGATTAAACCTTTCTTGTCGATAGAATTTCGCAAAATCTTTCCTTAACCCTGGTTAACCTTTAACCCCGTCACAAAAGGAAAAGTTTGGAAAAGTTTAGTTTTCTAGTTACAAGGGCTTAGTCTGGGCGTTAATGAGTGAGTCAGTTAGCCAGTCAGTTACATAAAGCAGACAGACGGGAGGCGCCTTTGGCTTATCTACGCACTACAATTTTTCTGCCACTTTTTGAAGGGGACGAGGAACACACACGTACACTACGTACAGCACACGTCTGCGCTCCTGATAAAATCTGTTACGTTCCTACAAACTCATACTAAAACAAAACTGACACACAAATGTCAAAAACACGCACATAATCAAAAAACCCTGATCATTTTATTTTGGTCAGACTTAATGTCAGAGTTTTGGCAAAGGGGAAATTGAGCGTTCACATCTCCATTCCTTTCCTGTTCTAAGGTTAGTCAGGACTTTTATTTTTTATATACATTTACAAAAAGTCCGACAGTTTCGACTCTACCTCTATTCTAGATTCATTCATATCGTGGTGCGAGGCGGTTCAACTCGCGACGGTTAATATCCGTTATGATAAGATATGAGTAATCCCATCATCATCATCATCACAGCCTAGTGGTTAAAGATCCTGACTATGAAGCTTGAGGTCCCGGGCTCGATCCCCGGTCGGGGCAGATGCTTGTGTGATGAATACGAATGTTTGTTCTCGGATCTTGAATGTTTAATATGCATATAAGCATGTTTATCCGTTGTCTTGTACTCATAGTGAAGGCTTTGTCTAGTTTGGGACTAGGTCAATTTGGTGTCATTTGTCCCGTGATATTTATTTATTTATCATCATCAGACCACAGCAGTTCACTGCTGGACATAGGCCTCTTCCATGGCGCGCCACAACGCTGTCTTCGGCCCCTCGCATCCATAAGTCAGTTGAACAGTTAATCCAGTAACCAAGAGGACTGCCAGTGTCTATACGATGTCGCGTTCCTTTGAAATAATAAGCCTGGGCCGTGTTTTATAAAGTTACAAGTTACAGGTTACAAGTCTACAGGAAACAGTCACCTGTAATGCACTATGTACAATTGTTTGTTTTACACACGGAAAGCTACACTTGTAATACGGTATTGTAAATCTCGACTACAAGTAAATTCTACAAGTGTAATGGACATCACTAATTTAAAAAAAGTGGCTGCCAAAAATTACAAATACGTAGAGGTTTTTTATCTATTAAATATTAAAAATACCCATGCAAAGTTGATAAATAAAAATCTATCTAAGTACATTAAACAAAATCGTGTTAATTGCACTAAGTATTTATAAGTCAAGAACGGCTGGACCGATTTTTATTATCTTTCATTTGTTGTATTTATATCTTTGTTTCGAATAGCATATCAATAGAAGGGAAAATTTCACGAGAAAAAAAATAAGAAGTTCATTTTCCCATAGGTACATTTTCTATAGAATGACCTAGGCGGTACGAAGTTCGCGGGTCGGCTAGTAAAATATATCTATTCTAAACAGTGGCAAAAAACGGCCAAAAAATGCATGTCAACGATTGCATGATACTCCAGTGCATACAGACAGACACAGACAGGGAATTGAAACTTCGTGCTCAATGAATCATTTTGATTACTCGACGATTCTAATGAGCTCCCAATTTCTTGCAGAATCTAGTCTAGTCTATTTGCGTACAGTTCATTCTGGACCTTTCATTATAATATTAAAAAGGTGTGTCAAAATCTGTATTTATTCGTGGCTAAAACTCCCTAGTTCTTTGCTGTCGTGGACTCTCTTCTTCCGAGTCCGACAGACGAGTTCCTCAATAAACGAATCTTTCCTTGATGACCTTGAGTTTAATAACTTGAAGAAGAGATAAGTAGATAGAACGATTGATTTGGCACTGATCAAGACACCTAATTCAAAAATTTGTGCACCTGTAGCCATTGTTACAGGTCTCAAGACGTACGTAAGTTTTTGTTACAATTTTACAAATCTACAGTTGTATGTTACAATTTTTTTTAAAAACGCTTGTTCGATTAGTAATTTAAAACTATAAAAAGTCCACTTTTTGTCTATGATACGGCTACAGGCGCCTGTACTTGTAGCTTGTAAAATTGTATCACTACTTTTATAAAACGCAAATTGTAAAAAACAGGACAAGTGTTGCCAATAAATGCCTTAATAATTGTAACTTGTAGGTTTATAAAACACGGCCCTGCTGTAGCTAGTTTTACTACGGAGGGGTCTCTGTATACCATTAATTTGGTATGACATTTAGACCTCTGGCTAACACAATAGCCTCATCGCCCCGCATAGCATAGCGCCATCTAAATTCGTTTTTTCTTTCAATTTATAGATGGCGCTATTAAGTTAGCCAGAGGTCTAACCTCTCTATAGTGAAACTAGCTACAGTAGGCTCATTATTTTACAGGAACGCGACATTGTATAGCCATTGGCAGTCGTCTTGGTTTTATCGTCCTTGGTATAACTCACTTATGTTAGCAAGAAGAGCCAAATAAAAATATTGCCGGCGTAAAACATAATTACATGTTTAATTATTAATTAAATAGTAAATTAATGTTTACGTAACAAAGTAACTACAGGGTACTTAAAAGGCTACTGAATGCTAATTTGAGACATTATTTGCCTATCATATCGCTTATTATTCCATTATTAAAGGTTTCAAGAACATTGTAATTGTACATGCCACAGTAAATACAGTATTTGAACTAAGATAATCTCTGCGTAATTACGCTGAGACAGGTTGTAAAATTTTCGGCAACCACAGAACTCTGATCGGGATAGAAGGAAAGAGTGTATGTATAGTCGACCAAGAAAGTCCTTTACCACTCTACAACCTTAATACCATACAAATAGAGGCGAAAATGGTAAAGCACTTTCTTGGGCGACTATACCTTGCCTTCCGAAAAGAACAGCTGAGAACCTCATTACGCGTTTCAGAGGCCCGAGTACGAACATTCGAATCCTGCGTAACGTAATCGAGTAGTAACGTTATCGAGAGATTTTAACGCTTTTCCCCAGTGTTTTCAGTTGTCCGGTGTTGGCAGAGCCCTGCTCCTAAGCAAAATGTACGCAGTGCAGGGTCATTTTATATTGGTCTGTGACATTTAAGGTTTGAGATTTTTCTGAGAGGTTGTGCTATAATAGCAAGCGCTACCTTCATACTAAATTTCAAGTTTCTAGGACAACTGGAAGTACTCTTTAGGTTTTCACAGTACCTATGGCAATTTGTATGGAAACAACCTTTTTAATGACGTATCTTTTGATCGCGTTGACTTAGAAGTTGGATTTTTTTCATAGCTTCAAGGGACTGCAGGCTTGAGTAGCTGTATTTGATATTAATTTTTCTGAGTGGTTGTGCTATAATAGCAAGAGCTACCTTCATACTAAATTTCAAGTTTCTAGGACAACTGGAAGTACCCTTTAGGTTTTCAGAGTACCTATGGCAATTTGTATGGAAACAACCTTTTTAATGACGTATCTTTTGATCGCGTTGACTTAGAAGTTTGATTTTTTCATAGCTTCAGGGGACTGCAGGCTTGAGCAGCTGTATTTGATATTAATTTCAGCATGCTACTTCCATGCGTTCTGGAGAAAAAGGGTTTTGACAGACAGACAGACAGACAGAAAGACAGACGGGCAACAAAGTGATCCTATAAGAGTTCCGTTTTTTCCTTTTGAGACCTTCTATTTTAATACATTAGCAATAAAGGAGAAAAGGATGAAAATTAAGCAGAGTGTGTCAATTATTGGATCAACGTGTTGATCATTAGGACCTTACTCGATTGAGATTATTAATTCATTCTTGCCCATATTTAGCTTAAAACTGCACGGAATTGATAATAACGATAGCGACTTCAGTTCAACAGGACGGTCATAATTTATTGCTTTATAATGACCGTAACTTCGCAAAATAAATTTTGTTGTCGGTTTTTTCTCATTCGATGTTCAGTAGTGCATCAAAATATTCCGATATTGCATGCTTGTTGCACTGAATTGTAACGTTGGAAGACCTTCGTTCAACAAAACCGTTGCTAGCAGCAAGGAAGCGCGTTGAATTAAAGCCTATTTTGTCTGTTAACCGCCGTATTTATAGACGCCAATTAATTTTAATCGTGACAAGCTCGCCTAGCTTACTTCAATGCCTCTTTCTATTAGTTGAAAGAAGATTTCCGCTGCGACGTTTCTAGTGTGTTTTTATAATTACCATCGCCAGATTTTGAAGATATTTACCACCGCAAAAGTATTTACTTAGGGTTAAAAATATCCGGCTTTAACTTAATATTTATCGGGCTTAAGCAGTGGTTAAAATAACGCCGGAGAAAAAAGACCATCACACAACTCTACATTTCACATACAAATCTGTAGCTAACTCAGTATTTCATGAACGTTCGTTTGTTTTTACCCGTCTGTCCAAGGAGGGTTATGTTTTTCGAGCGTAATATATGTAATGCATGTAAGTATGTCTAATTCTTTGGCACGCTCTACAGCCTAAACCGTTTGACGGATTTCAACGTATGAGGTGTCATTGGATTCGTCTCAGTTGTGGAAGTGACATAGGGTATATTGTTTCCCGGTATTGTAATCGGATTTTCTGTTTTTAATTTTAAGTCGGTTATTCATAAACCTATTGTCACGTACTTCCACTGTATGTTGCACTGTTGGGAACAGCCTATTACTCGTATTAGCCGTATCCTCTTGATTACCACTTCTCCGTTCTGGGGTGTTATTCTCTGAGGTGACAGCATTGTATTTATAGCTGTTTCACCGTCGAAATGTCACATTTTCGATGTCTACTACATGACAGCTATTTTGTTATTTGTTACTTTGACACTGAAAAAGTCGTTACTGACCTCAGAAAATACAACATTTATGTTTACGTGGTGCAAACTGCGTGATTAAAGGTTCATCTAAGCTTCATGCACATCATTCATTCAAGTTGAAAACGTTTGTTCTAGATACACAGATAAATAAGCACTTATATCAGCATTGCGCTGCGTGATATCTATAGAACTATTTTACATCAGGCACTAGACAAAATACAATACAAGAACGCGCGAAGATAGACATTTTGAAACGAGACCACAACTTCTTTAAGACCACTTTAGAAGGAAACATTGAAGGAAAGAGAGGAAGAGGTCGACCTAGGCTAAGCTACATGGAGCAGATAAAGGAGAAGGCCGGTGTCGTGTCGTTTCAGGAGGCCAAGGAACTGGCTCATAGGAGAGATGATTGGAAGAAACTCCAGCGATAAGAGTGATGACCATACAATAAATCTTTATTAAGCAAACAAAGCAGAAAAAAGGTAATACAAAGAAAATGCAAACATGGAATATGAACTAAGAACAATTACCTTGCTCACCCGCGATCACACGTGAATAATAGTTATGTCTGTGCGGCAAATGTATGTTTCCGTGCAACACCTCCGCGTCCACTGCTACACGAATCAACACGTGCCACACGGACATAACCATCACCACCACCACTCTCTACGAGGCCATTGTCAAAGCACCAAAACACAACCGTTCAACATGCTACCAGTACCCAGGATTTCAAAACCGAAACAAATTACTTGTATTTGGAGTATTTACGAGTAAATACACAGTACAGGCTTTGCCTAGTTTGAGACTAGGACAGTTTGTCAACTGTCCCATGATATTTATTTATTTATTTATAGTGTATAGATTCAGACGTAGCTTTGCGGAGGTCCATCTTACAAGTAATGGATCAACTAAGCGGAGCGGAGAAGCTAACTAATTTCCTCAATTACTTATAGTATTAGTAGTGTTGCTACTCTCTATGGATAACTAATAACTAGTTAGCTCAGTAGCCGGCAATGTAATGCTCCTTGTGTCCCATTGAATATGAGCATCACTAACTGGCTGACATTTCTCTACTTTCGTTTGTCACTAAGCCTTTCTCTATCTTATCAGTAAAGTTAGAAAAAGACATACCTACTCTCACGTTAACCTTGCAGGTGTATCGTTCAGATGTAAATCAAAACCAGCGAAGTGTACGTACGAGTAATACGTGTAGGGTTCTGCAGAAACCATAATATTACGTATCTACGTCACGAAATCCTTCTTTGGGGTTCGGTAACTCAAAGGGAAGAAACGCAACCCTTATACTTACGATCATTTTTGACATCCGTCTTTTCGTTAGTCAAATCTAAGTAAATCGAAAACTTATAGGGTGATTCCTGTTGACCTAGAAACTGATAATATACGAAAGAGTGTTATGTAAACATTACAAACAGTAAAAACTGGCGCAGGTTTCTGAAAATCATCAAAAGATACAGTATTACTTCCACTAACGGACAAAGACAGATGACGCTGATTTTAGACATTCCCGATTAAAATTAGATGACACATAACCGATATTCAATCAAGCAGGCAATAAATAATTCTATAAGCAGGGCTCGTGGTGCAGGGCAGTGGTGGAGTGGAGACCATGGGGCGAGGAACGCCCAAGAGGAAGACCAGATGCCAAGAAACAGATATCAAGAAACTGGCGGGAACAAAGTGGTTGGAAACTGCCCAGAACCGGGAAAAATGGCATACACTGAAGGAGGCCTACACCTTGCAGGTTGAGAATGGCTGAAGAAGAAGAACCGATATTCGCTATTGCATTACGTACTTACACACATTCTGTAAAAGCGATGCCAAACAAACCCCTCGACGGAACCCTAAAAGTATCTTCTTTTTACCGAATACTAAAACGATTTAGTAAACATCATTGTTTCGATTGATAACGCAATCTAGGCCCGACACTCATTTGCGACTAGATTTTACGATAGTGCTTTGTTTAAGAAGTACCACTAGCCGTTGTTCCTCCACACAAACGTAGTACCCTGTTTTCTCGCTGAATAATGATAATAAAGCAAATATTTACGTATTTTAAAATCTGTCTCTACTACTAGCATGACCCTATGTTTGAATTTTACTCGTTATTCAATTAATAAAAAAACTGGGGTCCTTTTAAAACCGCAAAAACGTCCGGTTCGAATGTAATTTTCAGACGTCCAGTAATTTTAAATTCACGTAACTATAAATTAAAAACGAAAACATAGTGACATAGCCCAGTCTTTCTTTTAATATATTTTAAGGAAATGTTTTAAATTGGTGAAGTTTCAGAAGAGAAAACAAGGGACTACGAAAGGTCTGTTTTAACCAGTGTTCAAGTGTAATCAGTTCGCGCTGCAGTTGTCTCTTTTACTCTGTAATCGGGACTCTTGGAAGGAGGGTGAGAGCAACACTTCTCTCCTCTTAAAGCGTTGAATTAGTGTGAAATAAGTGATCAGATCAATGAATGACCATCTCCTAGGCACAGTGTAATGAAGACTTGTGTTTGTAAATCTCGCGTTGCTAAGGGTTCCTAGCGATCAACTATGAAATATTATTATTTAACAAAATGGGTGAGTTCTGTATTATTTTCATATTTTTTAAGCGACTTCAAAAAGGAGGAGGTTCTCAATTCGACTGTATGTTTTTTTGTATGTTTGTTACCCGATTACTCCGCAAATTAAGAATGGATTTTAGTGATTCTTTTTATGTTTGAAAGGGTACACTCTTGAGGTAGTCTCATTGTCACCAAGTTAGGATCTGATGTCGGCATCTTAGGGAAATCGAGGGTAACGCTCAAATGTTATAGGCACGTAGTAGGTACGTGTTTCATATATGTTTAAAGCTATTCATGTATTTCCGTCTGGTAGTCATCATCTCATGTGATAAGCTGGTGATGGAAAATGCAACTATTTAACGGTTATTTGGAGGATAATTTTATTATTTAAGTATTAGTTAAGTAAACTAAAATTTGTGAATTAAAAAAATTTAACAAAATACGAGGGCGGGATGATAAGTAACTAGCCTAATATAAAAATACTTAGGTTGGCGTGATAAAATTGATTTTATTTTTCAACATACTCTCCATGTACCTCTAAGCACTTGTTCCATCTTCGTTCTAAAGCTGTAATGCCCTATAAAATGACTTCTTTCAAGACCGGCAAAATACTCTTCTACGGCGGCAATAACTTCATCATTTGTGGCAAACTTCTGTCCACCCAAAAATTTTTTTAGCTTGGGGAAAATGTGGAAGTCTGATGGTGCTAGATCAGGCGAATAAGGTGGGTGGGGCAGCAAATCATAGTTCAATTCGTTGATTTTTGCCATAGCCTTAACACAAGTGTGAACCCTTGCGTTGTCTTGATGGAAGATGATTTTTTTTTTCGCTAAACCTGGTCGTTTTTGCTGAATACATTGATAAAGATTATATAAAAGATTAGCGTAGTATTCTCCATTTATAGTTTGATCTTTGGGAAGGTAATCTATAAACAAAATTCTATTTGCATCCCAGAAGACAGAAGCCATCACTTTTCCAGCCGACTTTACAGCCATAGCTTTTTTAGGAGCCGAACACCCAGATTCAGTCCACTGTTTTGATTGAATATTTGATTCGTCCGGGGCGGGCTTCATCTTGGACACTTGTACGGTCGCGTTTAAACTCAGCCACCCAGTTTTTTACTGTGGCGTGAGAAAGAGCACATTCACCCAAAACATTCTTTAACTCTTCATAAATATCAAGCCCCTTCATATCCTTCATATAAAGAAACTTAATCACCGCTCTTTGTTCAATTTTATCAATTTTGAAAAACAACAGACACAATGTATTTTCAAATGCCAAAAAATCAATAAAATATTCAAGCCACCAAATTCAAATTTAGAACAGAGATAGCCAGAGACATATTTTTAAAAATGAGAAAGTTATTTTTTTAATTAAAACTTTTTAAATACCTAAGGCTAGTTACTTATCATCCCGCCCTCGTAAAACCGCCTTCATAAATATTCCGACGAATTTAGAACCTACTCCATTTTTTGAAGTCGGTTAAAAATACATAAAATAATCATCTAAAGTCATCAGTTTTACGACGTTGCACAATATGAAATCGGTGCTATTTTAGGATAAAGAATGAGTGTTATTTGTCAGTTATCCCTTTTGACGTCCCCCGGGACGTCTCCACAATTGTGGCAATCTGTTTTGTCAGTCTTGTCTATTATTAAGTCATTTTCCTTCGCAAGAAACAGACAAAACATAATACAATACAATACAATACAAATATTCTTTATTGAAAACCACAAAACAGTATAAGGAGATTACAAAAAAAACAGGTATGGTAGACAATAGGCAGTCTTATCGCTTAAAAGCGATCTCTTGAAGAGGTTAATTTTTTTAGAGGTTACTAATTTCAGTAGAATAATTGGTAGCACGAGCACCTTGAACAGAGGTTTTGATGCTCTGAGAATGAAACCGTATTATAGTGCTGTGAGATGTGTTGATTCATGTGACATCAGAGGTAACGGTGCTGCATGAAAACACATATTTGTCGCAAAGACGTAGCAGTCTTGCACGTGTGGCCTTGGGTGAGCAAATCAATGGTTTAGTTTATCAAAACGGCTACCTCATCTCCACTTGATTTCGATTTGTTTAGTAATGGCAATGACTAAAATAATGTATTGTTCGCAGTGATGCCAGATCATCAATGAGGTGTAATCTTGAAAAACAATCATTAGTCAATTGTCATATCATAACTAAATATTTATTTAGCGGCTGTTTAGACTAGGTGGATGGATCCGCGCAAAGTTGCAAATATATGTATACATCAACCTTACCGTCGCAGTAATAAGGCCTGTATACATATTTTTGGGACTTTGTGGTGTATACATATTGGTGCCCTTGACTGTACTGAATAAAGTTCTTTTTATCCGACTGCCCAAGGAGAGTTACGGTTTTCGAGCGTATTGTATGTCTAATTCTTTGGCACGCTCTGCAGCCTAAACCGTTTGACGGATTTCAACGTATGAGGTGTCATTGGATTCGTCTGAGTTGTGGGAGTGACATAGGCTAATATTTCCCGTAATTGCAGTCGGGTTTTCTGTTTTTGATTTTGAGGTGGTTAGATTAGGTTAGGTTAGGTTATTGAACGAGCGTTAGCAAATTCTCAGCAAAGCTGGAACAGGTCATAGCAAAATGATTGCAACACGGTAATAGAACAAGATTAATAAAGTCGCATTATGTACAGTATTATTCAATTATATTTTTCAATTTCATTATAATAGAGTTCAGGGTAGTTCTCAATCCACTTATTAATCGTTTATATTTTCACCGTCTTTGAAATATTTAGAAATAACCATAAGCAAAAAAATTTTACTCATTTAAATTGTCACCACAAAACTGTTTCAAGAATGCCACTTTGATAAAACCATGACAGATATGCAACTAAATAAGGTTTAATGTTAAATTACTATAGTATCTTCTTTAGATAATTATAATCTTAAGTGTCTACTCTATTGAGTATTGTTCTATTTCCATATCTGTTTTTGCTATGACCTGTCCGAGCTCTGCTTCTCAGTATCGAGAAAGGGGGAGATCGGCGTTCGTATGCATGTATGTGGCCGTCAAAACTTTTTCCGACGATAACTTGAGTGTCGTTAATCTGAGCCTTTAGTGTAATTTTTGACACAATAACCTAACCAACTTAGATAAGGTTAAAACCCCCGACATTGTCATTTCAAAGCTCGATATTTCAAAAACGGGTGAACCGAGTTTAATGTTAATGTTTAATGTTCTTGGCTAAGAACCATCTCCATTAAACTAAATACAAACTGCATCTAAATCGGTATATCTGTTTGGGACCTATAATGCCACAGACAGATACATAGATACACAGGTCGAACTTATAACACCCTTCTTTTTCGTCGGGGGTTCAAAATCGTCTCGATCGCATTCGTGTTTGCGTCTGAATTACTATGGGCAAATTGGCAGCGCACTAGTGGCACATATCGGCAACAAACAATTGACAACATTTCATATTTTTCACATCTGGAAATTAATATAGGTATCGAAAGGGCTTTGCCTCCTGAGCACAACACTATATTTATAAAAATGTTATATTACTTATTTTTTTAAATACAAGAGAATAAAATAAAGTTACCAATTCTACCAAAACGGCGCAAGAATGGGTGTAATACTTTTGCCTTTTTCACGAAAAAAAAATAAGTAACAATCACACGTAGGTTTGACAATGTCAGATAAATTTAACATCTTGGTTTTGTTTTTTTGATCGTGACAAGACAAAGGCAATTGATCCATCCTAGCGCCGTTTCGGAGTTACGTCCTTTTGGAATTAGTATCTTTTCATAAATTAATAATAAATTAATTACAAGTCCTAATGAAAATTTAAAACCGTAGGTTTGCTCCTCTTTCAAAGTAGAATACAGACAATTAATCAAATTATAGTCTCAAAAATACGAAATTTTGTCAATTCTCATACTATTTGACAGTTTAACGAAAACGCGTTCGAGACGTGTTTTTCCGTCGATTACGTGACGTCATTGTCCGTCAGTTCTTAGCCAGATGCGAACCCCTAGATAGTAGTATTTTGAACCCGCGACCCAAAACGGGTGTTATAAATTCGACCTGTGCGTCTGTGGCATCATAGCTCCCAAACAGATAGACCGATTTCGATGCGGTTGTTTTTTATCGAAAGCTAGTTTAATCGAGATGGTTATTAGCTAAGTTTCATTAAAATCGGTTCAGGTTGACAGTGTTGGTGGTTTTCCTACTTTTCTAAGTTGGTTAGGCTAGGTCCTTTGTAATATTATGAAACTCTAAGTTTACATTTTTTTAGATATCTGTGTTGCTCTGGTTCATCAGTACAAATCAAACAATGGGAATACAAAACGTTGTACTGCAACCATCCGAAATGACAGGTAAGCGTTAGACTTAGACAAGGATCATGGAAAGTAAACGGATTGACAAAGCCCATACTTTGAATCGTTCTTATTTACATTCAGCGCCATCTACTTTGTGACACATTAGAACCGCTGTTTTGTTATTATTTGTTATTATATGACCCACTGGCTACGACCTTGACGCCATCTAGAAATTGCCTGAATTTTAAGATAACTGCGAGGAACGATTCGAAGCATGGGCTTTGACACTCCGTATACTATCCTCCTTGGTCTTAGAACAACAAAAAATCCATTATGTTAAGCTTTAACGTAGTGTTAGAAGCGGTAAACTGTTGATCTAACATTTTGTTACAGCACAATTCGAAAACAACGACCAAACGTTAAAAACCTTCGATGCACAATCACAACAGTTTGAAGCGATGCCGCCATTTCCACCGGACTATCCAATGCCAGCTTTCCCTCTCCGCGGTATGCCATACGAATCAAACGACTTCAATCTACAGTATCAGCCAATCATGCCCCCTATACGTTTGGACATACGGGTCATGCCACCCCCACTTTACCGAATAGAGGCATCAAAGCCATTCATGCCTTTACCTCCACAAATACCAGCACCGTATCCTTTTGTTTTGGGCCCGTTAGCCGCAACAGTAGCAAAAAACAAAACAACATCAACTACGACAGACAGTGACTCTGATAAAGATGATGCAAGGATAAACAAAACACGGCGGTCGGTAGGTTTCACATTCGCGCCCCGATTTTATGTAGCAGAAGACACGGAAACCAAAGTCATTGACACGTGGAAAGAGACGGAAGACTTCAGGTACTTTCCCAACAAATGGTGGATGGGTAATGCTAAACCGCATATAAACTACGTGAAGAAGAATGTAAAGCAGTATAGAAACAAGCATGGAGCGACTACTCTGTATCCACTGACGTTGAAAAAAGCGAAAGCTAAATCGGTGACAAAGAATCTGGAGCTGCCAAAAAAAATAAAAAACATGATGAGGATTGTTCCCCTAAAGAAAGAAATAGTTCGTGAGGTAGCGGAAAAATTAAGACATTTGCAGGCACAGGACAAGTTGAGTCCACTAGTGGGAAAATTACTTAAACACCAGTACGGCAAGCGCGGCGCCATAAGCAAGATAATAGACTTCCATACCCCATTGAAAGAAGATACTCGTAAAATTAATTACATAAAGAAATGATGGCTAACGCAAGTATATAGGAGCACTGACTACTAACCAAAGTAATACGATGTTTATTTGTCAATAAATAAATGTTAATTATACATAGGCATTTAGATAAATACTGGGACGTAGCAATCGTTGAACTCACAGTGGCAGGGTTTGATCTGAGCGTCTAGTGTAATCAACTGCCAAAAAGAGTCTCGATCGCGTTCGCGTTTACATCTGAATTACTATGGGCAAATTAGCACCGCCACTAGTGGCACGTATCGGCAACAAACAATTCACATACTATTTGGCACTTTAACGCAAACTTGTTCCAGACGTATTTTTTCGCCGTCGATTACACTAGTATAGTGTTCTGAGTGTAGACTCAGAATAATTTATATTGCAACACTGTGCAATGACAGTATAAATTCAATGCAACACATAATATAATATGTATAGTATAAAACATATACCTAATATACAATTAAAATTTCGCTATCACTACCCCATTCAGCTTACTACTAGTCGCAGTTATCCGAGTTATTTATTTTATATTTATTTTTGTCTAGGATTACGTCAATTGACAACGCCATAAATAAATAAAATAAATTTGTATAAAGACAAACACGTTTTTTAATTCCTATAGTATAAGTACATCTTACAATAGTTGTAAACCATCGACATTACAATTTTAAAGTCCTATACCAAGAACGGTGTAAGCCGATTGTAATAAAACTTAGCTAAGAACTGTCTCGGTCATAATTAAATTTAACATACAATGAATTGTCATTGTATGCTGGAATACAAAACGCCAGCTGCCCAGCTGCTTAACGAATTTTTCTTTGCATTGTCATTGTATGTTGAATTTCATTCTATGAATGTTTCATAAAAACAAAAACAAAAATAATCAATAAATCGATTATTTTCATAATTAAATTTTCTTTCGATTAAAAAAACTCTCAACGTCAAACGCAATGCGTTTAACCTACGTTAAGCGCGATGCATTTATCGCATAATACAACCGCGCGTATAAGACTGGGAGACTAGACTGATGGACAGGCGACTACGGCAGACAGATCTTCAGAAGATTCCAGAGCGTCTAGTGTAGTCAACGTACAAAAAAATTGTCACGTATCGACAACAAACAAATCTCATACTATTTGGCACTTTAGCGCAAATCGCATTTACGTTAAAGTGTCAAATAAGAATTGTTTGTTGTCAATACGTGCCACTAGCGGCGCTGCCAATTTGCCTATAGTAATTCAGACGTACAAGCGAACGCGATCGAGAACGGTTTCTTGGTCGTTGATTACACTAGACGTACTACACCGTCTTTGCATTCGAATGCTCTAATATGTCTCTTCGTGCCTCTCATTACTAGATTAATGTTTGCGTAACAGCACAACAATATATTTTAATTGAATACAATCAGCAGTTCTAATCTTATCGAACTAAAGTTTATATTTAGGTCCACGTCTGATCGAGGACTCGTCAGAGCCAAAGCGCAGTTGTAGTTGCTCTGCAATAAGTAAGTGTTATAATGAAGACCATAGTTTTAATGTGTCTGGCGGTCGCTTGCGCGGCGTCCGCGCAGAGTGAGGCGCGCGAGTCACGCACCGTGCAGACCGCGCAGGGGCCCGTGCGCGGGTACAAGAAGGATGGTGAAGATATTTTCTTCTTTTATGGAATACCTTACGCTTCTGCGCCTACGGGTACACGAAGATTTACAGTAAGTACAGTCCTACGTACAATTCAAATTGATTCCTTGGGCAGGTTAGATTTTATAAATAATTTTAAGTCGTTTAAAGAAAAACTCCAATTATTGACACGTTAATTCCAATAGTTGACACCTGGCTTGTCACTTTCATTGCTAAGTATTAAAATTCAAGGGGCCAATTATTGGTACAGTGTCGGCACGGGACATTTAAATTATTCTCTCAATTACACACTAATGAGTACAATATAATACTATCAAGATAATGTTGTAATAAAGTAAGACTTTCTCTAATTGATTGCCTTTTTCATCGTTAGTGTAGTAATTTTAGATAACGGTCTGGTAAGTATATAAATCTGGAGCAATAACTGCAAATAGGCGCTTGCGAATAGATAAGGAATTATAACTGTGATCACTGCACGTTTCAATATATTTGTTTGTTAATAATTGTAGTAGAGCTATACTGCGCATAAACTGTCTGTTTCAGGCACCGCTCCCTGGGCCAGTGTGGATGCAGCCTTTCGAGGCAGTGAAAAGCGATATAGTATGTCCCCAAGGAAAGTTAAAATATTTGAATCTGGACAACTATGACATGCGAGAAGACTGTCTGGTCGCAAACGTTTATATGCCAGATACGAAACAGACCAATCTTCCCGTTGTAGTCTATGTTCATGGGGGTGCTTAAAAAATAGGCTTCGGTGAAGCAATGACGCCGACAGCCCTGGTGAGAAGCAAAAAGATAGTCGCAGTCACGTTCAACTACCGTTTAGGTGTCCATGGTTTCCTGTGTCTGGGCACAGAGGCCGCTCCCGGCAACGCGGGCATGAAGGACCAAGTCGCGCTGCTGCGCTGGGTCAACAAGAACATTGCCAACTTTGGTGGTAACCCCAATGACGTCACCATAGCTGGTTACAGTGCTGGTTCCTCCGCGGTGGACCTTCTCATGCTCTCTGACACGACTAAGGGTCTGTACAATAAAGTTATACCTGAAAGTGGGGCTAGCGTCGGTGTCTGGAGCATTCAAATCGAGCCATTGCAAAATGCGAAAAACTTCGCAAAACAATTGAATTTTAGCAATCTAGATGACATTTACGCGTTGGAAGAGTTTTACACTACCGCATCCTATGATGCCATAACGTCCGATGTTTTCTTTGATAAAACTGATTCTACATTTGTATTTTCGCCTTGTGTGGAGCGTGAAACGGGCAGTGAGAAGTTCCTTGACGATGCACCTGTTAGTATTTTAAAGCAAGGCAAGTACCGTAAAGTACCTCTTCTATATGGCTTCGCAAATATGGAGGGTCTTTTCCGTATGACCGATTTTGTCCAATGGAAAGACAAAATGAACGAATGCTTTTCAGACTTCTTGCCTGCTGATCTGCATTTCAAAACTAATGAAGAACGAGAACGAATTGCGCAAGTAATCAAAGAATTTTATTTCGGAGAAGAACTGGTGTCGGAAAAAACTGTACAGGGGTACATTGATTACTTCTCAGATGTCTTATTCGCGTACCCTCACTTGAGATCTGTGGAGTTACAAGTCAATGCTAGTAGTGATTCTATATACCTCTATGAATTCTCATACTATAAACCCTTTCCTGACAACATAGGGCTGCCAGAGTTTATGAAAAACATACGTGGAGCGGCTCATTGCGCGCAGTCAAATATAATTCAAGAAGGAAATAAGTACCCTGGAGTCCTCAGTGATGATGAAGAGGATTATCAGAAAATGAAAGCAACTATGGTTGAACTCTGGGTCAACTTTATAACCACTGGGTAAGTGTACAATTTAAAACTGCATCACTATTGCCAAGGGTCGTCTACTATATCAGTTGAAATGAATGCGCCATTTCAACTGATATAGTCTAAATTCAGAACGTCTTCCGTATGAGCTTTCTCTAGTATTTTATCACTATTATGGCAGTCTAAAAAACTAGTTTATAGACTGAATATGCATACAGAGAGGTTACTCATTCGGTTCGTCCTCAGTAAATTAGTGCGTCATGTACTTTATTATAATAAGAACGAACAGTTTCTAGAGTTTTTATTTATGTAATATGTAAAGTTTATAACATTTTAATCGAAATACAAGGGAGGGGGTCTCCCGAAAATGATTTTGGAACTAGAACGATTAACATGAATTAGTCATTATGACATATTTTGTTTAATTTTAAAAGACCTGTAAAATGATACCCCACTTCACGGGATGGGTAATTTTTTTTTCATCGCTTAAATAACTAAGGTAGTTACTGACATTAACGAGAAAGTTTTACGTAAATAATAAAGTTTAAAAGAAAAAGAAAACACGCTACGAAGCTGTTAACGTACGTTGGATTAGTTTGTCCTTTAAAAATTTAAAAAATTATTGCAGAACACCAGTGCCTGAAGGATCAAAGCTCCCGTCTTGGCCTCCTGTCGGAGGGAACAGGTCTCCTTACATGAACCTTGATTTGGAGTTAAGCCTTAAGGGTGCCCTTCACGAGAAGCGTGCTCGATTCTGGGATGACATCTACCAGCGATTCTATAGGACGCCGGTGGCGCCACCTGCCCCCATAGTTCGGAGTGAACTTTAAATGTTGTGGGTGTGCAATTAACGAAATGATTTACGAAATGAAATTATTCATGAGATGAAATTATTTATGAAATGATATGATTTGAAATTAATGAAACGAAAAAATTATTGTAAATGAAATGAAATGATTTATTTATGCACGTGTGAAATGGGTTAGATTTTGCAGTTACAATTGTAGTTAAACTGGTAGTGTCACCGAAACCTTCCTTTTCAGGCGTGCATACATTTACATAGCTACATAATTCAATTTAAGATTTCGTATATGTCAAAAACATTAAAAGTCATCATGTAACAAAACATTAGTATTATAATAACGTCTAGTTACATAACCATCAGAAAATTCTTAACTCCTAAATAATTTACATTCTGACTCTTAAAATTGTCAGGTATCTTATTAGTGAGTGTTAGTGTGTGTGTGTGTGTGTGCGTGTTGTGTTTGTCTTATTTTAGATCTTTTTGCACATGATATGACAGCTTTTGGAGGTAAATGACTGAAACACTGTGTAGGTAGGTAAGTATATGCAACTATCCAATGATATCACAAGTCAAAAAACCGTTAGGATCGCTTAGAGCCGACTGAGGTCTGTCTCTCATTCTCCACTAATGAGAGACAAGCTACTGGCCTATGATTGGTGGAAATTAACAGATAGGCCTCAGTCGACACTTGCAATCTTAGCAGAGGGTCGAGCACGAATATTCGAAACCTGCGTCACGTAAAATCGAATAGTAAACGTTGTCGAGTTTGTACGACGTTTGGAACAGCGCCCGCCCGTGAGCGTATTTGGAACTAAAGTTTAGTACTTATGAGGTTCGATCTCGATACGATAACCGTAACGTTACGCAGCATTCGTAAAGTCGTGCTCGACCCTCAGGACTTTAACTTGCGACAGCCCTCATTGGCAGGCATCGTCCCTACAGTAGATGTGTGAGTACGAGTAGTCACAATTAACTGCAGCGTGGGAGTGGGAGGGTCACGTCATCCAATTTGAAATCCTTAAAATAGCATAAGATCAAAAAAACACAATATTACTTAGTCATCTGGTCATCATAACAAGTTTTTGGGCCTTGAACGCGTGAAAACAAAAATTATAATTAATTATACCTAGCAAACCGGTATTACTGGCAAATTATTTGGTTTTAGAATTCCCTAGAATTTCTGCAAGAACGTTTCGATTTATTTATTCAAAACTAATGTTAAAAAACATTTTGCAATACAATTTTGAATCTACGAGTAAAACGATCATTATGGGTACTATTAAGCATCCTATTATAAAGCCAACAGTAACAAAATAATAATAATACTGCATTTATCAAATAACGCTAAGTTGTTCTTGTTCTTTTTTTATGGTGATAAAGATATAACAATATATTTTTTTAATGAAACATAGGATTGCAATTAGCAAGTAGGTTTTTATGATGATGATGATATAACAATATACTTTTTTATGAAACATAGGATTGCAATTAGCAAGTAGGTTTTTATGATGATGACGATATAACAATATATTTTTTTATGAAACATAGGAGGGCAATTAGCAAGTAGGTACCTACTTACTATGTCACTTTTTGTAACTAATCACTATCTATACTAATGTAAAAAACATTAAAGTTATGAGAGATTTCAGTCTTTAAAATGTTGATAATTTTACTAAGTACCTATGTCAGTTCTATTACAGAGACATATTTATTTTGTAATAGAAATGCCGACGGGGTATCAATCTCGCCGCGGCACCCATCTATGTTATCCTTCGCAAACAAAAACGGCTTGTTTTAGGAAAAGTGTTTTGTGTATGTTGATAAGAGTGTTTAATAATCTACCCATAGAAATAAGGAATTCTGACATGCCTGATTATAAATGTAGATTGCGTAATTTCTGTTTGGATAAGTGTCATTATAGCATTAATGATTATTTGGATCCAATGAATAAATAACTAAAGCAATAATGAAATAATGCACTTCTGAGCTTGACATAATGTAATACTTTTTATGTTATTTGATATGGTATATTTACAAAACGTAGTTTATAAGTAATATTTGCATGCTTATTTAAGTAAAATGTACGTACTTAAAAACGCTTCTCCAACTGCATTCACCACTACATTTTCGCAAATAAATATTCTTATTCTTATTCTTATTCTTATTCAAAAATACTAAATCATTTACAACCTAAGATGGGATGCTTCTTGTACAGACATCGGAATATTTGGGGCGAAATGGAATGACAAGTACAAGTTGTTAACATATCGATAAATTTACTCCTCGACGTTAAAATATGTAAAACGATCACTAGGTATCAAATAGGTTTAAAATGTTGATAATTTTACTAAGTACCTATATCAGTTCTATTACAGAGACATATTTATTTTGTAATAGAAATGCCATAAATACTAAATCATTTACAACCTAAGATCGGATGCTTCTTGTACAGACATCGGAATATTTGGGGCGAAATGGAATGACAAGTACAAGTTGTTAACATATCGATAAATTTACTCCTCGACGTTAAAATTATGTAAAACGATCACTAGGTATAAGTTTTGTTAAGCATAGCAAGTTTAAAAGCATCTATAAGTGAATTAGGTTTGTCACTGTTGTCAAAATAAAATCATTTTACATTTTCACAAAATCAAACTTCAAAAACTAATAAAAAGACGCAATTTGATCATTGAAAATGCCGTCATAGTTCTGTAATTCAATACAATCTTCATACTAATCGATCGTTTTGACATTTCAAAAAACGTTGCTGATTTGACCACCTTTCATGGCAACCTGGAATATTTGCATAAACTGCAACTACTTATATCCAGAATATCTACTAACTCTAGACTCTAGACTAACGTAACAAGAAACGACACTGACGCATGTCGCGAGCGGCGGTGAGCGCGGAGCGCGGGGGTGTGGAAAGGCGGACCGCGGGTCGCCACGGCACGGCAGTGACGCGCCTGTGACTATAGACCGACCAAAAAGTAACATTTCTCATACAAAGTTGTTGCCATAGGTACCTATTGAAGCAACACTGCAGAAGTAGCACTGTAGCTATGAGTCCTATTTTAACCCCCAAGAAAAGAGGGGCCTTACAAGTTTAAACTGCGAATCTGTGTATGAGTGTGTGTATCTGCCTGTGGCATCGAAACTCTTAAACGGATGAACGGATCGAAAGCTATAGTTTAATCTATAGTTCTTAGCTAAATTTCATAAAAATAGGTCCTTCCATTTTTGAGATATTGAAGTTTGATATGAAAACGTCGGGGTTGTTTTCACTTTTCTGAGTTGGTTAGGTTAACTATCAATATTTTTCTATCAACAAGAGTGCGAAATCCTTTTAGCTCGGAGCGGATCCAACTCAATTTATTTTTGTCAAAAGCATGCGCATGACGAATGATAATCTATAACTATACTGAACTATGGGTACAAAAAAACGATGTTACCTAATTGGCTATATTTATACGAGACCGCTGGACTTATCGTCAGTGCCATGATGAGTGTTGGATAATAAACAGCAATATAATAACGACAGTATAATGAATACTGTTCTGCTGGTATGTCTGGCAGTCGTGTGTGCGGCGCGCGCGCAGAGCGAGGCGCGCGAGTCACGCACCGTGCAGACTGCGCAGGGGCCCGTGCGCGGGTACAAGACTGACGGCGAAGATATTTTCTTTTTTTACGGAATACCGTACGCCACTACACCTAAGGGCACACGAAGATTTACAGTAAGTATATATTTATCATCACTAGCATTTTTTTACGTCCCACTGCTGGGCACAGGCCTCCTCTCAGAATGAGAGGGCTTATGGGGAACTTCACACACCACTAAATTGGTTTGAAAGAGTTTGCAGGTTTCCTCACAATGTTTTCCTTCACCGAAAAGCTCAAGATGAATTACAAATGTAATAAATTCCGAAAACTCCTCTGAGTTGGTGCGAGCCGGGGCTTGAACCCACGACCCTCTGCTTGAGAGGCCACAGGTCAAACCACTATTACCAAGAAAGACCATGATTACCAAGAAAAATGCACCGCAAGAAACTTGGCACTAAGTCATAAATAAAGAAAACTTGTGCATACATAAGCAATTAATTTTAATGATGCAGCATGTCGCTTGCATAATTTGCATAAAGTGTATTTAAAAAAAATAACACGTTGATACTTTAGCTCGTTCAATCGTGGCAACTCCCTTTAAACTTTGAAACTTTATTTAGATAAATTTAAATAACTACAACTGTACAGTAGTAAACTAATGGCTTAGTTTTATATGACATTCAGATTTACTTGTATCATATCGATATAATTATGCTGTACGCTCTATAATTAATATGATCCATTCAACCTTTTTAGGCACCCCTGCCTGGACCACAATGGACACAGCCTCTTGAAGCAGTGACAAATAATATAATATGTCCCCAAGGAAAGCATCAGTTTTTAAAGTTGACTGGGTACGAAGAACGAGAAGATTGCCTGGTTGCCCATGTTTACGTGCCAGATACAAAAGAGACCGACCTCCCAGTTTTTGTCTACATCCACGGAGGAGGATACGAAATAGGCTACGGTGAAGCATTAGTACCTACGGCTTTGGTGAGAACTAAAAAAGTAATCGCTGTCACCTTTAATTATCGATTGGGCGTGCATGGCTTTCTGTGTCTGGGCACGGAAGGCGCTCCTGGCAACGCGGGCATGAAGGACCAAGTCGCGCTGCTGCGCTGGGTGAAGAAAAACATCGCTAATTTTGGTGGAAACCCTGATGACGTCACCATCGGTGGCTTCAGTGCAGGCTCTTCATCAGTGGATCTCTTGATGCTCTCTGATATGACTAAAGACCTGTACAGTAAAGCGATACCTGAGAGCGGAGCTGGCGTCGGTGTTTGGAGCGTTCAGCTTGATCCAGTGCAAAACGCGAAAGATTACGCGAGACAACTGAATTTCACCAACGTGGATGATATTAATGCACTCGAAGAGTTTTACTCTACTGTTTCTTTCGATGCTTTGACGTCGGATGCATTCTTTGACAGAATTGATTCGACGTTTGTGTTTGTTCCTTGCGTGGAACGTGACACAGGCGTTGAGAAATTCCTTGAAGATGCACCGGTAAACATTCTGGCTAAGGGCAGTAACCGAAAAGTACCAGTTCTGTACGGCTTTGCAAACATGGAGGGTCTTTTACGGATTGGCACTTTTCCAGTATGGAAAAACGGAATGAACGAAAAATTTTCAGACTTTCTACCACCTGATCTGAAATTCGAAAACGACAAGGAAAAAGAGGAAATTGCTCGAAAAATTAAGGAATTTTACTTTGGTGATGAACCTGTTTCAGAAAAGACCGTACAAGGGTATATTGACTATTTTACAGATGTCATGTTTGCTTATCCTCATCTGAGATCTGTAAAATTACAGGTCGACGCTGGTAATCGTGATTCTATATTTCTTTATGAATTCTCGTACTATAAACCCTTTCCTGAGAATATAGGGCTGCCGGAGTTTATGAAAAACATACGTGGAGCAGGCCACTGTGCCCAGTCTGCCGTAGTACATGAAGCAAACCAGTTTTTTGGGTTTCCTGACAATTCCAACGACTTTAAGAAAGTCAAGAAAATAATGGTTGAACTCTGGCTAAACTTTATAACCACCGGGTAAGTTTTAACCTTTAAATAAAACTAATAAAATGATCAAAATGAAGTGAGAATAAAAAGACTTCTTCCATGTTTTGTTAACAATGTTTTTAACCTCGATGTGTGTCTGTGGCGTCATAGCTCCTAAACGGATAGGCCGATTTGGTCGCCTGTTTTAATGATAAGCTAGTTAATCAAGACGGTTTTTCATTCAATTGGGTTAAGCCAGTCTTAGTAGACTGAGAATAAAATGTACCTAGTGGATTTTTTAACTTCATCATCAACTTCTTCTTCATCCCTCTTTACGTCCCGCTGCTGGGCACATTCCTCCTCTCGGAATGAGAGAATTTGGCCTATAGAATCCACGCGGGCCCAATGCTGATTGGGAACCTCACACACATCATTGAATTGCTCCGCAGTAGTGTGCAGGTTTCCTCACGATTTTTTCCTTCACCGAAAAGCTCATGATAAATTACAAATATAATTCAGCACATAAATAAATCTAACTTTTTAACTTAGGTGCATTTATTTTCTCGTTTCAGAAAACCTGTGCCCAAAGGATCCAAATTACCGGAATGGCCTCCTGTGGCAGTTGAGAGATCTCCCTACATGGAACTTGGGTTGGAATTAAATCTCAAGGGATCGATTAATGAAAAACGCGCTAAATTTTGGGATGATATCTACAAACGGTTCTACAGGTTACCAGTGGCACCATCTAAACCTTAACTTGAACCGTCAACGAATTTGTTTCAGACAATGGCTTCTGAATCTATAAAATGTCGTATTTCTGACACTCTAACACTGATTTGATTAGTTGGCAGTTCCATTTAACTTGTGCTGTCAAGCATTGCATAAGTCAGTTTTGTGACGAAATTTTTGCCGTCTTAAATTTATGTCGTCTTAAATTAACCGTCAGTTTTGTGACGACTGCTAACCATAGTTAACTAATTAATGATTCACTGAAAACACACAGTTATCTGTATTCTGTTTGAAAAGAGGAACACTGTTGCGAACTCCTTTGGATTTTGATAATATATTTTTTTATGTCAATTGTCTTTTGGTTGTCTCTGCGTCATCATTGTATTTTATTATATTATTTTCATATTTTAAACAGAGCTGTATTATTTACAGTCCAATTCCATTTATCCCCATTTCCAGCATTACTTATTAACAAATACAACAATTGTTTTTCATTTATTTTGCACAGGGATTCATAGTAAGTTTATTAAAAGGTCATGATCTCAAATAGAGTACATTTTTGTATTTTATACCCGATTTTTTATTTTTACGGTTTACCTGTGAATATCAATTATACTTTTAAAATACTCACTGATGCATGAATATATAGAAAAAAAAACAGAAAATGCGAACCCCGGGAATCGAACCCGGCTCCTCGACATTCCGCGTCGCGTGCTATACCCTTGCACCAAGATCAGCATAGCTTTCAAACAAACCTTTCCCACGGGCCAGGCAAAAATCAATCTTATAACAATGTCATAAACATTTTAACATTTTTATTAAATAAATGCTTTTTATTTATAATCATTTTATTTGATAGGGGAAAGCTTTTTCGCTTTAACTGTACTTCCTCTCGCAATGGTTAGACATCTGACAAGACAAGTGAACATGTTAAATTCAAAAATTACGAGAGGTTAAATTTTACATTTTTGTTCTAGATCAAATCCAATTACACAAGGCATTGCAAAAATTCGTTAGGTGCACCAACGTTAAGTATAGCTTAATTGGTGGAGCGTGGTACGTATTACCGAGGTTGCTGGTTCAAGTCCAGTTGCTTAACGGATTTTTCTTTGCATTGTCATTGTATGTTAACTTAAAATGTGTATAAAAGTGTAGATTAGATGACAATGCATAGCTGTACTTCACTTCAAACGAAGCTGAAAACCCGTAGGCGAAGCAAATAACTGCGAATGTAAGTATTGCACGTTATTTCAGCGTTAAATATTCATGAACTATTCTGTGAAATAATCTTCGTGTATTAACAGTAACGCCTCAAGCTACTTGAAGACAAAAGCAGCAGGGAAAGAGTTTTAACAAAGGAGGCATTAAAACGGGGGAAAATATGGAACGTTGCTGAAAATTCAGACACAGTATGCAGAAGAATAACAGTATAAGCGAAAGACAGAGACCCCTTTGGAGACACATTTAGTCATAGTGAAATAAAAACGGATCACTCACGTATATAAGTCGAGTTTAGCCCGACATGTTTCGGACTAATTCGTAGTCCTTCCTCTGGGAGCGCACGACCCAGCGGCGGCGAGACGCACACGCGCGCGCGTGAGATTGAGTCTCACGGTAGTTTCATGTTAAAAGTGACACATTTAGTCACATACATTCGACACTTTTTTGTATAATACAAATAAGGAAAACGAGCAAATCGGTCACCTGTTGGTAAGTGATCACCACTGCCCAAAAGCCCCGAGGGGCTTGCAGATGCGTTGCCAACCTAGAGAGCTAAGATGAAATGCCTCTTGTGCCCGTAATTACACCGGCTGTCTTACTCTCCACACCGGAACACAACAATGCAAGCACTGCTGCTTAGCGGTAGGGTAAGCGTGTACAATGGTGGTAGCGATCCGGACGGACCCCGCACAAGGTCCTACCACCCGCAAAGATTACACTGTTTTTAACTTTTACACTGTGGCAGTCACACACCGATTTCCCTTGAATGCCTCCCGTATTCTTGCTCAGTCGCCATCAGTAATTCTCGCCACGGGTTCGCACTTCGTCTCTTTATAACCTCTGACGCAAAAGAAGGGGTGTTATAAGCTTGACCGCAGTGTGTCTGTGTGTCTGTCTGAGCACCATAGCTCTTAAACGGTTGAACCGATTTGAATGCGGTTTTTTTTTTACTTGAAAGAAATGGCTCTTAGACGTGTTCAGCTGTTTTTGAGATACTATATTCTGAATATATTTCTTAGTAAATAAGAAATGTGTTCGTTGTGATGTAGTGTGTTTTTATGTCAATAAATATGTTGTGAGTTTGAGTTTGAAATTAAAATATCGGTTTTGTCAAGTTCAGATGGCAAATAACGTGAGAGCTCGTTGATGTCTTCAGTATGGCTAAGTTCGGAAACCAATCCGGGTATTATACAACTATCTTAGCAAGGACCTACAAGTACAAAAATTCGGTACCCGACTGCGGAAAAGTTAAGTAACATACCTAGTTCCTAATGAAAGGACCAGGCTCAGATTTTTTTAATTTTTTTATAGGTTTGTTTATGTCGGGGGTTTTTAATTTTTTTTTTGTTCTTTTTATATTCACTTTCCAAATTATAAGCGGGATCCCAGATTCGGGTTCCCAGAACTTAGCCATACTGAAGACGTCAACGGGCTCTCACATTTGGGATCTGAACTTGACAAAAACCCACGGACATTTTCATTTCAAAATGTATTGTCTCATAAACAGCTGCACCGATTTTTATGAAACTTAGTAACTAAACCATCTCGATTTAAAAAAGCCGCGTCCAAATCCTTTCACCTGTTTAGGAGCTACGATGCCACGGACAGATACACAGATATACACAGACACACAGGTCAAACCTATAACACCCCTCTTTTTGTGTCGGCGGTTAATAAAACAGACCATTACTGAAAATGCCTCCCAATTTTCCCAATACTCATTGTATTTCATTCCATGTCCATTTAAACTCTATCTACTTATGTTGACAGCTCCACAATATTTTGCGTGCGATCAATCTCAAAAACCATTTAAGCCTACATTGTAGCTATTATAAACCTGAAGGCGAGGGTGGGGCGTACGATCCCCTGTATACAGAATGTCACGGACACCGCGATGACGAGCGACTTTCTGATCCACTGCGTGATTCGACAGTTGAATTCTGGACTGTGAGCATTGCAACCGCGCAATGAACAGGGAATTCACCAAATAAACGTGGTCGCCAGGGAACTTCGGAACACGTTGTAAATATACTCTCTTTGAATTTATAGCCTAAAATGTATTCCCGGGGCGTGTGGAATTATCAAACGGCGGGATTACGGGATTTTGATAATATCATTTGAATGCTCTAGAGTTGTAAGTGTGGAGTTTGTTTTAGTTTGAATTGGATTAGGAAGTTAACCACATCACAGGCTGCCCAATGCCCATCCACCAGTACCCAAAGCAAGAGCTTTCAGAAATGTTGTATGCCGTATGTGTGTATGACGTTTGCAACAGCACTCCCCGTGTGCGTATTTGGTACTAAAATCGAATATTATATTCTCTCGGCGGCGTATTTACTCGAAACTCGTGCTCAGAGGGTCGAGCACGACTTTACGAATGCTGCGTAACGTTACGGTTATCGTATCGAGATCGAGAAACCTCATACAAAATTTTTGTTCCAAAACGCTCACGGGCGGGCGCTGTTCCAAACGTCATACAAACTCGACAACGTTTACTATTCGATTTTACGTTACGTAGCATTCCTAAAGTCGTGCTTGAACCTCTGGGTTCAGTATGCGATGTGCAAAGAAACAATCCAGTCCACTGTATTCGGTATTTGATTTTGTTTCGCTCAACACAACTATTGTTGGATATTTTTGCTCTAAGCAATGCTTAGCTAACTCTTACAGCTTACGTAGCCTACCAGACATGCACATTACCCACCAACAATGATAATTACCTACACATAATAACCAACTTAGAAAAGTTAAAAAACCCCCGACATTGACATTTCAAAGTTCAATATTTAAAAAACCTATTTTAATGAAACTTGGCTAAAAACCATTTCGATTACATTAGCTTTCGATTAAAAAAAAACCGCATCTAAATCGGTAAATCCGTTTGGGAGCTATGATGCCACAGACAGATACAAAGATACACATATACACAGACACACAGATACACAGGTCAAACTTATAACAACACCCCTCTTTTTCGTCGGGGGTTAAAAAAGAGGTAGATAATGTCATAAGCACGCCGAAAATAATACGCAGAAAAGGCTACAATCATAGCCTCTTTGCTCTCAGGAGCTCTCAAATAAGGTCCAAACTTGAGTGCAAATATCAAAATTTAGGAACATGTTTTTCGATTGTTTTGTGAGCATATGACGTTATCTTTACTTACAATAATTATGTCATTATTGCCTACCAAGTGTGTTCAGTTTACTTACAACATGTAATGTAATGTAATGTATGTACAGGGTGTTATTCTCTAAGGTAATTGTTGTTTCAACGTTGAAGTGTCAAAATTACATTATGATTGTAGAACCCTTGAGCAAGACAAAACACGTAGCTTGCCCCCTACAATCTGTCAGTGCCACGTTAGTTTCATGCAATAATTGCAAAAAATTATATAAACACCACTAAAAAAAAAATTATAATGCCCAGGTTAGCCTCACAATATACCTACTGCAAATTTATAATGCCCGGGTTAGCCTCACAATATACCTACTGCAAATTTATAATGCCCAGGTTAGCCTCACAATATACCTAGTGCAAATTTATAATGCCCAGGTTAGCCTCACAATATACCTACTGCAAATTTATAATGCCCAGGTTAGCCTCACAATATACCTACTGCAAATTTATAATGCCCAGGTTAGCCTCACAATATACCTACTGCAAATTTATAATGCCCAGGTTAGCCTCACAGTATACCTACTGCAAATTTATAATGCCCAGGTTAGCCTCACAATATACCTACTGCAAATTTATAATGCCCAGGTTAGCCTCACAGTATACCTACTGCAAATTTATAATGCCCAGGTTAGCCTCACAATATACCTACTGCAAATTTATAATGCCCAGGTTAGCCTCACAGTATACCTACTGCAAATTGCAAGATTTTTCTTGCTAGTCTAAACTACGTTTCAAGATTAAGTGATCAAGTGATCAACTTTATATTTTAGGTCTTAAAGGCCCGCGGCTTTGCCCCCGTGAAATATTTAAAAATGGGCTAGTTCCCTATCCCTTGGGAATTTCGGAAAATCCCTTCTTAGTGCACCTCTAGGATACTCAAGGTATATGTTTGCCAAATTTCAAGTCTCTAGGTCCAGTGGTTTAGGCTGTGCGTTGTCTGTCAGTCAGTCAGTCACGGTACTGTTTTATAGGTATATATTTTTCAATCTTATCAATTTATCATTGTTGCTCTATGCAAGCGTATTCCCCTATTGATAGTTTGATAATAAGTAGGTACTTACCTACTTCTAGATGACGGCCCGGTATTCTATAAAAAATCTTTTATGTAGAGTGAGTTGAAAGTGAGTTTCGATGGCACGAGATTATCAGTTAAAGACAAACATAGTAGAAAAACCTTTCCCACGGGCAAAAATCAATCAATTTTATGACAATGACAATGTCATAAACATTTTGACAGTGGAATGCTTTTGTCACTTTAACTATAACAAGTATGGGGGGTGCGGGTCGGGTTACCTCCTCGTGTGTCTAAGTACTGCGGTTCCTTTCTGGAACCGTCCGGGGGGAATAGAAGCGCTCGGGCCGGTGCACCCTGGGCATCGGTCAATAATTTCCTGGCCAAGAATTTATGGAACATCATTGGCTGATGGCTAAGAACTCGACAAGGGGAGGGGCGTTTTTCAGTTTGGCCTATCCGACATATTTTTAGAATGTATTTTTTTTTATATTACGTTTCTCTTGCAATTGATTTTTTTACGTGTTTATTATATTTACTGCCATTGGCACAAGGCCAAGAGGCCGCCATTACGGAAGAAGAAAAAGAAGAAGTATGGACCCGATCGTACATAGATTTTATGATTTAGTCATCATTAAACTAGTGTAATTGGGCAATTTAGCTCCTAACTAGGAACAAATTGGAATTCCAGATTCAATCAGTTGGAACATCTTAATCTGATTTAGTTCTAGCAGGAATCACTCAGCAATCGAAACAAGAATTTATAGGTACGATTTACTGAAGTGAAGACTCATTTGCTCACTGACCGACGACCAGACTTATACAGCGTATGGACGGGTAGCTAAGGTACTCCGGTTTGTTATCAACTTTGTGGCAATAATCATTGCAGTGACAGCGATAGGAGCCGCGCGCACGCCGCGCACGGGTGACGACGGCCGCGTGCGCCGCTCACCGCCGGCGGGCTTGCTCCTGTGGTTAAAATCTTCCAAAGGGCATATCTTGTTGTTTATATCAATACTGACGACGGAATGATCACTATTTTTTTTTTGTATACGACAAGGAAGGCAAACAAGCAAGTGGGTCACCTGACGGTAAATGATCACCCCTGTCCATAGACACCCGCAACCGGGGGGTTTGCAGATGAGTAGCCGACCTAGAGAGCTAAGATGAAATGCCCCTTGTGCCCGTAATTACACCGGCTGTCTTACTTTCCACACCGGAACACAACAGAGCGAACTGCAGCTTAGCGGCAGGATTAGCGAGTAGGATGGTGGTAGCGGTCCAGACGGACCTCGCACAAGATCCTACCACCCGCCCTTACAAATTCAAATTTCGTAACCAAAAAAATAACACAAACCAGGCACACAATGAAACACACATTTTAGTTCAATTTTATTGTCTTTGGTTATACAAAAACATGGATTAATTTTTAAAATAATTTACAAAAAACACATTTATAATTTCATAAATACACCGTGTTGACTAAGTTGTACACTGATAATAATAAATCTTTATCAATTCGAGAGATTTAACAACACAACACTATTTTGACACTTCGTTTTTTTTTTAACTCTTCCATAAGACAGGGATTTCATTTGATTGGTCTGTTGACTAGTAAACGGGAAAGGAGATATTAAATTAAAAATGAAATATTTTTCAGTGCACGAAGAGCTTCGAACGTGACCTCAGGGCCGGCCTTAGGGGGGGGCGACCTGGGCGACCGACCGGGGCGCCGGAGTCTACACAGGGCGCCGCGCGCGCCGGCATAATGTCACCACTGTCTACAAAAGGGCGCCAAATGCATGACTCGCCCGGGGCGCCTAGATGATTAAGGCCGGCCCTGCGTGACCTTAAAGAGCGTTAACACCGGCTCCGTACTCATCGGATACTCGTTTAATACTCGCCCAATAATACTCGTTCACAAAATTGGGTCATACTTAGACCTTTAAATAGGTCGAAAAATTATATTTTTAATAAACTCACCGAAACATGAATACACAGAAAAACCAGAAAAAATACCAACCCCGGGAATCGAACCCGGAACCTCGACACTCCGGATCGCGTGCCCACCCTTACACCAGAATTGGTATTGAAAAAATTAATAAAAAAATACAAAAAGATTTTCCAATTGAGATCATGCGGTCGAAAAATGTTGTACACTTGGTCGTTTGATTGCGGTTCCATTACCTTACTACTATGAGATACCCTTCGCAGTGCTCTTAAAGTGTCAAAAAAAAAATAACACTATTATAATGTTGTGGGTTTAATTTTTTTATATATTCTAGGAAATATTTGGCACTGCCTACTCACATTTCATGCACTTACGTATTAAGTAAAAATCCATCAAATAGGTATCTACCTATCTATTACTCTTAATATTTGCCAAACCTATTAGTTTCCTTTAGATTTTTATTTTAGGTACATCACTACAAATACACGACAATATTTTTAATTAAATACTTCAGTTCGTTTTACTCCCTTGTCTTTTAGTTGATGATTTTAAAATCGACGTCTAAAAATTACATTTAATTAAACAACGGGCATGCCAGAAATATAGGTAACCTCAAATATTCTCATTTCATACAAAAGCCTCAATAAAAAAAAATGATGAAAACGAGGGTAGTTGTGCGCCGCTGTCAGTTGCGCCTAGTCGTGCTCTCCCAGGTGAAGGACTACGCATTAGTCCGAAACATCTCGGGCTAAACACGACTTGTATACCTGAGTGAACCGTTTAATTCACGGTGGTCGAGTGACGGGCACCTTGGTAACACACAAAGACCGATGTTGTAATATTTATAATTATTGATGTTTTATTGAGCCGTTTAATTAAGAGTTGAAGACCCCATTATCATTAAATTTTATAAATGCCTGTATTTGTTACATGGCAAATTTTTCTTGCAAAAAAGAGTTCTAAAAATTTAAGATTAAAACTTATTTTGACGAGTAAGTATAATTTTGCTAATGTTTTTTGCAAGGGTCTGTCTTTATTCTTGAAGCTCGCAAGAGCTATAGCTATAGCTTGTACTCAAACCGTTATAATAATTATAGACATTAAAAAATAAAAAATGCCTTTGTAGTCAAAAATATTTGAGGTCACTATACGAAAGCAAATACTTATACAAATGGAATGTGATTTAAAGGAGTCATTTGATAAAAAATCGCTCAGAAAATAATCGAAAGTCCACTGTAATCTTGCAAATTATAATCACACTTAAACGCTAAAATTTCGCTAGCTATTCGATCGCCAAATTGATTAATTTTAATGAATTACGTTAATAAACGATCACTTTGTACATAATCTTGTAATAAAGTTATTTAATATTCAAAATACAATTGCATTTCAAAAAGCGACAATGGAAGTCCACGTCCTTACCTTACCGTAACTTACCACATTAACGGTTTTGTAGACTTTCTTCCGTATCACATACAGTGGCTGTTATGAAGTGTAGATCGATAAGGTCCCACAGATTTCACTCTTAAAGTCGCACGTAAGGTAATTTAAATTGCGTGGGAAAAGAAGTTGATTATCATGAAGACGACGAGTGGAGCAAAATACTTAAATTACTAGCAAATATTAAGTAGTCTTCAAGACTCTCCTATGATAGCATATATACCTATATACGCCAAAATAATAGTACATTATTCTTACAGGGGAACAATGTCAATCTAACATGTTCTTGGGAACAACTGATTTGTAATTTTGGTTTTAACTAGCTAAAACAAAACATAAATGTTTATAAAATCGGAAACGCGATGAGGATTATCTGTATACAGTATGTACAGTGCCCTTAGTGTAGTCGCCGACCAGTGCCCTAAGCACGACTTGTCGAATCCTGCGTTACGTTACGGTTATCGTATCGAGATCGAGAAATCTCATACTAAATTTTAGTTCCAAATACGCTCACGGGCGGGCGCTGTTCCAAACGTCATACAAACTCGTTATAGTTTACTATTCGATTTTACGTGACGCAGGATTCGACAAGTCGTGCTTAGGGCACTGGCCAAGAAATACGTCTCAATCGCGTTCGCGTTTAACAATTCTCATACTATTTGACACTTTAACGCAAACGCGATCGAGACGTATTTTGTGCTTTTTGATTACACTAAGGGCACAGTATGTCATCAAATTATAAGTTACAGTTCAGACAATATAGAAAAACCTAATATGCAGGTTCAATTCCTGCTCGCGCTTCCAATGTATTGAAAATTATTGTTTTGAAAATAAATGAAATTGTCATTCGGATTTTTTATTCACAATTACGTATAAGTACTTTAATATAATATATATAGATATATATTTTAAATGTTCCAGCCATCGGTTTGTACTTATTTTTATTGCTCAATATGTATTTTTTGTCACTTGACAGCATTACTCATTCATTAGGATCGTTACAAAGTATATACAAATATTAAAAATGGTTTCATTTTAGTGAAAAAAAACGGATCACTCACGTATGTACGAGCAGAGCCGCGGCGCGCAGTGTGCGTCTCGCCGCCGCTGGGTCGTGCGCTCCCAGAGGAAGGACTACGAATTAGTCCGAAACATGTCGGGCTAAACTCGACTTATATACGTGAGTGATCCGTTTTTATTCCACTATGATTGAGTCTCACGGTAGTTTCATGTTAAAAATGGTTTCATTTTATCAATTATAATTGTTATTTATACGACTGTGAGTATTCAAATCCGAGTCAATAACATCCCGATGCATTTTCAATACACTTGATAGAGTTTGAAAATAACTAACACTTTCAAGTGACAAAATATAGAAGGCGGTTTAAACGCAAAGTAAATCTAACATTTATTCCACAAAATAATATTACCTATCATTTAAAAAAAAAAACTTTTTTTATTTTGAAATGTCACAAAATATTTTTATTTCTCAATTGAAAAAATGTGACCAATGAGAGGTTGAAGTCTACAAGGTTCTACAAATTATAACACTATGAGACAGACGAACGTAACTTGTTTAGGTTAAACTAATTTACTGTGCGCATTGATTACGTTAGGAATTAGAATTAACGACAAAATGTAATACAAATGCTGTTAAAGTTTTTTTTTAGCTTTTTCAGAAGTCGTTGTAGCTAAGCTGGATTTCTAAGTATCAGATGTTTTACTTCGAAGGAACTCACATCTAAAGTATATTTCATCAAAATCAAATCGATCAATCAATATTATTATCAAAATCAAAATTTTGCACAAAAATATCCTACATGTCGCTTAATCGAAACAAAATAACTCTTGAAATTACCATTGACAATACTTTGACGAACTAAGAAGTTCCTTTTTTGAAGTCGCTTAAATAATTCACACACGTACAAATTTTATCCGTCAAAGTTGTCATTTTGAAATGTTTTATTGAGTTGGTTTCATTGCATTTGTAATACATTTTGCACACGTATGGAGGGAAAAACTACGCATTTTACATCAACTAAACTGCTATGGCGCATATGACATTCAAAGAGAAAAAAACTATAATAAAAAGTAATTGTCCCGCAATAAGTTCACTGTTTTTTTTTTTGCTCACGGTGAAACACTAAATAGAGCGAGAGATTAGTTTTATTTTTGTAAGTTTAAATATGACAGAATACGTCACAAATATGTCGGATGGTACCTAAGTAAAGAAATGAATTACATGTATAATGCTTTAAACTTTTAACTAGAATAACATAGGTAGTCAACATTTTTGCATTTGTAATTTTTTATTCAAATTATTTCATTTTATTTTGCTTGAATTTGAACGGTAATAAATATAATTTGCATATCATAAGAAAGTTAAGGTTTTTCATCACCTGCCTGACCAATCAGCCTTGTAGTATATTTTTTACTTTCAATTGTCAAAATATATTTCAATGTTAATTGTCAAAAGTCTAAACCAGCAAAGTACTTTCATGGCCAACATGCCCTAATATACTTTGATATCTAAATTTGTCCGTAGAATTCACGAAACAAATCGGTAAAATGCGTAATTCTCCATAGCTCGTATAAAATTATGATAAGTTTATCTAGATCTTATTTTAATTATGATATAGTACTCTATTTCTACACATATATATATTAATAAATAGGTTAATAAAACCCCATTCGCAACAGAGGAACGTTATACGACACTCATAGATTTTGACGTATTTTATTTTACACAAGTCATATATAGGTAAATTTTACACCCAATACTTGTATTGTATATAATAATTATAATACCCACTATAACTAATTACACAATGCCGATACAAATACCGTATATACTATTTATAGAATAAAATGTCGATATTTACAATATTAATCTTTTTAAATATTTTAAAGTACATATATTTAGAATTTAAATATATCGCTTTTATTCTTGACTTATAAGATTTATTTTTATTCATAGTTTGACACTGACTAGTCACAGATTCCAATTCTAAGGAGAGAAATATAATGTTTATTAGAAAATCGTCTCAATGTTCAATATCGTTGTATGCTTACTTTCTTGAGTAGATGTCGTCATTGCAAATTTGCAAAACATAGTTGTTACTAACACACACAAAAGTCCGCAAAAAGTAAAAGCAGGGGAAGGTTCAGAAAGACTTTCAAAATTTGATCTTTAAGGTAACGAGTTCACTAGAGCCATAACGAAACTTCAGTTGATATAAATGTAAAATAAATCCTTTACAGGACCATCACAGGACCAGGGTGCCCAAAATAGTCACTCCTACTCGTTGTTTTATTTTATTTTGTAATTAATTAACTATGGAAGCCATTTCGGGAATAAGAATATTTCATTTCATTAATTTCGTTTCATTTCATTTACAAATTAAGAAATCAGCACAGCAACGCAGTCCTCGTCAAATAAGCATAGAAATAAATCTGCAACATGCTTCGTCAAATAATGTCTATAAGCAATGATTATGTTTATGTTTATTATAAACTAATGGCAATTAGACTTTCCTGCGAAGGAATCTAATGGTGTCTGTGAAGTTCCCAATCCGCACTGTGATGATGATGATGAAAAATTGTTACGGGGAAATTCATTAAGTCTGTAATTTTCAGATGAAGTGAATTTAAATACCTACGTCCCATCGAAGTCAGGGGAAAGTTGTAACGGTGGAAACACCAACAACACTAATTAGGAGGAAAAAAAAGCTTTCATTCAGCTACCAAACCATTCGTGGCAGCTTTTATGATTTCATCTGTCCCGTGCATGTTAAACTCAAATTCCCAATTTTCGTTGCTATGCACATATTTTCAATGGTCGTTGCGGTTGAAATGCTATGACAGCGCACTTCATTTTCCTACCCCTCTAATTAGCTGGCGCTATCAAACAGTGACAAATGAGAGCAGCGTTAATTAATGACGAGAGCGGTTTCAGACTTTTTATAGAGTAACCTGTATAAGTAACTTACCTACTGATCAGACCAACAGTGGAAGTCACCAGCATGTAGGTATACAACACAAAGACCCAAAAATATAAACACAACTTACATACCTTTACCGTTGCAATATGGCTGACTCGAAATTCGCGCGGATACACGAGTATAAGTAGTCGTACCTAATAAGCCATACCTAATTACGGGCACAAGAGGCATTTCATCTTAGCTCTCTAGGTTGGCCATGCATCTGCAAACCCTCCGGGGTTGCGGGTGTCTATGGGCAGTAGTGATCACTTACCATCAGGTACCTACTTGCTCGTTTGCCTTCCTCGTCGTATAAAAAAAGAACCTAGTCTTAATTTAAATGCCTTGACGTTTCGGACGCGACGTTGCGTACATGGTCTCGAAGGGGAAATTTAAATATATATTTTTTTACGCGATTAAGTCCCGAGTATCATGATAATGTGGTGTTGAGCTTGAATGTACCTGTACCTACGTTTGGTAGGTATTTTGGAAATCAGAGAATGTATTGGAAAGGAGAAGTTTTCGAATCAGAGATTTTTCTAGCACGGTTTAAACTCGTAAATTCTCGCAAACATAACAAATAAACAATAAGAATAAAATCTTTCCGAACTCTCCCCCGCAAAATAATCCTTAAGAAATATCAGATATTGCTTAGAATCCCTATAGTTAACATTAAGACAAAACACGCATTTGGTTGAAAAACAAGGCAAACCTCTCTCTGTACTATAAACTATTCGTTTACGCACACAACTTAAAACTAGTTCACAAATATTTAACTAATAACTTGGCAGAAGGCATTGACAGCATTGTATATTTCGAAGAGTAAATAAAACAGTATTTCATTAAACATATAGGACCGTGAAGTGACCGGAGCACCTAGAATGTATATGTATGATATAAACATAGCAAAACATAACACCTATACGGACACTATAGAAACGTAGCCATTGCTAAAATAGAAACACCGTCGTGTCTATTTCTGTGCCCCTAAAGGTGTTCTGTTTACCGTTCAAGGTACGGCCCCTTCTATCCACTAGGATCTAGAATGTAGTCGAGTGGATCCTACCAATAGATGCATGGATCTTAGTAGACCGAGGCCGTATGAACAGTCGGCGGCAGAAGAAGCTAAGCAACCGAAGCGGTCACAATGGTCTAAGCACAGCTTGTTATAGACATATGTAAGTTGTGCTGACCATTGTGACTGCTTCGGTTGCTTAGCTACTTCTTTTGCTGACTGTGGGGTCTTATCACCGCCCTGTATGACATCATTGATTTTAATATACAAGTAATTCATAACGCCATCCATCCTTAGGAATCACAAAGATTTGGCAATGATAGTCCATACATTATTAAAAATAATTACCCAATAAAATTATTCTCATTCTAAATTCGTCCATTTTATCCTAGAAGCTCACACCTTGTAGAACACTGTAGAGAAAATGACTAGGAAATCCATCTTCGTACCGCTAAATTAATATCCACCTCACCCCGGACACAACACGATTGTTCGGTATCGTTATGACCTAATAAACCTTTAATCTGTTCTTCTGCTTACAACAGGAGAAGACACCAGAACCGAAACCAGCAGTTAAGAACTAATGTCGAAGAAATTATCACAAAAAATACGAAATCTACAAATCATACAACTATCATTGGACGGGTCGGTCAACTCACTAATGGAAATCAAACTTCTCACAATGAATCGCTTTAAACCAACTCGGGTTCAAGGGTTTTACCACAATGTTTAAGGGCGTAATCAGGTACCAAAATTGGGCAATTCATAAAATTGGTACCGTCTTAATCCTATTTAAAATCAATCCAGTTTTAATTGTAGACACCTCTAGTCATGGCTTCTCTGTTTCTGTTGTGCCATTTGCAGGTCAAAATTCTGACGTATGTTCTTCTGAAGGTAGCGTTACATAAAGCGTAACAAACAGGGTTGATGGTGGAGTTTATGTAGCATAGGGCATAGAAGAAAGACCACAGTTCATCTGGGATGCACTTAGTGCAGGCTGTCAAAGGTTTTAGAAGCACAAGGATGTTGTAAGGCGTCCACGTGATGATAAACGATAGAAGGATAGCAGAAAGCGTTTTGGCAGCTTTAGTCTCTTGTTTTTTCTCTTGCGTCTTTTTCTTTTTCGGCTGTTTCGATGTGATGCCTTTACCAGCTAATTGTTTTGGAATTATTTTGGCGTTGAGAGGGATCCTGACGTCTTGTATGTGTGAGGTCCTTCTCGTGAGTGCCGGATGGCCAGCTGGATGTAGATTCATTTCTGAGTCCCCTCTAGTTGGTCTGAAGTGTGGTCTCGTGTTGTTGGTGGGTGGGGATTCTTCGGAAATCATTTTTATGGTTGGTCTATCAGAATCTGCTTCTGGTAGCCTAATGAGGATGGTGTAGACTGAGTCAGCGGAGACTGACTTCGGTGCGGGTGAGGTAGTAGTGTTGATTCTGGTGTTGGGGGGGAGGGAACGGCTGTCACGGGCCGCGGGGATGGGGGCAGAGGGGGTGTCGTAGGTGCGGCGGAGGGGGGAGGTACCCCCGTCGCCCGCCGAACCTCCGGACCCCCCGCGGCCGGCGTACGGATCCCTGATAACGTTCAATGATGTGCATCTGTTAACAAAATTTGAAAAATATCAATCTTTCGTCGGCAAACTACCAAGAAGTACGTTTAAATAGTCGTATCTGATTTCACGTTTAACAAAATAGCCAGAACTATCTTTTGGGTTAGTTGTTACAAGATTTGTTCATGTTCATTCATTACCTTGACACAGTGCTCTGCAGCGGCGTCTCTACGGAGACCGGCGTCGCGTACCCTGGGTCTGAAGGCTCCTCCTCTGGCTCCGTATCCTCAAGGTCCTCCCTGCCGGAGTGCCACCAAGCCACACACCAGGCGTGGATGGCGGCAAAGCCCTTCTTTTGTGACCTGGCTAGCCGGGCGTTCTGGAGAGAACAAATTTAAGGTTTAGTGTCTCTGAAGTTTTCAACATGAAACTACCTTAGTTTTGAAATGAACTGATACCTACGTGAATATATAGGAGTATTGATTGCTTGGATGGCGTAGTTGGTAGCGCATCACCATGGTATGGTGGAGATCTGGGTTCGAGTCCCAATTCGTGAATTTATTTTTGTGGTCTCTCTGTATAATTACGTTTCAGTTCGAAATTTGAAAAACACCAAACTATAGTGAAGTAAACGGATCACACACTGAAGTCGAGTTAAGTTAAGTTTGCCTTGGCAAGCAGTCCGAAACAAGTCGGGCTGACTTGTTTAAGTGAGTGATCAGTTTATTTGGGAAATGAATCAGTTTAACAAAACGTTTTTTTTTTTGCAAACATTAGTAACCTATCTATGAATTCATAGACCTAACTAACACTGATTCAGCTGAAGGCGTTGGAACTAAAGTAGGACGAGGTCAATTGTCAGCTACATATGACCTAAAATGGGACCTATTTCGTAACTAGCCGTTACCCGCGACTTCGTCTGCGTTTATTGCTATGCCGCGAAAACTAAGTAAGTACAGGTTACGTTAAATATATGTATATACGTATGTATGTATTTATATAAGTATGTTTATCAGTTGTCTAGTACCCATTGTATAGTACACCCCGTACCCGTACCCGTTGTATAGTACAGGCTTTGCCTAGTTTGGGACTAGATCAATAATTGGTGTCAATTGTCCCATGATATTTATTTTATTTAGTTATTTAAGTTGACGTCCGGATGGCCTAGTGGGTAGAGAATCGGGCTATGAAACTTGAAGTCCCGCGTTTGATCCCCGGTCGGGGCAGATGTCTGTATGATGAATACGAATATTTGTTTTCGAGTCTTGGATGTTTAATATGTATATATTTTTCTAAATAAGTATGTTTATCCGTTGTCTAGTACCAATAACACAAGTTCTGCTTAATTTGGGGCTAGGTCAATTGGTGTTAATTGTCCCACGATATTTATTGATTTATAAGTTCTATGTAACAAATTATCCATTATTTGCGTCTCCGTTACAGCTTGGGCATAAATGCTTCGTATGTCCGGCTGTCTGGCTGTGTGGCGGACAGACGGCAGAAAGACGTCGGAATATGACAGCATTTTTGTCCAAGTTGAAATGGAGACGTGCCTATACCCGCCAATCTTGGTGTAAGGGTAAGCACGCGACACGGAAAGTCGAGGATCCGGGTTCGGTTCCCGGGGTTGGCATTTTTCGGGTTTTTTCTATGTATTCATGTTTCAGTGTTTAAAAGTATGATATACCTGAAATCGTCCATTGGAGCACCCTCATGAAAAACGAATCATATCCCTGAAGACGTGTACAATAATCCCCTGAGATTGGAATAATCCTTTGCAAGCCGATACTCGCTCGCACAGCTCACAGCACATATACCTTAGAGCGTTAAAAACTGGAGGCGTCATGTGCACTAATTGGCCGAGCGAGCGAAGAGTCTCCTCTTAAGCTTGAACAAAAGTGCTTTCGTATGACCGTCTATCCGACGTCTGTCTGTTCTCATCTAACTGGTCGCATTTCTCAACCGATTATTTTGATATGTTGTGAGCAGGTTTGATAATTACCTATACAGGGTGTTACAAAAATACCAGTAAAGCCGAAAGAGGGTTAAATGGGTCATTATAAAGAGTCTATTTACAATATTTGAATCACTGTATGAAACAAAAAAACATTTTTTTCATATAATGTGCACACTCTAACCCTATTTTTTACGAGTTATTTTGTAACAAGTTTAATATATCGTTTTTTTTTCGAAAAAAAAACGAGCTTGCAAGGTACAGCTCACGGAGACACAAGTTTCTATTCCTAAAGAAATAAATATGAAACTTTCAGTGGGGTGAAAACTCATAAACCTTGCCACTAAGAACTAAAACCAATTAATATGTTCAACCGCAACCACACATGTAAGACAGCTAGGTCTATGCAACCAATATATCTAGTCGGAGAAATTATTGGCTTAATTATCCACAACCCCTATACGTGAGTGATCTATTTATTTTTCCATAACCTTTACTTTCTTCTGTTCTGCTTATTATTGTGGTCTTCAATAAAGACTTACCTATTGCTTTATACTTCATACTTAAATACGCCTCTGAAGTTGTTCTAGCCGTACCGCGGTCCCGCTCCCACTTTTCCATTATTCTGTGCGTCTCTCTTCCCCTAACATTAAGTTTTTAATTTTTATATTCAGTGCCCTAAGCACGACTTGTCGAATCCTGCGTCACGTAAAATCGAATAGTAAACTATAACGAGTTTGTATGACGTTTGGAACAGCGCCGGCCCGTGAGCGTATTTGGAACTAAAATTTAGTATGAGATTTCTCGATCTCGATACGATAACCGTAACGTAACGCAGGATTCGACAAGTCGTGCTTAGGGCACAGTTCATGTCTGCCTCTGACGTTCGTGTCGTCGCGGCATACTTAGTTTTAAGGCTTAGTTTTTAAGTGAAAGGATCACACTGAAAACCATTATTATGCTGAGGGTGATCCCTTTAGTGCTATTCGGCACATATTTTTAATCGTTAGTTTTTAAGTTGTCTTTGTTAGTTAATAGTGTTTGCATTGTCTGGTTATTGTTGATTATTGATTTCTTTTTAATCGTATGTGTATGTGTCGAATTAGTTTCTAATAAATATATGTTTCTTTCTTTCTTTCTTTCTAACAGCGTCAGACTTCGCTCCAGACGCATTTAAGTTTGACGCATCGCTGACAACTCCCGTTGTCAACGCTCCAAGTCTCTTCCTTTGCCAAAAAATAATCTCAACCTAACCGATTACTCATTCACGACGTAACCGAACGCCGATTTTGCTACCGCGCGCCAAATTGTTCCCATGTGCATAGGATACTGGCAACATTCCAAATTTATACCTTTCTGAACATTGTAACACCGCGCCATTTTGAACCTTAGATAGCTGTAAGAGGGTACAGTTTGGTAGTGGCTGTGCTGCTGCAGTTATAAGAGCATAATGTATGCTTAGCCACGTCGCTCACAAGCACTTTAGAGGCGAGAAAATGTCTAATTGGCTTTGCTTGCTGCGCTCAGATTTCGCTCTTTTTAGCGCCCTGTACCTCAAAAAAACCGGAACCCTTATAGGAACACTTTTTGTCCGTCCGTCTGTCTATCTGCCTGTCTGTTTGTTAATTCCAAGTAGGTAAATCAAAATCCGTACTTCCCATTAAGCCAGAATCGTTACATTTGGCGCGAAGCAATATCTTACAAAATAATCAAAGGCAAAAAATCCAAAAACCGTTAATTTGTGGTTTATTTTTTATTTTGCGTTTGTACACTTATTTACGGTTCGTACACTGGCTGCAACCCAGTCGATGCATGTGGTCAGCAATTTTCCGACAGCAAAGTTAAAGTTATTCCTCAATCAATGTATCAATATCTTCATTTCACTAACACATTTTGATTCTATTCACAGTTCGGGCACAGAATACATAATAGTGCAACCGAAGCGGTCACAATGATCTGCACAAGGTCTTATGTCTATAACAATAGAGCCGTGCTTAGATCATTACTGTGAACGCGTCTGTTACTTAGCTACTTTTGCGGCTGACTGTACAAGATTCGGGGCGTCTAGTGGTGATGAGGTTCTCAGCACTTTTTGCCGTATTTGGTACTAAAATTTAATGCGAATTTTCTCGATGGCGATACGATAACGCTACTACTCGATTACGTTACGTAGGATTCGAATATTCGTGCTCGGGGTACTGGCTCCAGATTTTCTTGTACGTGGGAAGAAATTAAGTATGTTTATTTCTACTTACAAGTCCATAATTATAATACCATATACCACGTTCTAGCAGAGAGTCGTGGGTTCAAACCCCGGCTCGCACCTCTGAGTTTTTCTAAATTTATGTGCGAAATTACATTTGTAATTTACCATGAGCTTTTCGGTGAAGGAAAAACATCGTGAGGAAACCTGCACACTCCTGCGAAGCGATTCAATGGTGTGTGTGAAGTTCCCAATTCGCACTGGGCCCACGTGGGAACTATAGCCCAAGCCCTCTCATTCTGAGAGGAGGCCTGTGCCCAGCAGTGGGACGTAAATAGGCTGATGATGATGATGATGATACTGCGTTCAAGTTCCACGCTGTTGACATAATCCAATGCTTCCGTAATTATCCCCTCCCCAGCATCCGGTAATAGACGTTATCCTTAATCTCAGAATCACGTTGCGTACACACCGACGCCGCAAATTCATTACTCTAAGTAATATTAATTGACACTCCATTAGAGCTTGTGGACTAAGCTTTACAGTAATGGACTAAATTTGAGTAAGTGCGTTTTGTAGTCGACCTGAAGGGTCCTCTTTTATCATTATCATCACCATCGTCTCACTGCTGGGCGTCTCCCACACAGGCCCAGTGCGGATTGGGAACTTCACACGCACCATGTAATTGCTTCGCAGGAGTGTGCTCGATGTTTTCCTTCACCGAAAAGCTCATGATTACAAATGCAATTTCGCACATAAACTCCGAAACACTCAGAGCTGCGAACTGGGGATCGAAGCCACGACCCTCTGCTTGAGAGGCCACAGGTCAACCACTAGGCTATCACGGCGGTCATCTCTAGCTAATCATAACTGAGCTTTGCATTTTACAGGATACGCTTACAGTCAACAGCAGAAGTAGCTAAGCAATCGCAGCGGTCACAATGATCTACACAATGGTCTTATGTCTATAGCAATAGAGCCGTGCTCATTAGATCATTGTGACCGCTTCGGTTGCTTAGCTACTTCTGCTGTTGACTGTACATTCATCATCATCATTATCATGTCAGCCGAAAGACATCCACTGCTGGACATAGGCCTCCCCCAAGGCTCTCCACTCAGACCGGTCTTGTGCTTTCCGCATCCACCACGGTCCCGCGATCTTTACTAGGTCGTCGCTCCATCTTGTTGGAGGCCTACCGACAGCTCGTCTCCCGGTCCGTGGACGCCATTCGACTGTACATTACAAAGCCTTTTAATGACTTTGGCATAGTTATCACCCGGGAGCTTGCAACCATCGATTTCTAATTAGTCTCGCAGTTGCAATGGACTCAATTAGGTCACTCTTTGTGCTTTAAAATGCGCAAATCAGTTTTGTTTCCTGGCTTTATTTCTAAACGAAACTATACTATCCTTCCTCGTTCTCTATTGTGCGAAACTTTAGCAGCTAAAGTATATTAAAGAGAAACATTTTAAATGCAAACTTTTTGGATGGATACTTTTTGTCGCTACTTGCATTGTCGCCCAATTTAGTTGTCCATACCAAATTTCATGTCAATCTGACTGGTGGAAGTGAGTCAAATTTGCCGTGGAAGATTTGACTCAAACTAACTAACGACAAACAGGCATTGCAAGTTAATGAAAAGCTTGCAAAAACAACGCGAAGTAAATAAGGTGGGGTTTCTTTTTAATAATAAAGATATTGCCAATCGACCAATTAAAAACCAATTAGCTTGCTACTCTACAACCATTTTAGCGCGTTTTTATTTCGCGGCCGAGCGTTATATTACCTATGTTACCACCGGCATGCTACCGGCGTAGATTCATGTATACCCAAAACCGAACCCACTAAATTCGCAATCCGAATTTCAGATTAAGGAGCCCGATTTAAAGTACGAGCCTCAAAATGGAATATATCCGCGTCCAACTTTTCCGAAACTTGGACGTTGGCGGAGGGAACTCAGCACATTATGAATAGCCTCACGATTCGTTCCGAGTTCTCAGTTGGACCGATATCTGGGGCTGGGAATCTAACAGGCCAGATATTACTGTTCTATAGCTAGGTATTTTACAGGAACGGCTTGCTTCAAGGGAATCTAACTGGCCAGATACCATTGTAGGTATTTTACAGGCACGCTTGCTTCATTTATTTTTCGCTGTTTGTTTTTATAGAAAAGAGTTGTGTCGCAATAATTTTATTATTGAGCTCGTAATCTACGGATACCTACTCGTATTATTTTCCTTCGTCTGTGCCTCCATCTATCCTACCTTGAAGGAGCTCTATATTATTACCATTTAAGTACAATCGAAGACCTGAACCCTTTACAAATGCAGTGATACGACGGCCTAATAGCCTAGTGGTCAGGGTTGACTATGAAGCTTGAGGTCCCGGGTTCATATTCCGGTCGGGGCAGATGTTTGTATGATGAATACGAATGTTTGTTTTCGGGTCTTGGGTGTTTAATATGTATATAAGTATGTATTTATCTATACAAGTATGTTTATCCGTTGTCTAGTACCCATAGTACAGGCTTTGCCTAGTTTGGGACTAGGTCAATTGGTGTCAATTGTCCCATGATTGTGATTGTTTATGATTGTTTGATTGATTTCTTTGGAAAACGTATAGTGTCAATGTGACGCTTGCGCCGAAAGGGTTTCGAAATCAGTTTCTTCCACTGTGCGGATACGAAGTGATACATCGGCTACCAGCGCTAGTTACTTAATGCTTTCAAGAGTAGTTGATGTTTTGCTTTATCCTAAGAGTATTCAAAAACTGCCGTTCAGAAAAAAAGTTTAATTTGACTAAACTAAAATTGAATCATAATACCTTCGTAACAGAACCAACGTTTTGACGAGCCAAAGTTCCGGCGAAACTTCCCAGAAAGCCTATTTTCAGGTGAATTATTATTACATTAAGCTTAAGGGCCGGTAGTCGGGGCCCGTTTGTAACGAAATCTGATCCGTATTAAGTAGGTCGTAAAGTTTAATTTGACCTTAAACTTCGTCAGAGCTTGGACTGTTATCAGGTTTATGGGGAAAAGGTTTCATGGTGAAACTTTTGTGAGGATTTTTTTCTGTGAAATAATTTGTTTCAAACAAAGCTCATTGGAAGTACGTAGGTATACATAATTGAGACTGCGAAGCCATCGTGGTACAGTGGTGATTTACCTCAGCCGCTAGCACAGCAGACAACAAAGATTCCAATCTTACGGAATCCGGTGAGCTTCGATCCCTGGTCTAGGCTTGTACTGAAGCATGCCCTTACTGTGATCTCTTTTGACTTAAGCAAATGTTTAAAGAGAGATGCTAGACTGAAAACCATAACTGCGGAAGCATAAGTCGTAAGCCAGCGAGATGAGCACAAGATACAGTTAAAGATGATCCATAGGGCGAACATTATCCCAACGAGCCATAAGTATACAGATTCGCGGTTTTGAAATGCCACTGTTTGGTTCGTGGTTCTTGGTGCATGCTTGATAAGATGATAAATCAACACTAACACTCTCTTTCTCAGAATCGTGGTAAGCGGTGGGAAGTCCTAAGATCGGCTACAAAGCCTCAACAGCAAAGACTTATCCCTATGAGGTGTTTTTCCCTTTAAGACTTCCGATGACCCATTTAAAAAAAAAACCGGCCAAGTGCGAGTCGGACTCGCGCACGAGGGTTTCATACTAAGATTTTCAGGCTTTTTTCCAGTGTTAGCAGAGCCCTGTTCCTAAGCAAAATGTAGGTACGCAGTGTGAGGTTATTTTATGTAGATCTGTGACATAAATAGACAGATATAAAAATTAAGGTTTTGCGATTTTTCCGAGTAATTATGCTATAATAGCTACCTTCATGCCAAATTTCAAGTTTTTAGGACAACTGAAAGTAAGTATCCTTTAGGATCTTTCACGACGGAAATGACTTCTAATACTGTAAATAATAAGTTAGAATTAGTTAGCTCCAAGGATGTCGATGTTTTAAAACTACTCAGCTGTTACAACGATGTGTTTAAAAACGAGCTAGGGTGCTATAGAGGGTTTGAGGTTAAGTTACAGTTAAAAGAAGGGGTTCAGCTTTGTAAAGAACGCCCAATTCCGTTCGCAATTAAAGATCAAGTCGAAACCGAGTTAAATAGGCTAGTTGAAGTAGGTATTTTAGTACCGGTAGCCCATTCCGATTACGCAACTCCCATAGTGCCGGTGCGCAAATCCAATGGCAGTGTTAGGATTTGCGCCGATTATTCGATAACATTAAATAAGCATATACACGTAGATAAATATCCCTTACCTCGTATCGAAGAGGTATTTGCGAAATTAAGCGGGGGAGAGCAATTTTCAAAACTAGATTGCAGCCAGGCCTACAATCAATTAATGTTGTCGAAATCGGCGCAGAAACTTACTACTATAAATACGCATAAAGGATTATTTATGTACACACGATTAGTATTCAGTTTGGCCAGTGCACCCGCTATATTTCAAAGAACTATAGAAAATTTACTAGCAGGGATTGAAGGAGTGTCGGTTTTTCTTGATGACGTGTGCGTGACCGGTCCTAATAAAATAGTTCATTTAGAACGGCTGGAACAGGTTTTTCAGCGATTCCAACAGGCAGGCCTTAGGCTTGAAAGCAAGAAGTGAGCCCTATTCCAGGACAGTGTGACGTATATAGGTCACACTATAGACAAAAACGGGTTACGTAAGTGTTCCAGCAAAGTCGAAGCCATTGAGAAAGCGCCTCGACCTTGCAACATAACCGAATTAAAACGTTTCCTATGTATGATTAATTATTACCGCAATTTTGTACCTAATGCATCTGCGATATTAAGTCCATTGCACGAGTTATTGCGCGTGGGCGCGCGGTGGGAATGGACGGAGCGGCAACAGGCTGCGTTCGACTTTATTAAAAGCGAGCTGGCATCGGAGCGGGTGTTAGCGCATTTTGACCCTACGGCGCAGTTGTTATTGACGGTGGACGCGGGTCCCGAGGGTCTGGTTGCGGTTCTGTCACAAATATCTGTAGACGGGCGGGAACAACCACTAGCTTTCGGTTCTAGGGCTTTGTCGGCGGCGGAACGTAACTATAGCCAGTTACACAAAGAGGCCACAGCCATTATATTTGGGGTGAAAAAAAATCACCAATACTTGTATGGTCGGCAACAGCCTTTTATTTTAAAAACAGACCACAGACCACTGCTAGCAATTTTTGGGAACAAGAATGGCCTCTTAGTAACGACTGCGTCGCGGTTAGTAAGATATGCGATTTTTTTGTCAGGTTATAATTTTACCATTCAATATATGTCGGGCAAGCAAAACCAAGTCGCAGATTATCTTTCACGCTCACCCGTACGGAAAACCGAGCCGGAGAAGGTAGCTATTCGTTGTTCTCATATAGGCATTAACTCATTACAGCTCCGTGGCCTGCCTGTGACATATCGAGATTTGCGGGACGCGTCGATGAAGGACCAAACAATCAGTACAGTTGCTAAGTACATAGAAAACTGTTGGCCGAAGAAAATCAGGTGTCCAAATATCGTGCCGTATTTTAGTTGTAGGAATGACTTAGAAATAGAAGACAATTGCTTACTTCGAGGGCATCGGGTCGTAATTCCGTCGATTTATAGATTCCGGCTACTTGTAGAATTACATAACACTCATTTAGGGGTAGTTAAAATGAAAAGTAGGGCGCGCGCTCGCATGTGGTGGCCGGGCATTGACCGAGACATCGAACAGTGCCCTAAGCACGACTTGTCGAATCCTGCGTTACGTTACGGTTATCGTATCGAGATCGAGAAATCTCATACTAAATTATAGTTCCAAATACGCTCACGGGCGGGCGCTGTTCCAAACGTCATACAAACTCGTTATAGTTTACTATTCGATTTTACGTGACGCAGGATTCGACAAGTCGTGCTTAGGGCACTGCAGTGCCCTATACGAGTATACTATAACGAGTTTGTATGACGTTTGGAACAGCGCCCGCCCGTGAGCGTATTTGGAACTATAATTTAGTATGAGATTTCTCGATCTCGATACGATAACCGCTTTAGCTTTAAATTCAAGGTTCGGGCTGCCTAGACTAATTGTATCAGACAATGACCCAAAGATTGCTTTTAGAGAATTTAGCGAATTCTGTGAAAGTAACGGGATTCAGCACATGACGTCCCCTATATACCATCCTAGCAGTAACGGCCAGGGAGAATGTTTTGTCAAAATTTGTAAAAACATGATTAAGCATATTATGCAACGTGATACCAGTGTTCACAAAATAAATGAAAAATTGCAGGAATATTTGTTCGAGTATCGCAATACCGCACACTCCTCGACGGGAATGTCGCCAGCAAAAAAAATGTTTGGTCGTGAGTTACGAAGTAGACTGGACTTGATCCTCCCCTTGAGGAAGCGGGGGCAAGTAGGACCACCACCCGCTGGCACCAGGTGTCCGGAAAATGTAAAAAGAGTTAGGACATTTGCTGTGGGGGAAATTGTATGGCTAAAATGTTTTCAAAACAAGAAACCATTTTGAACTAAAGGCACAATATTAAAAAAACTTGGCTGTAGATTATACAATGTAAAATTAAAGAAATGTAATACACATTGTAAACGCCACATTGACCAATTATTGCGATACACGAACAATGTAGCATGTGACGAACCTGAAACGTCCAGTCAATTTATTCCTGTTAATGATGAAATAATCACTCAAACTGATGATATTATTTTAGGCAGTGAACCCTCATCCCCTCCCGAGCAAGCGGCTCAAGTAGATTCTGTGATGAATGGCGGGTTGCAGGACCAGGAAGTAGATGAGTGGAAAGAGGCTTCGGAGGAGGGAATGACGGTAGGGGCAGAAACTGTGGCCGTGAGAACTGAGCATTCGGACACGGCGCTGTCGGGCGGGGCAGAACCGCGCGATGACGTTGGCCCGCTCACTTCCCATGAGATACAGTTGAGACCCAGAAATAAACATGTCAATTAAAAGGTTTAGTTTTAATTATTAAAATCTGACTAATGTTGTGTTTGATGTTGTCAACAGAATTGAAAACGAATGGTGGAGGGAATGCTGTGAATGCATGTGTGCGTGCGGCGCAACACGCTTTTATTAAACGGGCGCTCGTACATGACTGCTGTGTTTCATTACGCGCCGCGTTTTCCCTATACATACCTACCATTTTCACAGTACAGCAATATGTATGGAAACAACCTTTTAAATGACTGTGTCTTTTGATTGCGTTGACTTAGCAGCGTTGGCACATATTTGTATGATGAATACGAATGTTTGTTCTCGGGTCTTGGATGTTTAATATGTATTTAAGTATGTATTTATCTATATAAGTATGTTTATCCGTCGTCTAGTACCCATAGTACAGGCTTTGCCTAGTTTGGGACTAGGTCAATTCGTGTCATAATTGCCCCATGATATTATTATTATGATTAGAAGGATGAAGCCTGCAGTCACAGCTTCAAGTGACTGCAGGCTTGAGTATTTGGTATAAATTTCAGCGTGCCACCACCACGCATTCCAAAGAAAAAGTGTCTTGACAGACAGACCGACGGACAACAAAGTGATCCTATAAGGGTTCCGTTTTTCCTTTTGAGGAGCGGAACCCTAAAAAACTAGAGACAGATTGAACATTGGGAACGGCTGTAAGATAAAGTGGTGTTACCTGCTGCTCTTTCCACCTGGCGTCGTGTAGGGCTCCGCGCACGTGATACACGGAGTCTGCGTCCCCCGATTCTGACCTCGTGCGGCCGTCGACCTCTTTCGTCTCGTCACTGTGGAGAAAGAATCCTGGTTAATGACTTGACTTAGTAACAGGACGCTTACATAGGGTAAGTTCATAAATATTCCTAATATGCCGTTAAAGTTCGTTTGTCCTTTTTTGTCATATTGACATTTCCGTTAGTAAGAAGGTGACAAAACCTATTTTAGCTAATGGGCTTGAGTGACGTTTGTGAATAAGGGCATTACTTGTCTTAAACCCTGAAGGTAGGGACTGTTTTTTTTTTGGTGGCGGTTAAAAATTTTGGGAAAAAATAAAAAATACCGTATCACCCTTTTTTTAATTGGAATCTTTGTTTGTTTATTTGTCTAACCAAAATATAGAAGAACCAATGACTAGGTAGCTCTCCTTTTTTTCAATCGTAGTTCAGATGCCCTAGTACGAATATTCGAAACCTGTGTAACGAAATCGAGTTGTAAACGTTATCGAGAAATTCGTATGACGTTTGTAACAGCGCCCGCTCGTGAGCGTATTCGGAACTAAAATTTAGTATGAGCTTTCTCGATTTCGATACGATAACGTCACGTTACGCAGGATTCGAAAACTTCGAGCTCGGCCTACCAATATTCCTTCTCACTCCGCTTCAGAAACGATAAACGTCTCGAGGCAGGCCTAATTATGTGTTGCAATATTCCACCTTTATTTCAAATACTGAACGAGATATTTAGAATCTAAAACGAGCTAGGATATCCCAAGTAGCGACTCAACAAAATAAATCCATTGACTTACTGGCTGACTCGTGTAGTCCGGGTCAGTATTAGTTTATGATTAAAACAACTGATTGTAAGTTATTAACTCCAACCGCTATCCGTTTACAAAATCATCATCAAAGACGTCCACTGCTGGACATAGGCCTCCCCCAAGGCTCAGACAGGTCTCGTGCTTTCCGCATCCACCGCGGTCCTGCAATCCTTACAGGTCGTCGCTCCATTTTGTTGGGGGCCTACCGACAGCTCGTCTCCCGGTCCATGGACGCCATTCGAGAACCTTCTGACCCCATCGGCCGTCAGTTCCGCGAGCAATGTGCCCCGCCCACTGACACTTAAGTTTCGCAATTCATCGGGCTATGTCGGTAACTTTAGTTCTACTGCGGATATCATCATTTCTGATTCTGTCCCGCAGAGAAACCCCGAGCATAGCCCTCTCCTTCGCCCTCTGAGTGACTTTGAGCTTCCTTATGAAGCCCATCGATAGCGCCCACGTCTCAGATCCGTAAGTCATCACTGGCAACAGACACTGGTCAAAGACTTTTGACTTCAAACACAGCGGTAATTTGGACGAAAAGACACTGCGAAGCTTCCCGAACGCTGCCCAGCCGATTTTACAAAATCATACAACCCTTGTAAACGAAACTATCCCAATATCATTGTTTTCTCAAGCGGAGGTTAAGACAAACCACCCGCCGGACTTCAAACGACGGCAGAGCATAAATACCAATCCGGCGGATCGCCGGACCGGCCTCAACAGTAGAAAGATAACAGTATTGTAACTTTGTAGAGAAATCAGTATTTTTTTATTTTGTTGTTTTTGTTCTGTTTATTGCGGCCGAACTGGCCGCTGGGGGACTACAACGAAATTCGAAAATCGAAGTTCGTATCGTATCGTCCCACTCACACTCGTATTAAATAATATTAGCGTGAGCGGGACGGTACGACACGAAGTTCGAATTTTACACTTCGTAGTATAGGGGCTGGCCACGGCCGCTGCAATTTGCAATACGAAACTTCGAGGTGAATAAAGATTTTGACTTGTTAAAACTACGTTTATGCAAGTTTTTATTCAAACTTTATTAGGTTTGATGAGCTACCGATATTTCGACGCAGTTACTTGCATGCATCATAACATAATTAACCTATAAGGTAATCGCAGTCAATATCCCGTTTTCATTATTCGCATTATTCTATTGCATTGGGCAATAAACCGCGAATCATTTAATAACTTTTATTCAAAATATAAATTACATTCAGTAAGTCAGGCGGTGTCGTCTCGTATCAGGTCAAGGAGCTGGCTTATAGGAGAGATGATTGGAAGAAACTCCACCGACAAATTATGAAGTTAGGCGGTTAAATTCTCTTTTACACGTCATTTTTAGGGTTCCGAACCTCAAAAGGAAAAACGGAACCCTTATAGGATCACTTTGTTGGCCGTCTGTCTGTCTGTCTGTCAAAACCCTTTTTGCCTGAAACGCGTTGAGGTAGCGTGCAGAAATTAATATCAAATACTAAAGCCTGCAATCCCTTAAAACTGTGGAAAAATCAAACTTTTAAGTCCACGCAATCAAAAGATGCAGTCATTCAAAAGGTTGTTCCATACAAATTGCCGTACTGTAAAAATGTTAAGGATACTTCCAGTTGCTCTAGAAATTTGAAGTTAGGTAGCACAACCACTCAGTAAATTCTGAAAACCTTAAAATTTTATGTCTGTCTGTACCATATGTCACAGACCAATATAAAATAACCCCACACTGCTTAGGAGCAGGGCTCTGCTAACGCTGGATAACTTACAACCCTAGGGAAAAGCGGGAAAAGTCTGTACGAAACCCTCGGTGCGTGAGATCGACTCGCACCTGACCAGTTTTTAGGGTTCCGCACCTCTTCTTAGTCTACCAGAGCTTTCGGAAAGACAATGATTGCCAAGAAGAATGCGCCGCAAGAAACTTGGCATAAAGTAGTTTTTTCTATTTATTTTCTAGTAAGTTCATTTCATTGGACACCTCTGGCATCCACTTTAAGATTTCACAACACTTAAATTTCACTCAGATGTCAATCTGGCAAGTAGTACTTACTAAATAAAACCTTTAACAATAACTCCTACCGCCAGACGTCAGACCACCAGACTATTATGTTTTTACTGTGCCTCACCCTGAGAGCTCTTCAATCTTAATCAGAAATCCGCAAACTGAACTAAACCGTATTCACGTAACAATAGGAATGCAAATAACACCCCATTCCAAGAACGGGTAATAACTATCCTTAACAGCTATCTCGAGAAGCTGCCACGATTCGTCGCTCTTTTAACGAACGAAGTAAGAATGGGACGCAAAATTAGGAAAATGGCAAGAGGGCATAAGCGGAACGTTAAGAATGAATCACGCTATTATGCATCTAGATTCGTTAGCATTGAGTTGACTTTTGATTGTTGCGATGCGGAGACAGCTAAACTGGGTCTCGAAAGGTCTCAACAGTGCTCGTGTGTTTTTCTGGAAATTAGACTTTCTTGTAGGTGGGTAAAGTTTATTGTTTTAGAACGTAATTCTGACTTATTGGGAAAGACTCATAAATGGTGTACAGGAAAGCTTGTACGTTTTCCTAGAGGGTGTTCCCCCCTTTTGGGGGGTCACGTGTCGGTCCAAACCTTAATGTACAGGGTGAACCTTCTTATATTAAGTGAAAATGTTTTGCTGTAGCGTACTCATTGGATCTTTGGATATTTTTCTGCAATCGGAGTAAGTGGATGGCTGTTCAGTTTGCAATACAATTTAGGTACCTATTACAATTTTTTCTTTGTTTCGTTCGAGGACCGGATTGCCTAGTGGTTAGACCTGAGGCCCGAGTACGAATATTCGAATCCTGCTTAACGTAACGTTATCGTATCGAAATCGAGAAACTTCGTACTAAATTTTAGTTCCAAATACGCTGACGGGCGACGCTGTTCCAAACCTCTTACAAATTTCTCGATTGGTTTACTCAGGATTCGAATATTCGTGGACGTCTTTTGACTGACATGATGATGATGATGAGGTGTGCTCATTTAGAATTACGCCACCCTAGCTGAATTATTGACGGTCCATTAAAACACACCTTGTATAATAATACGTAGGTAAGTATGTAAATATTGAAAGGTGTCATTTTCACACGGCTGCCTAAAGATACGCTAACATGTCATATTTAGATCAGAGTACTCAGTGTAATTTTCACGTGGCAACAAACGTTTCAGGCGCTGCCAATTTTTAACCGACTTCAAAAAAGGAGGAGGTTCTACGTTCCACTGCATGTTTTTTTTATGTATGTACATCGATTACTCCGTCAATTGTAGACCGATTTTCAAAATTCTTTTTTTATTCGATAGGGTATACTTCTGAGATGGTCCCATTGTCACCAAGTTATGATCTGATGATGGGATCCCAGGGAAATCGAGGGCAACCCTCAAATTATACAGGCACGTACTATGTGTTTCATATATTATTTTCTAAGTTTATTCAAGTATTTGCGCCTGGTAGACATCATCTCATGATGATGAGCTGATGATGGAAGATACAACTCCTTAGCGGCTAGGAGTTGGAGGATAATTATGAAAATGTTAAATCATTATTCGAAAGGTTATACTCCTGAGGTGGTCCCACTGTCACCAAGTCATGATCTGATGATGGGATCTCAGGGAAATCGAGGGCAACCCTCAAATTTTATAGGCACGTATCATGTGTTTCATATATTTTCTAAGGCTATTCAAGTATTTGCGTCCGGTAGTCATCATCTCATGTTGATAAGCTGATGATGGAAGGTACAACTCCTTAGCGGTTAGGAGTTGTAGGATAATTCTGAAAATGTTAAATCAACGTAAAATTGTGAAATAATTTTTTTTTAACAAAAAAGTAAAACCGCCTTCAAAAAAAAACCTTAGAAAAAAACGTAAAATAATCCTCTAAAATAATGATAAATAAATAAAATAAATAAAAATGCGTTTATTTCGGACAACAGAAACTAAAGCCTAAAGTTTTATGGCCTAGCACTAAGCAGCGGAAATATGAAGTAGGTGCGGTGCGAGTGGAATATTCTTTGAATGAAGCACCGACTTCATATTTCTGCTGCTGTACTTTAGGCTTTAGTTTTTATGGTTCCGAAGCCAAAATGGCAAAAAGGAACCCTTATAGTTTCGTCATGTCCATCTGTCTGTCTGTATGCCTGTCCGCGGCATAGCTCAGAGACTATTGGTCCTAGAAAGCTGTAATTTTGCTTACATATACATATTAATTAGGCCGAAAAAGTGCTGGGATAAAATTTTCAAAAAATATTTTTTTTGGGGTACCTCCCCTACACGTAAAGTGGGGATTGTTTATTTATTTCTGTCTACCCCATAGTGTGGTATCGTTGAATAGGTCTTTCAAAAATATTAGGGGTGCTCAGATATCATTTTTCGATAAAGTTATTCGTTTGCGAAATATTTAGCTTTGAAGTGCTCATTTTTGTTGGACTCCAGTGTCCCCCGCTCTACCAGAGAAACTGTTACATTTGGAAATGTGAAAAAAATCAGAGCAGTAGTGCATGTAGTGAATTTAAAAGAAAAACTATCAGCGATAAGTAGACTTTGCAGGTTTGGGAGTAATAGCTAATTATGTGTGTCTATATCAGTAACCGATATAAATTGACCCCACATTGGCCACATTGCGTACAATTTGCTTTGGAGTAGGGCTCTGCTAACACTAGTTTCCAGTAGGTTTGATGAAAATACCTTTAAATTAGGTATCTATGCCTGGGCTTTTTTCATGGTAATTCAGACATACGGACTGGAGACAACTGCATCGACAAGAGTAACACTCTTAAATAAGATGATGATGAATTCAGACGTAAACGCCAACGCGATCGAGACGTTTTCTTGTGTCAAAAATTACTCTTGAGACTCAGAGCGTCAACGGCCAATAACCAACTTAGAAAAGTTGATAAACCCCCGACATTGTCATTTCAAAGTTCAATATTTCGAAAATGGGTGAATAAATTTTTATGAAATTTAGCTAAGTACCATCTCGATTAAACAAGGTTTCGACCAAAAAAACCGCATCGAAATTGGTCAAGTCGTTGGGAGTTATAATGCCACAGACAGCTACACAGATACACAGGTCAAACTTATAACACCCCTCTTTTTGGGTTGGGAGTTGAAAATACGTCTCGAACGCGTTTGCGTTAAAGCGTCAAAATGCTATGAGAATGGTTTGTTATCGATACGTGCCGCTAGTGGCGCTGCCAATTTGCTCATAGTAATTTAAACAAAAACGAGAACGCGATCGAGACGATTTCTTTCGTCAAAAAATACACCAGAGGCTCAGATAAAAGGTACACGGTAGCGTCGGCAAATCTCTTCCTCAACGAATGAATCTTAAGATACGAATCTTTGTAAGTATGTATGTAAATGTCGGCATAAATCCCGTGTCTCCTCCACGTCCGCTGCCGGTACAGCCAGCAACAAAATCCGTCTCAAATAACAAGAATAAGCTAACCATAAAAATGTTATTTTTAAACAAGCTTGTTTTGCCGACAATCATAAAGCAGACAGACGGGAGGCGCCTTTGGATTATAGTGCACTAAAATTTTTCTGCCACATTTCGAGGGAGAGGAGGAACACACACGTACAGCACACCTCCACGCTCATGTCGAAATTTGATACGTTCCTACAAACTCCCACTAAAACAAAACTGTGACCCAAATGCCAAAAACACGCACACAATCAACAGACCCTGACCATTTTGCACAGACTTAATGTTAGATTTTTGGCAGAGGGGATATCGCGCGTTAACATACTCCATTTATTTCCTACTCTAAGATGCAAACGATTATTTTACCAAACGCAGTAGGTGACATATCTTCATCTACATACATATCGTAAGACCTCTTTATGCGTTCAGAAACCGTAGGTAATGAACATCACTACGGTAATCAACTTTCATCTTCGAAAACCAATACAATTTAAAAAATAGGAATCAATTTAAACAAAAAATCGATACGAAACGTCAGCCCGATATGTTTGTCTACGATTGAAAAAAAAACAGCCAAGTTTGTAACAGGTTTGTTCTGCCTTCGGCTTCTGAATCCTAGAGTACTTTATAATATCGCACATGAAATCAAAGACAGTCATAACACAAATTGTGTAGTTTTGAGAAAACGCAATTTGAAAGTTTGAAAAAATATTGAAATAGGCTTATGGTGATTTCTGATAACTTTTTAATCATTTAAGTGGCTAGACAATGGTATCATTCAATTGAATATAGCCTCGTTTGTTACTTGTTTTTACACTTTAATAAAAAAATTCGTAGTTATGACTCTTTTGGTTTGTCTTTTCTGAAATATTTTGTTTAATGACTATTTAGCCCGATAAATTTTATTAATGAAGCTAAAATATCACAGTAGTAAGTCAAAATGTGAGTGTATTGATTGACTGGTATTTTAATTATTATCCATTTTAATTTTGAGTTATTTGGATACAATTGTGTGTGTAGGTAAAGTAATGTATGCAACTCTACATAATTAGGCATTGAAACACTCGTGCGATCATATTATGAAACTCGGCTTCTCCTCGATTCATGAAAACACACTCGAGTTTTAAGGACCCTCACTATGTGACAGTTGCATAAACTACTGTTACCCTGTGTAACATGTAGTATCACTGTTACCGACTGTACGACGCAAGCCGATTCTCACACGACTTATTAAACTTTACTGACTCGTAAATAAGGGATAGGGAATACAGGGGGAAAACAAGGGGTGATGACAGATACACTCACGTTTCAAAGAATGCCGACATATAAGGAATATGTATGTATTATGTCTTTGCAAAAAAAAGTTTACATGTAGCGTCTTTAACCTCCCAAGCAAGAAGAGGGGTGTTATAAGTTTGACGTGGGTTTGTGCAGGCAACTTTGTGTCTGTCTGTGGCATCGTATAGCTCCTAAACGGATGGACCGATTTGGATGCCCCTTATCGATACGGGTCAATCGATAATCGATCGATGGTAGAATGGAACAGTCAACATCGATCGATAGTTTCTACTAAACATCAACTGGATCGGATAGTTTCTACTAGACCACAACAATTCAATCGATTAGTATGCTACACCAAATGTTTTTATTTTACCCAGTAACATGTTCTCTAACCAAAAAACCGGCCAAGTGGGAGTCGGACTCGCGCACGAGGGTTCCGTAGAAAGATTTTAACGCTTTTCTCCAGTGTTTTAAGAAGTCCAGTGTAAGCAGAGCCCTGCTCCTGAGCAAAATGTACGCAATGTGGGGTCAACTTATATTGGTCCTCGAAATCTAGAGACAGACATAAAAATTTAAGATTTTGAGACTTTTATGAGTGGTTGTACTATAAGAGCTACCTTCATACCAAATTTCAAGTTTCTAGGACAACTGGAAGCACCCTTTAGGTTTTCAAAAAACGGCAATTTGTATGGAAACGACTTTTTTAATGACTGTATCTTTTGATTGCGTTGACTTAGATGCTTAATTTTTTCACAGCTTCAAGGGACCGCAGGTTTGAGTATTCGGTATTAATTTCAGCATCCTACCTCCACGCGCTCCAGAGAAAAAGGGTCTTGACAGACAGACAGACAGACAGACAGACAGACAGACGGACAACAAAGTGATCCTATAAGGGTTGCGTTTTTTCCTTTTGAGGTACGGAACCCTAAAAACCAAATAAATGACAATACTAATAACATAATATAATACAAAACATTCAGCGACTGCCACCATGCATTATAAAACTGTACTTAGAAAATATCAAAGCATCCATACTCAAATAGTAATAAGAAACAGCACGCAGTCGTAAAACATACTGTACTGTCTGACATAAAAAGCTTCCTCTTTGCATACAAAGTTGTAACAATCGAGTCGCAACACAATGACGGCTGTCCGTTCCTTATACGCAGCCGACATGGCTACGGTGCCGTTTCGCTCGATGACACGTCCTTCCTGCGAATACAACGGCATAGAGTAACGAAGGACAGCGTATCAGATAGGCCTGTCATAGTTTGTTCCTATGGTTTGAATGGAACGCAAATATCAATGGGTATCGCGGTCTATTGTGTCACAATACGCAAGCTATTGGACATTAAAAAGTTCCGCCATAATCCGCTAGATGGCGCTTTTCCGCACTTAGGCGAATAATATTAATTTAAGTAGAATTAAAATTGCATCGGTTGTAAATAAATAAATTAACAACCGCTACTTGCACTTAGCCAACATAAAACACATAAAAAAACTACATTACACACTACACAGAAACAATACGTTGGTATTCAAAATGAGAAGCACGGACACGCCCATGGGCGTCGCCCAATTCAAAATCTTTTGGTTGTCCGTATCCGGTCCCACTCAACCATAAAACCGCTTGTACGGCTGGGAGACCCTACATTTCTCTACAACTCCTGAGTGGAACCAGCCAGCCCAGAACTTGGTAAGAATACTGATCGTTTCTGTACTTTATCATTGTGTTACACTACTTGTGTCTTTTATTGTAATATATTTAATTCTATAGGGTTTCCACTCTGTTACTCTGTCCGAAGCATTACTGTACCTTAATAGCGCTCCGGACAGTTAATTATCATTTAATCTTTCACTGCTCTACGGTTATAGACGTAGCGCTTATTTTAAAACCTAACGTCTTCCTAGAACGGTTGGAATTTAAAGTTCCAACGGTCACTTTGTGTAAATCTGTTATCCACTCTCACTAGAAACCTGTAAAAGCTTACTCTCTGACTCTAGCTAAATTGTAAATCCGTATGACCCTCCGTATTGCCATGCACTACCAATCTGGTTCCCACTCCCTCGGGAATGGTCGGACTGGAAAGCGGAATATGGCAGTGCGAGCATACCAAGGACATTTCTCTACAACTCCTGAGTGGAACCAGCCAGCCCAGAACTTGGGCAACTACGCTACCCGTGGAAATCTCTCCACCCACTACTGGTTCCTAACGGACCCCTGCCGACCTCTCGCAGCCTACTGAGAGGCTAGCCGTTGGCACGCTAAGGTCCCCTTCACACCATCTCAACACCACGTCATCACACGAGCCCCCTGGTCACTCCTGGTTGCTCTACGACGCCTGCGCCCTATCTTCGCCGTCGCCGGAGGATCCAGACACCCGAGGGAAGTGTAGGCCACATTAGCGTGTAATCGAACCCAGTATCTTCAAAAGTGTCTTCGAACTCAATCCCCTGAGATTCTCTATTTTAATTGTCGATTTAGCCTACCGATTTTGTAGAAATAAATGTATTAAACTTGTAATTTGTTTCCTTCACAAAACCCTAGGTAGGCTACCTTAAAACAGACTGTTTCCCCTCAAGAAAACGGCCTGTGACAGTGGCGCCCAACGTGACAATTGTGAGGAGGTATGGGAAAATTGCTAACGTATTTTGCCGTGAAAAATTTGCATTGAGTCGGGGTTGAGATAAACGAAATGCATAATTTGGTAGGTACTAGACACATCGATATACAAAACATTAAAGATAGGCCACGCACCTGTTGAGCCCTGACATGCTGCCCTCACTCATTAGATGTCATTAGACTGACATAATGTCAAGGATCAAGGGATACTAAGTCACCTAAATCGTAATCGATCATTTTACCGCCAAAGATATTTCACAACTGATTCGTTTCGCAAAATGATTATTTCACAACCCGCTCTTTTTCTGAAAGTATTAATATTTCAGGACCATCTTGTAGAACCCTATTAGGTTACGTTAGGTTTGCTTTATAATAATCCTGAAAATATTTACAGTTTCAGAAAAAATGCGGGTTACGAAATGATCATGTTGCGAAACGAATCAGTTGTGATATGATAAAGTTTATCGGTAAAACATTAGTGAACCGTGAACAATGATCATCATCATCTTCTTCAAACTTAAGAGTTACACTCTTGTCGGTGGAGTTTCCTCCAATCATGTCTCCTATGAGCCAGTTCCTTGACCTCCTGATACAACACGATACCGTCCTTCTCCTTTATCTGGTCCATGTAGCCTCTCCCAGGTCGACCTCTTCCTCTCTGTCCTTAAATTTTTCCTTCTAAAATGGTATTAAAGAAATTGTCGTGTTGTATCAAATGTCCGATCATTTTCCCGCGCCTATTCTCTACGGTATTCAGGATCGTTCTCCTCTCATTAACCATTGGTAGTACTTCCTCATTGGTCTTCCGTTCCATCCAACTTATGCCTTTCATTCTCCTCCAGCACCACATCTCAAAAGCTTCCAATCTTTCCCTATCTCTCTGTGTCAGTGTCCACGTTTCACATCCATAAAGTGCAGTACTCCAAATGTACACCTTAACTAGTTGTTTCCTACTCTTGCACGACAATCTGCGTGATTTTAGTAGCTGTTTTTTTTTATTGAAAGCTGTTTTTGCCATAGCAATTCGTGGGACAATATCAGGCGTACACCTGGAGTCTTTGGTTATTAAGCTGCCTAAATATCTGAAACTAGTTACCTGTTCGATAGATGTATTATTAAGCACTATTGGTGATTGATTTGAGTGGTGTTTTGTTACTGTGACAATGATACGACATATAAATAGAGGTAGAGATACGCCCTTAGCACGCCGAAGATGAAGCGCAGAATAGGCTGCAATTGTAACCCTTTTGTTCTCAATCGCTCTCGAATAAGGTCCAAACTTGCGCACAAATGTCAACATGTTCAGAGGGTCGAGCACGACTTTTCGAATCCTGCGTCACGTAAAATCGAATAGTAAACGTTAGCGAGTTTGTATGACGTTTGGAACAGCGCCCGCCCGTGAGCGTATTTGGAACTGAAATTTAGTATGAGGTTTCTCAATCTCGATACAATAACTGTAACGTTAAGCAGGATTCGACGACTGTGCTCGACCCTCAGAACATGTTTTCGATTGTTTTGTGAGCATAAAATATGACGTACTTTACTTATATCATTGGTTGTAAACCTCACGTACTGAAGAGAGATAAAATAATCCTTTCTCTCCCCTAGATTTATCCATGGAATCCAGAGTTTCCTTATGAAAAACAGCGTGTTATAAGTTTTATTGTCGACGTATTTCAGGTATCATTTCTAATCTGGCTCGCGGCTCCGCGGATCCGAGAGGATATTGAGTAGGAGGTAAGCGAGATACGGAAACCCTCTCAGAATCAGACTGCCATACGAATAAATCCAGCGCTTTTAACATTACACTAACGTGAGACTCAATCATAGTGAAATAAAGCGGAAGTCTCACGTATATAAGTCCGACATCGTTCGGACTAATTCGTAGTCTTTCCTCTGGGAGCGTACGACCCAGCGGCAGCGAGACGCACACTGCGCGCCGCGGCTCTGAGGGTCGAGTACAAAGTTGTCGAATCCTGCGTAACGTTACGGTTATCGTATCGAAATCGAGAAACCTCATACTAAATTTTAGTTCCAAATACGGGTACGGGCGGGCGCTATTCCAAACGTCATACAAACTCGATAATGGTTACTACTCGATTACGTTAGGCAGAGGGTCGAGCACGACTTTACGAATGCTGCGTAACGTTATCGTATCGAGATCGAGAAACCTCATACAAAATATTTGTTCCAAAACGCTCACGGGCGGGCGCTGTTCCAAACGTCATACAAACTCGACAACGTTTACTATTCGATTTTACGTGACGCAGGTTTCGAAAAGTCGTGCTCGACCCTCAGGTTTCGAATGTTCGTACTCGGGCCTCTGGGCCGTGTTTTATATACCTACAAGTTAAAATTTACAAGTGGAAGTCACTTTCCAACTAAAGGTGATAGAATGAGAATTCCGCTTGTAACTTGTAGCTTTATTATTTTGTATGAGACAGCGGCCGCGTCCAAATTTTTAAGAATTATGCTAAAATCGTACGATTGATAAATTTGCAAGTATAAATGGATATATTTTACTGGGAAATGGGCCGAAACCGTGATTCGATTTACAAACGATTCGCCTGATTAGGATTTTTGGTAGAAAAAAGAGTCACGTTTAATGTTTGAAACATTTTCTGCCCACGCGCGATACCACGGTATGGTGGAAGTCCTGAGGGTCGAGCACGACTTTACGAATGCTGCGTAGCGTTACGGTTATAGTATGGAGATCGAGAAACCTCATACTAAATTTTAGTTTCAAATACGCTCACGGGCGGGCGCTGTTCCAAACATCATACAAACTTGACAACGTTTACTATTCGAATTTACGTTTCGCAGCATTCATAAAGTCGTGTTCGACCCTCTGGCTTTATTTAGTGCGGTGAGAGCGGAATATCTATTCTTTGAATGAAGCCCCGACTTCATATTTGTGGTAGGCCATACAACTGATGGCTTTAGAGGATAACCTATTTTATGTGTTTTTGAAGGCGATTTTACTTTTTGTTAAAAGATTTTTTATTTCACAATTTCAAGTTCCTACTTTAATACCTAAAAATTTATCCTCCAACTCCTAACCGTTAAGGAGTTGTAACTTCCATCATCACCTTATCACTCGAGATGATGACTACCAGACGCAAATACTTGAATAGCTTTCGAAAATACATTATAAAACACAATTTCCCTGGAATCTCATCATCAGATCCTAACATGGTGACAATCAGACCTACCAGAAGGTATACCCTTTCAAACAAAAAAAGAATTTCTGAAATCGGTACAGCCATCTTCGAGTAATCGGGGAACGTATATAAAAAAAAACTGGCGAATTGAGAACCTCCTTTTTTTGAAGTCGGTTAAAAAGATAACTAAAGAGAAAAAGCAATTGAGACTCTAGACATAAGTAGAAGAAAAACCAAAAAACCAGCCAGAAATCTTGGAATTGCAACACATCTTCGGTCTCAAAGCTACGCTTATGTACCCTGTAAAACGCCATTTTATTCGAGCGTCAAGTGCTACCTTATTAGATTTGCATATTGTAACGTTACCCCGTATATTTTCACCTGACTCGAGCTGGGGCGTTTTATGACGTCTAGTTTTCGTCGAAGCCGCTTTTTGACGGAAAGGGGCAACCATAAATATTTGGTTTTGACGTTTATTGTGACGCAGCGCTAGAGACATTTATGGGGCAATAACTCGGGCCTTGACAATATTTTAAAAAGCCAACGTAGCCTATGAAATTGGATTTGTAACGTAATTCAATGATGTGTGAGGTTCCCAATCCGCTCTTGACCTACGCGGGAACTTAGCCCAAGCCCTCTCATTCTGAGAGGAGACCTTTGCCGAGCAGTGGGACGTACAAAAGGGTAATGATGATGTCAATATGTCCATGAAGGGGCTTCTAAACGAGCAACTTTTTTCTGCAATATGTGGCCGTCAACTATTTAGACGTTAATCAAAGGCATACATTCCGATTTAGGGAAAAAGGAATTAAAAATAACTTCAGATCTAATCGAATTACATAATTTTCGTGTGCAAAAATAAATAAAAATATAAGAGATTTCTTCCATGCCATATTGTGTAGGTATATTAACGATGCTTAATTAATCACTGCCGTCCTTAATAAAGAAGTACATAATAATATAAGTTTTTAAGTAGTAATTTGGACCTCTCAAGTCACAATTTCCTTTGTAGTGAGAGTTACTACCCGCTAAAGAGTGGCAGTGACAAACGACTGCACAGGACCATTAAAAAATTTCCTTCGGTCTGGAAATGACCCGGACAAGTTGAGAAATTGCTCACCCGGTCCCTCTTGCCCGTAAAACTTACTATGTATGTTGTACAGTCGAGGTAATCTTAGTACCTACTGTGCTTATAGGTATATTACGCTTAGTTAAAACCTTTTTAGTTATTTTAAGTTCTTTGTCGAGTGAATTAACGCTTATACATAGGACATATATTTTTATGTTACTCCTACATTTTACAGGTTAACCGAGCAAGAAGACACAAGAAGGTAAGATGAAGTACCTCTTGTTTTTTTTAATTTCCCTGGTTGTCTAACTGTCTATCACTTCTGCTTAGCGGCAGGGTTATCGAGTAAGATGGCGGTAGCTACCCGAACGGACCTTGCACAGAGTTCTGCCATGATGCATGTCGTATTCTTTTTGTCATCTCAAAATGGGTATTTTGAAGCAGCCAACGTGCTCAAAAATTTGTGAACACAATTATTTCTATCTATTAATTACATAATTAACCTACTTTAATCACACAGATGAATCTGATGTTGACTTGAGAGAGCCGTCTGATTTAATATAAATATAAGCCAAGAATTTTATACTACTCGTAAGAATTAGACAGATTTCATCATTCACTTACTAACACCATGGACTTTGGATCTAGCAGGTACTAAATTCACGAAAAAGGTGTCCCAGTACAACACAGCATTTTTCGATGACAGCTATACGTCATAGAGCTGTCTCGACCAAACCAATACTAAAATTAGTTGTCTTTTTTTCAAATTAGTGGTCTTTTGTTTCGGACGTTTTCAAGCGCTAACTCGAAATCCATGGTGTTGGTAAGTCAATGGATTTCATACACTATACAACTCACTTATGTCATTCGAGTATACAAATTGATACGATTAAGTGTAGTGTTCTACCCCAATTTTGACAATAATAGAATAATATAGCAATATACTTAATAGAGAATCTTATTTCAAAGCAATGTTAGTTTGTCACCCGGGTTGTCGTAAGATTCCAATCCATCCTGACACTTTCATTACTGGTCTCGGTTGCAGCAAGGAAACTGAGAATTTAAAATTAAACCTCGAGTATAAACCGCGAGGGCTCAATTTAGAATACTCCGAAGGATGAACGTAGGATCTTGTAATTATGAGCGAGCGAGATATCGGTCCTTTGTGCCACGAAATTGATTAAAGGCAATTAGGTTAGTATAGACAGGGAAATGATATTCCAAGCGTTTCTGAGTGTTGTCGGTAGAATTAGGTTAAGGGCAACGGTTTTGGATAGCACTTCCTGCTTTAGCTATGCAAATCGTTCAATAAATTGCTGTACTTTTAACATGAAACTTATTCTGCTATTCAAGAGAAGCGGTTTCGCGGGCTAGTTTTACCAGGACAAACCAGGATTTGTTGGATTTTTTTACAGAAAACAAACTTCGGTTTCCAGCAACGCTTGTTATCAATCAATGTCTTTGTGTTCGTGAAATCAAAATGCCTTAACTGAAATAAGCGGACAAAGGAATTTCCACTTTACTCGCCGAGCGGAAGGTTGACATCAAGACGTCAAGGAAAGTGGGGCAATTTGCAGCCAATGTGACACGATTTTGTGCTTTTACTTTTTGGTAAGAAGTATCAACGACTATTCATAGATAGCGCTTGTTCTGTTTCGCTGATAATTACACAGAATAATATACACGGAGGCAAAATCAATCGCCCACCATTTTTGCCTTGATTAATGTAAAAACTGTTACTTAAATAAAGAATGCTTTTACAATAAATGGTAAAAATAGGGAGGGCGATTAATTTTGCCTCTGAGCATTATTATGACTTCTCCTTTTTTTCATTATTATATGAATTTGGGTCCTTTGCAAATGGTAACCAGGCACTTCTTTGACTTCTCCCGGTCTTTGGGTTATCCCGGTCGGGGCAGATGTTTGTATGATGAATACGAATGTTTGTTCTCGGGTCTTGGATGTTTAATATGCATTGCATATAAGTATGTATTTCTCTATATAAGTATGTTTATCCGTTGTCTAGTACCCATAGTACAGGCTTTGCCTAATTTAGGACTAGGTCAATTGGTGTCAATTTGTCCCATGATATTTATTTATTTCTGTCCTTCATTTTTAGCCATATTTTACTTTTTCATGTGGTTTTGTTTAGATTTAAATTAGAATAAGAATTTCACTAAAATGTCTAACATTTACCATTAACCACCAACTCTCCTATCAACTAAACAGTTGCCGACTATTCGAGTACAGTATGAACAGAAAAAATTACCTTAGAAAATCATAAAAATAAAATTAACAACTTGTAGAACGTGTTACGACTTCTCTTGCAAAAACAAGGAAAAATGCAATACACTCACATTAATAAATCAAATATTACATAACAAAGAATACCACCAGAACCGGCCCAGGAGCACCCTAAAAGCCTTCCCGACTCAACGTCGGATAATAGATGCTGATGGAGATTAATAGCAATGGGTAAAGAAATAAACAGCCTGTAGTTATAGCACTGCCTATAGGCAGTGCTTCGATTTTCCAATTTCGTAGTATGGGGCCTGTTCCGGTGTGAAGAGTAAGACAGCCGAGGCAAACACAGGCACAAGAGGCCTTCCATCTTAGTCCTTTACGTTGACAACGCAAACCCCTCGGGGTTTATACAGCCAGAAGACAGAATACGGGCTTTATTCAGCTTTATGCCATTTACCAAGAGTCGATTGGTGGTCAGATACCTACCATGTACATTTGTACAGGTTGTGGTCATATAATTAAGAATGATTTGAAGTTCCAGGATGTTTTATCTTAATCATGTCATGTAGTATATAGTTATGTATTCCTTCTTGGACTACTGGCCCCCAGGATACCGGCTAGCCTAGTTTGGGGTCCGCTGGATATTGCATTGTTTTGTTTTCATTATCATTCGTCACGTCATCTTTGATTGTGTACAGTAAAATCTTGAATTGTACACAATTGTAAAATCTTCATTCATCAACAGACCGTTTTTACTATTTTACTTTACTATTTTTTAGAAGTTACTAGTTAAATATGTTATGAAATAGCCACATGAATAGAGCAAACGGGATTAGGAATAGTACTGTACTCGCTCGTAACTGCATTACGTGTCGGCTACTGCGCAAGTGGCTAGGGTTGCCAGTGACTCAGCGTAATGCAGTCAGGCCCTGATTTACCTATAGGCTAATAAGGCTAGCCTAGGGCGCAAGGACCAAGGGGGCGGCGAGCGCGGCGCTGAGCTGAGACTGACTTCTGCTTCTTCTTTTCAGGATGTATTTCTCCACTGTTGGACGTTTGCCTCTTGACGGGTTCTCCAATCCTGCTGGCTGGATGTTTCCCGGGTCCAGGTCGGCCCGGCAGCCCTCTTAACATCGTCCGATCATCGGGCGGGGATCGGCCTACGCCTCGGCTTCCCGTTCTTGGTCTCCAATGCAGGACTCTTTGGCTCCATCTACCATCATTTCTGCGACACACATGCCCTGCCCGTTGCCATTTAAGCTTCGCAACCTTGATCCCAACATCAGTTACTTACTTACATAATAATAATACATAATAATGTCCTTCAACAAGATGGAGCGACGACCTGGTAAAGATAGCGGGACCGCGGTGGATGCGGAAAGCACAAGACCGGTCTGAGTGGAGAGCCTTGGGGGAGGCCTATGTCCAGCAGTGGACGTCTTTCAGCTGACATGATGATGATGACACATATATACAGCCACGCCTGTTTCCCGGAGGGGTTGGCAGAAATCACGGAATTTCTCTTGCTACAATCCTGACATTAATTTGCTTCCCTTACTCTCATAACATTCTTCATACATGCTCCCCAGTTTTGGGTAATCCTGACCTGTCCTTTTTTGGCTTCTGAGCCCATCTTAGAGTACTTATAATTATGTGTGCAGATAAAGTAATGTATCCAACTCTACTTAATTAGGCCTTAAATTCGAACGTGAAGATCTACTATCGCGGCTTAAGAAATTTTTGATCCCCCCTCCCCCCCTCCCCCGACCAAAAGCTGGCTACGCCCCTGAGCGTGTACGGCTGTACGGTATATTCCTAATTGTAAAACGGTGAAAAATCAATTGTAATCCGTTACAATAAAGTAAATATGAAATCGTGCGACAGATTGACGAATAGATGTGTAAGTATCTCATTACTTGCGCCCATAACCCTAATAAAACAGGACGAAAAACTGACATAGCCTTGGCAGTACATTATCCCGGCAAGATTACGTCAATTTGGTTGACATTGAGTGTCGGGACGGACTGTAAAGTGCGACAATTACCGCGCCCATCAACCGCGTTAATGACACGGAAGAAATGGCAGCACTAAGGCCACGGTCTGCTACGATTGTACTGATATTTTCCGACTGACTTGCCTGAGCGTCTAGTGTAATCAACGGTCAAAAAAACGTCACGATCGCGTTCGCGTTTACGTCTGAATTAGGTACTGTGGGCAAATTTAATTAAGTACTATGGGCAAATTGGCAGTGCCACTAGTGGCACGTATCGACAACAAATAATTCTTATACTATTTGACACTTTTTTTGGACGACCGGATGGCCTAGTGGTTAGCGACCCTGACTATGAAGCTTGAGGTCCCGGGTTCGAATCCCGGTCGGGGCAGATGTTTGTATGATGAATACGAATGTTTGTTCTCGGGTCTTGGATGTTTAATATGTATATAAGTATGTATTTATCTATATAAGTATGTTTATCCGTTGTCTAGTAGCCATAGGCGTAGCATAGGCTTTGCCTAGTTTGAGACTAGGTCAATTGGTGTCAGTTGTCCCATGATATTCAAAAATTTAAAACTTTAACGCAAAAGCGTTCCAGACGTATTTTTTGGAAGACGATTACACTAGAGGCCCTGTTTTGTCAATGTCACTTATTGAGTCCCTCTTCATAGTGATATAAAAGGATCACTCACATATGTAGGTACGTACATGCATTACTCAAAAATGAATAGGGGTTAAACGTCTATGGGAGTCCGCACATAATTGATCCCTGGAAATTTATGAGCAGTGTAAATCGAATTTAGTTGGATTTAACTTAGCTTGCGACATGTACTATTTACGGTGATTCTGATTAGTAATACCAATATCCTTTTGTTAATGCGAAATAATTACCTTTTCTTCCGCAAACTGCTTAATTAGATACAGTCAATTTATTCCTGACCCACAAGAACATTTTCATAGTAATAGTCATAACGATTTTCCTTGTCAAGCAATGAGACGTCTCTATAACGTTTACTGTGAAAAGGTTCCATGGTGGGTCAGAAATTAATTTCCTCGACTGTACTACATACATATAAGCGTAAGTAGATAATTATGTTCTACCAAACCCGAGTTTAAGATTCATAAAAGGCCCAATTGTCCACTCTTTCTGGCAGTACACTTCAAACAACTATAAATTTGGCGTGATGTCCGACTACACAATATCATATTGTTAGCAACTTATAGACACGAATGCAGATTTCTAATTTTACTGAAGTACTATTCCGCTAGCAGCTTTGCAGTAAATAAATAGTGTCACGGCTTATAAAATAATACTCCCACGTTTGTCTCGTGTTATCAGCAACCGTCCGGTGCGATAACAATCTGACATTTCCTAGCTTATTTCTTAGTTACATTGTTTTCCACATAAAGCAGACAGACGGGAGGCGCCTTTGGCTTATCTATGCACTACAATTTTTCTGCCACTTTTTGAGGGGAGCGAGGAACACATACGTACAGCACACGTCTACGCTGCTGTCAAAATTTGTTACGTTCCTACAAACGCACACTAAAACAAAACTATCACACAAATGCCAAAAACACGCACACAAACAATAGACTCTGAAGAGATTTGGCAGAGGGGAAAAGGTGCGGGTTAACATCTCCATTCCTTACGTGCTCTAAAGTTTTCCATGCCGTTGTAGTAGGTCAAAACACACAACATGCATTTTTATTAAACTATACTCAATGTAGAAGGTTCTCGAATTTAGTCCGCGGACCGTGAGACGAGCTGTCGGGAGGCCTCCAACAAGATGGAGCGACGACCTAGTAAGGATCGCGGGATCGCGGTGGATGCGGAAAGCACAAGACCGGTCTTAGTGGAGAGCCTTGGGGGAGGCCTATGTCCAGCAGTGGACTGGACTTCTTTCGGCTGACATATGATAATGTTGATGACTCGTATGTAACCAGATTTAGCCGGCGGTTTCGCTCCCGTGGCAGAACTTCGTATACCCTATCCCGTATTCAGCGAAATCCCTCCGTATCCCTTGTCCAAGTTTTAAAAATAACGTATATCCTTATAAACTTCCGCCCACCCTTTTCAACTTTTAGCGGTTGAATTTCCAAAACTGGTGAAACAATTGTCCTTTTAATTTTCATGACGAGTTATTCACTAAGCTTTATAATCCTAACTTTACAAATAAAGCTTTTGTCGTACAAACTTCCATCCCCTTTTTGCCCCCTTAGGGCTGGAATTTTAAATACCGTTAAAATACCGAATCCTTTCTTTCTTTTCAAGAGTATATTTACTACGTTTCATAATCATCATCATCATAATCTTGTCAGCCGAAAGACGTTCACTGCTGGACATGGGCCTCCTCCAAGGCTCTCCACTCAGACCGGTCTTGTGCTTTCCGCATCCACCGCGGTCCCGCGATCTTTACCAGGTCGTCGCTCCATCTTGGAGGCCTACCGACAGCTTGTCTCTCAGTCCGTGGACGCCATTCGAGAACCTCCCAATGTCTCAGTGCACTTTGAAATCGCAGATTCAAGTTCTCACAGTATGTCTCAACAATACGTTTCGTTTTCTATTCCTTCTCCTCTGTACGTTGGAAAATAAATTCGCTTTACGAGACGTGTAATGCGTCTGGCGTCGGGAGGGTACCGGATTCGATTACCGATTGCGTCCAATATGTCTCTAGGTTATTTACAAAGGGTAAATTCTATTTTAGCTGACAGGACAGCCTTACCTGCTTTATTGAATTAGGGCAGTTTGTCGCAAATTTAATGGTCTTCAGCTGAAATCATCTTGACTTGACCTTCCACGAGTAACCGCCTTTTTAACTATTGGTACCAAAAAGCTGTAATTTTCCATAGATGTACATATTAATTAGGCTGAAAAAGTGCTGGGATAAAATCTTGAAAAAAAATTTTTTTTGGGGGTAAGTACCCTCCCCAACACGTAAAGTAGGGGTGTTTTTTTTATTTCTCGCCCACCCCATAGTATGCGGTATCGTTGAATAGGTCTTTCAAAAATGTTAGGGGTGCTCGAAGATCATTTTTTGATAAAGTTATTCGTTTGCGAAATATTTAGCTTTGAAGTGCTCATTTTTGTTTGAGTCCAGTGTCCCCCGCTCTACCAGAGAAACTGTTATATTTGGAAATGTGTAAAAAATCAGAGCAGTAGTACATATAGTGAATTTAAAAGGAAAACTATGGCTTGGGACTTTACAGGTGGTTTGGGAATAATAGTTAATTATGTGTGTCTATGTCAGTAACTGATATAAATTTACCCGACACTGCGTACAGTTTGCTTTGGAGTAGGGCTCTGCTAACACTGGTTTAGAATAGGTGTGATGAAAACACCTTTAAATTAGGTATCTATGCCGGGGCTTTTTCGTAATGGCTTAGGAACCCTAACCTGGGCGTGTCCGACACGCTCTTGCAGGTTTTCACCCTAAAAGAGACTCGCGTTTCCGTAATTCTTAGAAATAGAACCCTCAAAGTGTGAATATTTTGCGAGTATTTTGAAGCAGCTTCCCGGCCCTTTGACTCAGCATTAACTCGATTTCTGTATTTCAATTTCATCATGACCACATGTAAATCTTATCGACAACCCCCAGTGATCATAAGATCATTCGCGAATCCTTGGGGGTTCGCGTTCCCCACTATGAGAAACCCTGTTTTATATGACAGAGGTTCAAGCATTAACTTACTAACACCATGAACTTTGGGTCTAGTACAAAATTCACGAAAAATCATAGCGCTGTCGTTCGACCAAACTAAGACTGACGACTAACGCTCGATATTAGTGGTTTTTTTTTTGCAAATTTAGTGCTATTTTGGTTCGGACGTTTTCAAGCGCTAACCCGAAGTCCATGGTGTTATTAAATCAATGGGTTCAAGCGTTACTTTGTGAAGGTCCATGTTAAAATAAAACCTACTTAGTTTTCCTCGCAGAGAAGCTAAATGCATTCATTTGTTTATTTCAGACCCCCTAGTGTCATTTTTGACACAAGAAAACGTTTTAAGTGATTCGCGGTTAATTGCATTAGACATAATTAAAACGGGATATTGACCGCGAAGGACCATACGGTAATCGCGGTCAATATCCCGTTTTCATTATATCTAATACAAGAAAACGTCTCAAACGCGTTCGCGTTTACGTCTGAATCACTACGCACAAATCGGCAGCATCTCTAGCAGCATGTATCAACAACAAACGATTCTCATAGTTTTTACACTGACGCCAACGCATTCGAGACGTTTATATTCTGGTCGTCGATTACACATTCAGGTGCTCAGAATGCAGAAGAGATTTCGGTCAAGTTTCTTATCGACAAGTATTGAACAGAAAGTCTGTCCCTGCCATTAATATAAACATCAGGATAATTATGCCCTTTGGAACTTTTGAAATAGGTTCCTGTTGCCGAGCCCGCCGGCGGGAGGCGCGCGGCCGGCGGCGCCCGTGCGGACGTGCTCGCGCCTCATATCAGTGAGTCTACTTTGTAGTCCATACACTATATATGTCTATGGTCCCTGCACAATGAAGCTACATATATAAAAGTACACAAACTGTAGTGCTTACACAGATTGATGGCCAGCTGGCTTATCCTTTAACAAATGGCCGCCCCGATGCGCGCTTGACAGCCTCTGCTTCAAATTAAAGTCGTCTCTTCAGCTAAGGCCACAGTGGAGGCGGCTCGATTTATGTATCATTTTAAGTATTATTAAACCGTGATAGTCTAGCGGTATCATATGGCCTCTCAAGCAGACGGTCGTGGATTCGCAAATCGGCTCGCATCAGAATTTATGCGCGAAATAACATTTTGTAATTTATGTTATCATCAGCTTTTCGGTGAAGGAAAGTGCGAGGAAAACCTGCTCACTCCTGCGAAGCAATGCAGTGTGTGAAGGTCCCAATATCAGCGACTATTAACTACCCAAAAGTTTATCTGTGTCGGAGCACTCAACAATACCTCTACCTTAGGGTCGAGCACGACTTTACGAAAGCTGCGTAACGTAAAATCGAATAGTAAACATTGTCGAGTTTGTATGACGTTTGGAACAGCGCCCGCCCGTGAGCGTATTTGGAACTAAAATTTAGTATGAGGATTCTCGATCTCGATACGATAACCGTAACGTGACGCAGCATTCGTAAAGTCGTGCTCGACCCTCTGTCAAGAAAATTTTGTATTCAAATCCGCGTGACGGTTCTAAGAAGAGATTTAAAGCGTTACCTATTTATATTCAACTTTCCCTTAAAATAGAACGTTCGCTAATCTCCATCGTGAAGCGAAGCACATCTCATAGCTCCTTGTCACCTGCGATTGAGATCTGAAGAGTTCTGAGTACTCTCTGTTTACAGGCAGAGGAAAGTCGAGAAAATGTCGGGCACAAAGATAACAGCTGATGAGTGGGACTTGGCAGTAAGCGTAAAAACATAATTAAAAATGACAGACGGACGGACTGAACTCGCACCATACGGGTTTCTATTTACCATTTTGGTACGGAACCCTAAATACGTATTGTAAACATAAACGGTAGGTTCCATTCCAACCTACCGTTACCTAGACTAGCATATTATTATTACTGAGGCTATATATATGGTAAGCACAAATACAATACACAAATTAAGCAGAGCTTGTGTTATGGAATTACTAGACAACGGAAAACATACTTATATAGATAAATACGTACTTACATATTTCCATATTAAATCCAAGACCCGAGAACAACCATTGGTATATATTCATCATACAGACATTTGCCTCGACCGGGGATCGAACCCGGGAACCTCAAGCTTCTTAGTCTCTAACCACTAAGCTATTCGGTCATAGTCATTGAGTTTTCGTTAATAGACCAGTTTTTATTATAATTTTGATATTGGGTAGAAATAAGTGCCGTAATAAATGGGTGTGATATGATAATGATTCCAACGTCAGTAAAAACCAGCACGTAAGAACCCTGCATAAAATATAACCCTACAGGACAAGACATCATCTCATCATAGCAAAAGGCCAACATTAAATATACATTGTGCAATCTTTGCGAATACATTACGTGCGTCGTAGAAATGCATACTTTGTTTCTGCGCGTCGCGCTTAAAAGGAGGTATCTTTGTCTCGCTCCGTGTGTGCTCGAGCATTAAATATACAGACGGCACTCCTGAGGAGTATTAGTCTCGAGTTCTTGTTTTAACTACAGACTTAAAGCAGACAGACGGGAGGCGCCTTTGGCTTATGCACTACTTTTTTCTAAAACTCTTCGAGAGGGACGAGGTACACACGTACAGCGTCTACGCTCATGTCAAATTTTGTTACGTTCCTACAAACTCTTACTGAGACAGAATGTCACCCAAATTTTATTTATTGAACACACAAATATCATTACAATGAAATAACAAAAAAACCAAGCAGGTAAGACAATAGGCAAAGTAAAAAATATTTTAAAGTATACTGTGAAAAAAACATTACAGCATATTGAAACTGCATGTGTGTGCAAAGCGTCTCATTTGAGAGGTGGCCTGTATCCAGCAGTACTGGCAATAGGCTGATGATGATGATTAGTTCAATCACTAAATACAAACACCCTGTAACCCCAAAACTTCGTTATCATTATCGCCACGTTAGCACAAAAACAGGTATAAGATAGCGCGATCTCAATTTGTCAACCCCATGTATAATGAATGCGCGTATCACGTCCCCCGTAAATCTACGGAAGCCCCCGTAATGTCTTACTGTGGGGGGAACAGGGGTCACCCTTTAAGGGGGTTGAAAGGGGGAAGCGGAAGATGATTTTTTTAAAAGCCTGAAGTCGTTTTTATAGGGCGTGACGCAAATGGTTGTATTGATATTGTAACGCTGAGACATTGTGGTGTTTTTGTAGTTGTATTTTAGTGGGTAAAAGGTAAGCTTTTAAGATATTTTTAAAACGGAGAGTAGCTACAAGCTCTCCGCGGGTAATATTAAAATACTCGTTTCCTACTTAAGGCACGAATAACTAAGAGAATAACGTCTTAAGGTGAAGGATAAGGTGAAAGTGGGGGAATCAGTAGTTTTGCGCAAGTTTTATGGCAACAATACACGCTGTGGAACTTTGAAAACAATACAGTCAGTCAAACGTATCTTCAAGGTACAAAACTCGGTTTGCTGTAAGAGTCTTAAAATTATTTCGTACATGCTTTTCTCGGATGAAAGAAATTTGATTACTGCCAAATTCGAGGAGGTCACTTTTAACTAACGATAGCTTTAAGTGCTGTGAACTGTTTTATTAAAAAATATAACAATTACGCCCTTTGTTTGTAAAAAATATAACAAAGTTTGAGACTAGTGAGGAACAAAAGTTGCGCTTACGCAACTTACTTACTTCTGTCCTAAACACAAGGTTGAGCAGCATTGCACTAGGAACCAGACAGTAATAATTTTTAATAAGCTCCCCACTAACTTAAAGATGATTACAAACTGTGTTGCATTTAGTAATCAATTGAAAACATATTTGTTGAGGAGGTGCTTCTATAGTATTGAAGAAATATTTGCACAAGAAAAAACCAGTTTGTACTAATAATAAATTATAATGATGCACATGATCCTAGTTATAGTGTTAATCTATTATTAAGTGTATGTACCTACTAATTTCAAACACAATCATTGTATTGTTCGTGAATAAATGTTGAATTGGATAGAATTGAATTGAATTGAATTGTTCTTGGAGAGTAATTAATTTTTTAAATGTCTCGTGTAGCAATGTAATTCAACATTTATTTGACAACGTGTCACTAGGTGTGAGTGGAGAGCCTTGGGGGAGGCCTATGTCCAGCAGTGGACGCATTTCGGCTGACACGATGATGATGTTGATGTGTCACTAGGAGTGAAATGAAGTGTCAATTGTAAGCATATACATTGCGTGCCGAATTATTTTTTATGAAAAAAAGGTTTTTTTTTAAACTTAAGATACCAATTTACGTTTATTTATTCATTAATTCATTAATTCATTGCACATCACGTTTATACATAGCAGGTGTTACAAGTCTTTAGGGCTTATACATTCAGACCCTGTTCAGACCTTAAAATATATATTCGTGTGGATGTCGCACGCTGTAGGATAATTTCCTGATAAGTCATAACGACATTAAATGTTGTAAATTTTATAGTGATAAAGTTCTAATGTGACGATCAACATTCGAAACCACCCAACGCGGCATGAAAAATGGAAATTCCCGAAACCGTAAGAGCCCTCAAGAGGTAGACTTCTTATATTATTTTCATAAGATCCCGAAGGATAATATTTAATGTCAGGGCGAATTTTCCGGCCGTTGAGTCAGCAAATACAGGAACGGAGCGTTTTCCTCGATTGGGATAAATATATTCAATTTCTATGTCAACTATTTTATTTGGAATATCAATAGCGGAGTTATGGTTAAAGAATACCTCGTACTCATCACAATCACCAGCTGTTGTTTATGGCCTTACATAAATATGAAGTTGAGCGATGCGGTGCATTGGGAATAGGTATTCTTTGAAGCACCGACTTCACATTAGTACTAGGCATAAAGCAGTGCCCTAAGCACGACTTGTCGAATCCTGCGTTACGTTACGGTTATCGTATCGAGATCGAGAAATCTCATACTAAATTTTGGTTCCAAATACGCTCACGGGCGGGCGCTGTTCCAAACGTCATACAAACTCGTTATAGTTTACTATTCGAGTTTACGTGACGCAGGATTCGACAAGTCGTGCTTAGGGCACTGAGCGGGAGGCGCCTTTGGCTTATTTACGCAGTATAGTTTTTCTGACACTTTTTGAGGGGGACGAGGAATACACACGTACAGCACACGTCTACGCTCATGTTAAAATTTGTTGCGTTCCTACAAACTCACACTAAAACAACACTGTCACACAAATGCCAAAAACACGCACACAATCAACAGACCCTGTGCATTTTGCACCGGCTTAATGTTATATTATCGGCAGAAGGAAATCGCGCGTTAACATCTCCATTCCTTTCCCGCGCTAAGGTGCTAGGCCATAAAACTGATGGCTTCAGTTAGACATTAATTCCTTCAACATACAATGACAATGCAAAGAAAAATCAGTTAAGTAGCTGGACTTGAACCAGCAACCTCAGTAATCCGTACCACGGTCCACCCCAATTAAGCCATACTTGCTTCCCCGTTGTTTAATTAACCGTTGAATTTCAAACGTTAAAAAAAAACATACATACAGTGGAACGTAGAACCTCCTCTTTTTTTGAAGTCGGTTAAAAATAAGCTGAGTAAGTATAACTCAACATTAATTTCTTTATCTACACACATATCATAAGTCCTCTATAGTGGGTTCAGAAACCGTAGAAAATGACCAGCATTGCAGCACGACGACGCCTCCGCCGCCAACCACCACGACCAGCAGGTCCAGCAGTAAAGTAATAGTCATTACGACATCGAATTGGATGTCGTAATGACTTTTCGATATCGAATTCGATGTATCGAATTTGACAACCAACGTAATTTACAATCATAGTGAAATAAAACGGATCACTCACGTATATAAGTCGAGTTCAGTCCGACGTGTATAATTAATAATGTGATATTATAATTTTTTTACAAAAAAAAACAGTTTACGAAACGTCAGCTCGCTATGTTTGTCTATGATTTAAAAAAAACAGTTTACGAAACGTCAGCTCGGTATGTTTGTCTATGATTTAAAAAAAAACAGTCAAATTCGTGACAGGTATGGGTATGATATATGCCTTCGGCTTCTGAACCCATCTTAGAGTACTTATAATAATGTGTGTAGATAAAGTAATGTATGCAACTCCACATAATTAGCTTAAAACACTCGTGTGATCCTATTATGAAACTCAGCTTCGCCTCGTTTCATAAAAACACACTCGTGTTTTAAGGACCCTCATTAAGTAGCAGTTGCATAAACTACTATTAAAAAGCGCCATACATACTCCAGACGTAGGCAGATTTCCAACAAATGCATGAGTTTTCTCATTATGCACTCTTGCCGAGCGCAGCGCTGACAACGACTGATGTGGCCTCTTGAGCACTCGCAGTGGTAAGAAACAACTAAAATCTAGCGATTTTCTAGTACACTTTCTTATACACCGAGTGTTCCGTGAAGTAACTACAATGCGGTGAACGTTTCGAACACGCAATGAACAGGAAATTAGCTCTCCGCACCGCTGTAGTCGTGCATAGTCGTAAGTAAGAGCTCGCATTGTTATAGTACTTTGATATAAGTACAGAGTGTAGTGTCTAATGGGTAACATCTGCACCGCCAAATAGAAATCTCTGAAAGTATTTTCCTACCTCCTTCGGTAAACCAAAAATTACGGGTAACGATCAATTAGAATGCGCCACTGTTAAACAGGTATCTCGAAATGCAAAAAAAGGTGTTACTATCAATTTAAAATTGTTGCACTAGTCTCTAGATATTCGCGTTAAAATCATTCCTTCAAAAAATCAAATGATTTTTTTTATACGACGAGGAAGGCACGAGCAAGTGGGTCACCTGTTAGTGATCACACCACTGCCCGGAGAGCTAAGATGAAATACCTCTTGTGCCCGTAATTACACTGGCTGTCTTACTCTCCACACCGGAACACAACAGTGCAAGCACTGCTGCTTAGCGGCGGGATAAGCGAGTAAGATGGTGGTAGCGATCCGGACGGACCTTGTACAAGGTCCTACCACCCGCAAAAAGGTAAGGGTATATTATGTACTTATATGCCAAGTCTTACAAAACAATTCTTCCACCGCAACAAGTTGTGCGATCTCACAACCCGCAAAGTCATTTATTTTTTTAACTCCCGCCCGACCCAAAAAGAGGCGTGTTATAAGATTTACCTGTGTATGTGTATCTCTGTAGCATCATAGGTGCCAAATGAAGGGACCGAATTCGATTTTAATCGAGATGGTTCTTAGCTAAGTTTCATTAAACATCGGTTCACCCGTTTTTGAAATATTAAACTTTGAAATGACAATGTCGGGGGTTTTTTAACTTTTCTAAGTTGGTTTTCTTCTATCCGGATATAGTTCTGTGGCGGCATCCTTGTGTTTCATAAATTACACCACGCGGTTTGACAATTGTCACTTAACTCGGTTGCGGTCGATTCAAAGTTAGATAGGAAACGTCTCCGACACGTGACATGTGGTTGAGACTGATGTTCGCCTGTAATGTACGTACACGTAGCTAGTTATACCTCTATTATGGTTTGTCCCGTAACTTTGTTTCTCCTGTAACTCTAAACGGTTCGATTGTGCAAAGGGTGTCACAATTTAAATATCTTGGGCACATAGTTACCGAAGACTTTAGAGATGATTGTGATACTGAAAGGGAGCGCAGGGCGCTAGCTGTAAGGGGTAACATGCTGGCTCGCAGATTCGCTGGTTGCACTGTTCCAGTAAAGATTACTCTGTTTAAAGCTTTCTGCCAAACATTTTACTCCAGTAGCCTGTGGTCTAGTTATACCCAAAAAGCGTATAATACCCTGCGCATCCAGTATAACAATGCTTTCAGGGCATTGTTGCGACTTCCGCCCCGATGTAGTGCTTCGGGTATGTTTGCCGATGCGCATACAGACGATTTTTTTGCACTTATGCGTAAAAAGATTGCCTCGACGGTGCATCGGATGAGGGGAAGCGCGAACAGCCTTCTGCAGGCGCTAGCCGCCCGTCCGGACAGCGCCGCGCTCGGCCGGCTCACCGAGCTGCATGTGCTGCGTGCGCCGAGCTGAGTCGGCTGCGCGTTGCTTTTGTGTATTTATAAAATATAGCTTATGCCCCGCGGCTTTGCCCCCGTGAAATATTTCAAAATAGGCTAGTTCCCTATCCCGTGGGAATTTCGAAAAATCCCTTCTTAGTGCACCTCTAGGATACTCAAGCTATATGTCTGCCAAATTTCAAGTCTCTAGGTCCAGGCTGTGCGTTGTCAGTCAGTCAGTCAGTCACGGTACCGTTTTATAGGTATAGATATGTGCTTCATAATACCTAACATAGAAATTTAAGGATTAATTATTGTACTACTAACACGTATGGACCCAAGTTGTCTGCCAATAAAGAATTTTATTTTTATTAATTTTATTTTATGGTTGCATTACCATAGAATAGCTGAGTATCTGTACTACTTTTCAATTTGGTATTATTACGAACTAAATGCAAATGTGTTTGTGCTTTGATTATAATTTTTGTTGAACCTAAACCGCCGAAAAAAGCCGTGATAGCCTAGTGGTTTGACTTATGGCCTCTCAAACAGAGGGTCGTGGGTTCAAACCCCGGCTCTCGGAATTTATGTGGGGAATTACATTTGTAATTTATCATGTCAATGAGCTTTTCGGTTCACCGAAAAACCTCCACGAAACGAGTTTTCCCTCAGGAAAACTTCGTGACGAAACCTGCACTAAATAGAAAGGCACCCAACAACAGTCTACTAAATAAATTGTTCCTCGCAATAACTTACAATAAAAAACATGAACAGTTCAGTTCTGAAACTTTTACGCATTCATCCCACTGATCAATTTAAGGCGCACAATACAAGGGAAGGCTTTTAGCTAGGGATGGGACGATACCGGTTTTTATCGATACCGATTCTACCAATACCGATTATTTCAGACAAGCCATGTCAATAACAATTGCATCAAAGGAAACACTTTCTTTTTTTCGGTAAAATAATTATAGCAGCATCTAAATAGAGTGGATCTAAATTTGATGTAACCCACTTTTTTCCTCAAATTCAATTAGGTAAAATAATAGAAAGAAAGAAAGAAGAAAGAAGACATTTATTCACTTTCACAAGAAGACACACAAATACAAGAAAATACACACAATTTCACACATTCCTTCTCAAGGGAGTGTGTCCTCGCAAAAGTGAAACGGTCGCTGACTCAGCATTATGCTGAGGCGTTAGACGCCTGCAGCGCTGATTTTAATAGTCAGTAGTTAATCAGGGCTTTAAATAAACTGGCCCCTTTTAAATTATGTTTCATAGCTACGCATGGACGAAGAAGATGGAAAATGGAACGACGACCTGGTAAAGATCGCGGGACGGCGGTGGATGCGGAAAGCACAAGACCGGTCTGAGTGGAGAGCCGCGGGGGAGGCCTATGTCCAGCAGTGGACGTCTTTTGGCCGACATGATCATAGACATGACAACACCGAAACTAACGATAAAAACGCAGGCTCTGCTACTTAGCGGCAGTTTTGGTGAGTAATTTTATCGATTTTGGTGTAATTATGTTATAGAAGAGGGGGTACAGGTATCTCATACCTACTAGGAGGTCCCTAGCCGTCTTTATACCTACATTTTTTTTTATTTATTTAACTCAAAATGAAATTAATTTTTATGCAAATTCCTACACGTAGTTTATGGTATCGGTACCGTGGCATCCCCTATCAGAGTAGTTTGTCTTGGTTCCGCCGACGGCCGTAACCGCGCTTCGCGTAGATTTATCTGTGCAGCGATAGATTAAACATCCATCGATGGATAGATGGAGATTGATTGTGGAATAGACGGTCTGTGCTGGTAAAAGCTTTAGGGGAATCCGTCAAACATTGACGGTGTTCAAATGTTTTGTTTGACGAAAATTAAAATATTTGTTCAGTATTGTGCCTACACATAGTTAACTTTACGAGAGTAGGCATGACTGAGGGTCGAGCACGACTTTTCGAAACCTGCGTCACGTAAAATCGAATAGTAAACGTTGTCGAGTTTGTATGACGTTTGGAACAGCGCCCGCCCGTGAGCGTATTTAAAACTAAAATTTAGTATGAGGTTTCTCGATCTCGATACGATAACCGTAACGTTACGCAGCATTCGTAAAGTCGTGCTCGACCATCTGTGTGCATGTTACTTAAGTAGAAGGCTGTTACCGCTGCATTCATTAGGTACCGCCTAAGCTCACTAATGTCTGCACACCGCGTCCTCATTGCCTAAGTTCAAAAGTTTCGACCATAAGCAACAACATACGTCGAAAACTCCCGAAACTGCCTACACTTACGAACTAAAACTTACCTAGAGTTTGACCTTTTCGACGAGTCGTGCTTTTTGCCGCCCTGCAGGTTCGGCAAGTCTTTCTGCCGTTTCTTCGTCTCCCGCCATATCCTGTAGTACAATATGCACATCACAGTCACAGGCACGTAGAAGGCCGCGATAGCCGTCCCGAACGTAATAAACTGGTTCGTCTCTATGAATTGGATGTAACACTCGTTAGGTGGCACCTTCCGCTCGCCATCTATATACGGCCACGCGTAAATCCATGGCGGCCACAACACTAAACTGAAACCCCAAGCACTGCCTATCATCACAGTCGCGCGTCTTGTAGTTCTCTTTGCCCTGTACGTCAGCGGGCGCGTCACACTAAAATACCTATCGAAACTGATTATGAGCAGGTTCAGCACAGAAGCGTTCGACGCGAGGTAATCTAGCGCGAGCCAAGTGTCACAGACGTGGGGCCCAAGCGGCCAGTACCCGTATATCGTGAACACAGCGAATAAAGGCATCGAGATCAGCCCCACAGCGAAATCCGCGACCGCGAGCGAGAACAGGAAGTAGTTGCTGATCGTCTGCAACTGCTTGTCGATCTTGAAGCTGATCATGACCATGGAGTTGCCGACGACGGTGAGGACCGAGAGGACGCTGGCGATTATCGCGATGACGATCTTCTGGGCGAGGCTGTAAGGGCTGGCGGGGAGGTCGAGTGCCAGGTCGGTTAGGTTGGCAGTGGTGTTGTTGCTTAGCATGCTGTCAACTCCTCGCGCCCGCCGGCCGCGCCGCGACCCGGCTCGAACCGTGTGCGAGCACGCCTGCAACAAACGACAATGGATGAGTACAGACGAACACAAGCCCCGACGATTACGCGATACAGTGAGATAAAGATCTAAAGGCCAGAGTAAACTGGTGCACGCTATCGCAGCGACATATTGCAATCGCTGGTAAGTAACCAGAGGCCTTATTGTCCGCGCTCGGCTTCATTTTGGCAATCAATCTTGTACCGCTTGACAGAAAAAGATAGCGAATGCGAAAGCCAAGCCGAGTGCGTTAGACATTAAGCTTAGAGAAAATACGGTTTATGTTCAGGGAAATATTTAATTTCATAAAAGTTGACATTATTTATCGTACATTTCTTCCGTTCATCACTTCCCGGAATTGGAAGGTAAAGATCTAAATCGTTGTTTGATTGTGCTTGTAACTTTCCTCGTGTTATCTAACTGATTAAAATCACTTAAATATCAAGAAGGCTCAGGAATGAAGTATGTTATTTATACTAATACATAATGCGCAACCTGGACGATGGATAATGTAAGATATTCCTCTCAGTTCAGTTCTCGGTGCAGTAGAAAACAACTGCCAAACGTCACAATACAATCGTCCGTTTCTAAAACGCGCGTTTACATAGCTACAAAATACCCCTTTATAGTAATGCCTTTATAATGACGTCACAATGAGCTACTGCTTGGTCCAGTGATTACCGATTACGATTATAGGAGTTTTCGTTTGACTATGAAGCCGGTAATCGTGGGTTGGGTACTTCAAAATAAACGTGTGTAGGTGATGATAATGTTGGTACAATGACCCACACAAATATTTTGCATACATTACAAGTAAATCTAAACCCACTTCCACCGCTTAACTAAACATAATATTAAGTAAATTTTATGTTACGTATAAGAAGTATTTTTTGAATGATGGTACTCTTGAGTGGCAGTGGGTGGGACACATTGCTTGCAGGACTGATGCTGATGGGGTCAGAAGGTTCTCGAATGGTGTTCACGGACCGGGAGGTGAGCTGTCGGTAGGCCTCCAACAAGATGGAGCGACGACCGACCGACAAGACCGGTCGGAGTGGAGAGCCTTGGGGGCCTATGTCCAGCAGTGGACGTCTTTCGACTGACATGATGATGATGATGATGATGATGATGATGATGATGATGATGACTCTTGAGAAAATAAAATATATAGAAATATATCGAGGACGTTGATTTTTAATGATAGACATTTATAGTCATAATAGTGGAATCCCTCTTAACAGTGCTTATATAAAATACGTACTTGAGGGCCAAGGCCAACTCACGTGTTTCCGTTTAAAATGTAAGTCCCTTACGAAAATCGTGGTCAAGGCACCAAAACTGTAACCTTATAAATCGCTTTAATATTTCTCTCAGTCCTTTAATAAATACGACGTAATCTACATTTTAACATTTCCCAAGTAGTATCGTGCAATAGAATGCAACGCCACTACGTCAATGTCATCCCACGTTCATTACATCTAGTACCACTACGCCGGCGTATCTTACTGAGTTACGTTGTTCAAAAAAACACCTTAATTTAAAGTGCTCAGTGTTCGTTTTGGAAGCATTTGATTAGAGTAGATACGATTTTGTGAAAGTAAACAGTCTAATTTACCAAGATTTATTGCGTGTTTTATGAAAGGATACTGTCAAGCCGCCATTTTACTTGGCGTCCCGCTTCAATAAAGTAAGAATGAGTGAAAAGGAACGTTATGAGACTTATGAGTTTAATTTTTAACATCCTTATTATGCGGTATCGATCTCGGTAAACGAGCGCAGGCGAGACGTATTACGTTGGCAGGCATATGCGAGACAAATAAAACTGGTTGCTCTTATGACCCCATTTTTTAACATTTTTCGGTTTTTTTTATAAAAAAAAAAATGGACAATTTTTTTTTACATATTTATCGAACCTGATCACAAAATTTCACGAGAATCGGTAGAGAAATGCGACCTGTAGAGGAGTACAGCCGGACAGACGGCGGACAGACATTACTAAAGAATTCTTATCGAAACTTAATTTACGATGCTTTGCTCACTTCGTTCGCTCGGTCAATTAGGTAGTTATTGTAGTCACAACAACGAGCGAGCTCAGAATACTCCTTGGGGATAGAAAGCTAGACAAAATACTTTTGTAGAAAACATGCATTTTTCGCATAGGTATACGTAGCTTAGCTTCTAGCTTGTGGTCACGGCTGAGCCAGTTAATTGTGTTTAGGTTCATGAACATGCATATTATTAGTACTAGCTTTTGCCCGCGGCTTCGCTCGCGAGAACCATAAGCATTTCAAAGAAGCAAGCAATCAAGCAAGCCAGCAAGCAAACGTGCAAGCGAACCTGCAAGCTTGCAAGCAATATTGCAAGCAAGCATGCAAGCTGGCACGCAAGCAAGTATACTAAGCAAGGTATAATGCACGCAAGCAGGCATGCAAGCAGACATGCAAGCAGGCATGCAAGCAGGCCATCAAGTAGGCATGCAAACAGGCATGCAAGCAGGCATCAAGCAAGATGCAAGCAAGCATGCAAGCAATTATTAAAGCTTGTAAGAAATCATGCAAGCAAGCATCCAGGAAGCAATCAAGCAAGCATTCAAGCAGGCATGTAAGCAAACATGCAAGCACTAGCCTATGTCACTCGTCAACCTTTCAACTATCTCCATATAGGTATAAAAAATATAAAAACTTTAATCCATCGCAAAACCACAAATAAAGGCGATGTTGTAACGTGTTTCCCGTGGGAATGAGATATTATCCCGTGATAAAAAGTAGCCTATGTCACTCTCCGTTTTTGCGTTTTAGCACTGACCGCGGACGGACGTACCTATTAGCAATATAGGGCTTCATTTTAATTAAATGTTAATTTGAGACAATGTAGCTTTCTATTAGTGGAAGAATTTTTAAAATCAGCGCAGAAGTTGGGTTCACTTAATTCTATCCCGCGGGTTTTTTTCATTTTAGGTAATTTTAACTCTTCAGATCGATAAAAAAAAACTTTCACTTATAAAAAGCTACAGTTTTAACTGACATTGGCACCTACTTTTTCCTCGGGAAAATGCAAAATTCCCGGGGGATAGAAATAAGCGAATTCTACATTTAGCCCGATTAAAAATCTTTCACTAACAGAAAGCTACACTGTTTCTGATTTATATAGGCTACTTTTATCCCGAGAAATTGTAAAGTTCCCGCCGGATATTAATAACTGTTTTTTACCTAACTACCTAGCAACCTAGCTATTTAAAAAAACCTTAAATATGAATCAGTGACAGTGTAGCTTTCTATTAGTGATTTTAATTTAAATCAGCCCCGAAGTTGAGTTCGCTTATTTCTATCCCGCGGGAATTTTGCATTTTAACTCTTTAGATCGATTAAAAAATTCTGAAATGTAAATCCCAATTATTTCCTATCCAGTGGGAATTTCGAAAAAGTCCTTCTTAGTGCACCTCTATGATCCTCAAGAAATAATAATTGTAAACTTGCAAGTCTCTATATCTGCTAGTCAGTTACTATGAAAATATTACTGTTTATCCTTTATCCCGTGGGAATTTCGAAAAATCCTGAAACCCGTTATTAGCTGTTATTATTACCTACTTGCATGCCAAATTTGTAATCTCTAATAATTATAGCTGCGGAAATAGAGCCACTTTGATTCGAAAATGTAAATCCCATTTATTCCCTATCCCGTGGGAATTTCGAAAAATCCCTTCTTAGTGCTCCTCTAGGATACTCAAGGTATATGTCTGCCAAATTTCAAGTCTCTAGGTCCAGTGGTTTAGGCTGTGCGTTGTCTGTCAGTCAGTCAGTCAGTCAGTCAGTCAGTCAGTCAGTCAGTCAGTCAGTCACGGTCTTCTTTTATAGGTATAGAAGACGCAGAATTTGTATAAAAGCGTAAGTATAAAAATAATTCTACAGTTAAAGGCTTTCTATGTGGCCCATGGCATCTGTCACATCCATACTATTCTAACCTAAAAGTCCCGACCTAACACGAACTTGCCGGGGTCTTGCTTTTTTATGTTTGTTTAGTTTAGCGAAGCTTGTTGTGGATGAATTTTCTTTTTTTTGTACCCTCTTGACGAAGCATGTATTGTGGATCTGTTTTCTCTTTGATGTGTCTTTTGTTCATTTAATTATTTTATGAGGTATAATTATTGTTAGTTTTTATTTCAAGATTAAATTTCTACTTAAAAGTCTGAATAAACACTTTATAACCTAAAAGACAAGAGTGGCAGGTGCCAAATTAAGAGTTTTTGGTTCATAAGCCTGTATTTGTTCTATTTCTGTTACAGTTAACTCCCTAAATTTAATAGTTAATTTGTACATAATCAAAAGATCACAACCAACTGAAATCTTATTGTTATCTCAATGCAATTATAATTTTCGTATTCCGTATTTACGTGGTTCCGGTTTCCGGTTTTTCGTCGTATTCTTGTTTCAGAGGGTCGAGCACGACTTTTCGAATCCTGCGTAACGTTACGGTTATCGTATCGAGATCGAGAAACCTCATACTAAATTTTAGTTACAAATACGCTCACGGGCGGGCGCTGTTCCAAACGTCATACAAACTCGATAACGTTTACTATTAGATTTTACGTGACGCAAGTTTCGAATATTCGTACTCGGGCCTCTGTCAGTATTTAAAATATAATAATGGAATCTTAGGAGCCCCCGTGCCCTCAAAGTAAGGCTTTACCGCTTCAGTACAGCGGCCCGAATACTCCGCTGTATTTCATTTCAAAAGGCTTATAACTTATAAGCCGCGGGTACACAATTTGAACCGAAACTTGCCGACTGAAGACACTTTAAAACTGGCATCAACGGGGCAGCGTAAGGGTTGTTTCAAAGCGAAGTAAAAAACTCTTACAAAAACTACTACTGCTAGTAGAAGAGTAAAAGTACTCTCTAGAACTCTTCTTACTAGTACTCTTCTACTAGAAGAGTAGAAGTACTAATGATAGTAAAACTACTACTACTAATAATAAATTTACTACTGTTAGTAAAACTACTAATGTTAGAGAAACTACTATTGGTAGTAAAACTACTACTGCTAGCTATTGAATGCAATTGGCTCTCCGTTCAAACCAACTTTGCCAAAGAACCAGGCATTGCTTAGTAACATGTCAGGCGTACCTCGACAGCAAGGAAGTCAATGACCCTTTTAAATGGTTTTAAAATGTTTCACGGGAGTTTAATACCACAGATTCGTTTTTATCGTACAAATATCTACCAGGAATCGCAACCGGGACTAATAGTCAGTTTCTCTAACCATTACACCGGTGTTTCCTAACCTGGGGGTTCCGGTGTATCGCATTGGGGATAATTACTTAGCATTTTAACAGTACCATGCATATACATTTTAGAAATGAGTAGATTTGTCCATAAATACCCAGAATACTATACGTACACAGCGAGATAATTCACAAGCTACCTACTCACTACGCCACAGGAACAGATTAATACTGCCATCATCCTACCTCAAAATACATTCCAAAGGAACTCACGTCATGTCAGTAAAGGTACATAACAAACTGCCTGACCATATAAAAACAAAACAAAATGAGAAAAAGTTCATCAAAATATTAAAAGAGTTGTTAGTTAAAAACTGCTACTACACTATAAACGAGTACCTAGACGAATAGCATAATTAGCATAGTAATATTAGAATGATAAAGTTCATTCATATGATCTCAATTAGTTATGATTTAGTTAACTAAGTCAAATAGTATGTTTATATATAGTTATACCATGTTATACTCAACTCATAGTTGAAAGCAAACTTTCTTCTAAGAAATACATAAAAAGCTGTTTAAATTTTAGGTTTAAAATTTTCTATTTAGCTTTTATGTTTAAGTATATTGCTGCGCCCCAACAGGGTAAATTTTTATACAAAATTTGTACAAAAATTGTAAAAAATTTGCAATAATAAATGAATACTGAATACTGAAGGGGTAAAACTGTCTTCCGCGAGGGTCAATGAACAAGATGTTTATAGGAACGGGACAGTATTGAGGGAGTTACGCGGTTCTTGTTTTATCGTTTCTTTTTTCACTAACAGTGTGGACTATCCTTAAAAGACACAAGTGTTAAAGTATCGTTTGAATCCCCAATGAATTTCGCTTCAGAGCTGACGTCTTCAAAATGTTGGATAACGAATCAATGTTTTAGTTTCTTGTTACCGAGTAGCACACTGTGCTGTGTAATCCTTCTAGAATAGTGGGTTTTTGTCGGGTCTGTTTTACTCCCAATCAATAATTGAATGTCATAATGTAATGTTTGTCATAATATAACTTTTTTTCTCTGAAAACGTAAAAAAAATGTTTTTTTTTATTGTCACCCTGTAGAACTCTATAGGTTCGGTTAGGTTTGTTTTATAATAATCCGGTACAATACAATACAAGAACTCTTTATTGAACATAACAAACAATCCAGGAAAGAGGAACAAAGAAAATACAAGGTCATAGGGCGGCCTTACGCTACAGAGTGATCTCTGCCAACAATTGAAAATTTCACAAAACAGTTCAGAGAAAATTATTATTTCACTGCAATTTTCTACCTTTTGCAGTCACAGGTTATGTATGTATGACGTGATAAAAGTTATAAAAGAAACCTTACCTAACCTGATCTATTCCATTGCGGGTGGTAGAACCTTGTGCGAGGTCCGTCCGGATCGCTACCACCATCTTGCTCGCTAATCCTGCCGTATAGCAGCAATGCTTGCGTGTTCCGGTGTGGAGAGTAAGACAGCCGATGTAACTACGGGCACAAGAGGTATTTCATCTTTGCTCTCTAGGTTAGCAACGCATCTGCGAAGCCTCCGGGGTTGTGGGTGTCTATGGGCGTGGGCAGTGGTGATCACTTACCGTCAGGTGACCCACTTGCTCGTTTGCCTTCCTCGTCGTATAAAAAAAAAACGTAGTCCGTGAAAAAAAAAAACCGAAAAACTTTCGGTGTTGTACAAAAATTATGACCAACAAACATAACATTATGACTAAAATTGTTCTACGAAACAAAGCGACCCGCTTCTTCAAACATGTATAATTCATCCCCTCCGCCACTGAGGGCAGTCTAAATGTTTCATCCCATCCTTTGCCTCCATACTTTATTTGCCAACCCGTACACGAGTCATGTGGGACACACAAACCACTAATTGGGCCTCATTTACATGCACGTAAACCTCAGACTCAGAGTGAATAGTTAACGCTTCCTCATACATGTAAGAGTTACATAAATATAAGTCAGATACTGGGCAGCGTTCGGGAAGCTTCGCAGTGTCTTTTCGTCCAAATTACCGCAGTGTTTGAAGTCAAAGGTCTTTGACCAGTGTCTGTTGCCAGTGATGACTTACGGATCTGAGACGTGGGCACTAACGATGGGCCTCATAAGGAAGCTCAAAGTCACTCAGAGGGCGATGGAGAGGGCTATGCTCGGGGTTTCTCTGCGGGACAGAATCAGAAATGATGATATCCGCAGTAGAAGTAAAGTTACCGACATAGCCTAAAGAATTGCGAAACTTAAGTGGCAGTGGGTGGGGCACATTGCTCGCAGAACTGATGGCCGATGGGGTCAGAAGGTTCTCGAATGGCGTCCACGGACCGGGAGATGAGCTGTCGGTAGGCCTCCAACAAGATGGAGCGACGACCTGGTAAAGATCGCGGAACCGCGGTGGATGCGGAAAGCACAAGACTAGTCTGAGTGGAGACCCTTGGGGGAGGCCTATGTCCAGCAGTGGACGTCTTTCGGCTGACATGATGATGATGGTGAAGTCAGATTCAGCCAGAATAGGCAGATGCGGCTTTTGGGACACAATGAGGTCATCGCGAGTCAAAAATCCGCCAGGATCACTAGTGTCGAGCACGACTTTTCGAATCCTGCGTAACGTTATGGTTATCGTATCGAGATCGAGAAACCTCATACTAAATTTTAGTTCCAAATACGCTCACGGGCGGGCGCTGTTCCAAACGTCATACAAATACAAACTCGACAACGTTTACTATTCGATTTTACGTTACGCAGGTTTCGAAGTCTCAGTAGCTTGTCTCTCTTGGTGGAGAATTACTTGTGCTTGATGTATGTTGTGAGATTTATATACCTTGCTTCGTATCAAATTTCATGATTCTAGGTCAATATGATAATTAGGATGATGAGATATAGGTTTTCATTTACTTGGGATTGACAGACAGATTGATTGACAGATAGATTGGGATTGATTCTTTTTTTATTGAAAGAGGAAGGCTAACGAGCAAGCGGGTCACCTTACTGTAAGCTATCACCGCCACTCATGAGAACCAGCAACCCTAAGAGAGTCACTGGTTCGTTCCCGGTCTTTAAGGGAGAAAAGGGATAAAGGAAACGCAACAGGGGTGCTGTTGCTTCACGCCGATTTTCTGTGAGAGGGCGGTACTTCCCCGGACGAGCCGGCACATTCGTACGGCAGCAAATAGCTACAGTACGGCTCTCCCACTACTTACAAGGATACCGTTTTTTTAGAGGTACGAAACCCTAAAACACAACATTTGAATCAATCGCGTCTTCACTTATTTATCAACCACGCTGCTTATTCCGCATATTATAATGCTCCTGAAAGTATGTTTGCAACACCTACTTAAATTATGTAGACTTCCTGTCGTCACGGGAAACGCCACGTGATGCTCACTCGCCATGACGAAACAAACGACGACTTATGACACTCCACGTGAACAATATGGATGTTACAGAGATTCGATGGAACCTCCGATTCCGATTTCGGTTCCAATACTATCAGATCCACCAAACCAAAATTACCGACATAGCTCAAAGTATTAGCAAGCTGAAGTAGCAGTATCTCATGAAGAATCGACAACCGTTGGGGTAAACGCGTACTTGAGTGGAGACCGCGACTCGGCAAGCGTAGTGTAGGACGCCCTCCGGCCAGGCGGAGATGACCATCTGCGAAAGACTGCAGGCAGTTCTGAATGCGACAAGTTGAAGGCAGGGTGCTATGGCACTCACTAGGGGAGGCCTATGTCCATCAGTGGACTAGAATACGCTGATGATGATGACTATTAAATCGGATGTTATATCGGGAGTCGATTCAAACACAGCGGAGGCGGCGGGCGACTACGGTCAGCGTGTACGTAACTTACAATATAAGTTTATGCTTGTCGCGCAAGAAACAACCCGCCCGTCCCCGAAGTCGGAACATCCCTCTCCTAGTCTAGTGTTTTCTTTTGACTCTGATCTGAATTCCGATTTCGGTTCAGATTCCGACTAAGTGATAAATTGCGATTCCGATTTCGGTTCTAAATAAAACTATCCGCGTAACATCTTTAGTGAACACGTATGTCGAATGAGTGAGACCTTACAAACTACACACAAGACGAGACGGAGACGCGCCTACTAGAACAAAATCTACACGTTGCGAGCGAAACTCTCTGCTTTATATTCTAGAATACAAAATAAACCAGAAGCCGCATTCAGTCATAATCGCACGCCGTGAAGGGAGTCCATTTTTTATTGATTTCGCTACCCGTTTATATTTTTAATTTAATCGTATTCTGTTTTTTATAAGCGCAACGGCATTTCTGTATGTAAGAACGTCACGAGAAGGGATTCATTAGTGTTCTCATTCGTACAACACGTCACGATACGCTGCGTGCTAGGAGATGACTATGCCAAAACTACTCTATTTAAGAGTAGTTTTAGTTGCCTCATTTTTAGGCGCGCTTGCAGGTTCTGGTTTGTTCTGTATTCTGAGTTTATACCAATGATGTTATACCTAACTAAAGATCCGTCATATACTCACAAGACAATCGAAGAAACATGTTCGGAACATTTTGACATTTGCTCGCAAGTTTGAACCTTATTCGAGAGCGACTGAGGCCAAAGAGGCTACGTCCTTAGCCTTTTCTGCACTTAATTTTCGGCGTGCTTATGACATATCTATCTCTTTATTATACATAAAATCGTTGGTTTATACGGTAACCTAACCAGCTCGGAAAAGTTGAAAAAACCCCCGACATTTTAATTTAAAAGTTCGATATCTCAAAAAAGGGCGGAAACTTAGCCAAGAACCAGATGGTTCAAGATCGATTTCGTCCCAGAAAATTGCAATAGTTTTAACGGGATAGCGATGACTGAATTCCTAGCAGACAAAGTCGCGGGCACCGACAAGTAAATAAATGACTACCTACGACATGCAAGAGCAATTTGAATATTGAAAATAAAAATACGTAAGTTTTTTTGTAGACTGTATTTGTAGTGTCATCCAACTTGCATTTCCATACCAAATTTTAAAATCAATCCGACCACTGGAAGTGGGTCAAATTTAGCTTGCAAGATTACAAGATACATTAAAGGTTAATAAAGAGCTTGTAAAAAAAATTGCCACTACAGAAAATACTACAATACTTCATAAATAGCATCCAGTATTGCCAGTAATAATATCGGATAACGTATCTCCGCTGAGCAAGGATAAGAGGGGATAGGAAAAATATCTTATTACCATAATAGGGGCATTAGTATTGTGTTCAGTATAATAAAGGATTGTGATAGAGGATTATTAGATTATTAGCCGTAATAATGACTGCTGGTTACAAGTATCTGTGTGAGCTTGATGGAACAATGGCGGATGCATGTGGTCATAGTTGTTGGATAAAATAAGTGTATTTGACCAGTGAGTGTTGCCAGTGATGATGATGACTTACAGATCTGAGACGTGGGCACTAACGATGGGCTTCATAAGGAAGCTCAAAGTCACTCAGAGGGCGATGGAGAGGGCTATGCTCGGGGTTTCTCTGCGAGATAGAATCAGAAATGATGATATCCGCAGTAGAACTAAGGTCACCGACATAGCCCAAAGAATTGCGAAACTTAAGTGGCAGTGGGCGGGGCACACTGCTCGCAGGACTGATGGCCGATTGGGTCATAGGTTCTTGAATGGCGTCCACGGAACGGGAGACGAGCTGTCGGTAGGCCTCCAACAAGATGGAGCGACGACCTGGTAAAGATCGCGGGACCGCGGTGGATGCGGAAAGCACAAGACCGGTCTGAGTGGAGAGCCTTGGGGGAGCCCGCCGTCCAGCAGTTAGCCGTTACCATTGCAGAAGTTTTCGGAAGGCCAAAAGACCATCGATGGCTTGAGCCATACGCGAAGACTTTTTATGTTTTTTTTATATTTCGTTTTAAATGTTTAATTTAGAAACATAAATAAAATAAGATTTAATTTGATAAATATTGTTTGGGCTAAATGCGTTAGTAATAATAATAAAATCTACGTTATTCACCGATCAATCCCCCTTATGAATGTACTAAAATTTGTTCGTTTTGCTTGTTTCTTTCTCCTAATATAATCTGATTAGTTCTTGCCAGTGTGGCCTTATTGTCTAATCTAAGTAATCTAACACACTAGGTTTCGCTATCGTCTTCACCATTTTTGTCTGTCATACGGTACAAGATTGTGTAGGAATGAGGATGGCGAATGCCAGGGGCTTCATGACTTTATAACGACAGTCATTATCGTAAAAAGAAATTAGTCAATCAATTTCAGCGTTATTTATAACCCTTCTGGCGGCTACGGGGTAAAAACGAAGTTAAAAATGCGCCAGCGAGCAACATTTTCGCCAATAAAATAACCAAAATATCACGTCCAAATGTAAGACGCGACCCAGATCTGTCGAATCACTTCGCGAATAAAAGTCATTTTCGTCTTCTTGTGAGACCTTGTGTGCCTTTCACGTACGCTAAGTAAACGTGTGTGAATTTTTATGTGCTGTGTTGGTAGAGTCAACCTACAATAACTCTGCAACGAACTGACAACAGTAGAAATCTGAAGTTTGCTTATGGCAATACTGATGTATAGTCAAACAACACGTTTGGAGCTTTTGATTAGATTAAACATAAACAGGTCATCATTCATCCACCATCCACCATTAAAATATCTGTCATATTTCTTTTTCTAGATTTTTTTTTACCGTACAATGGCAAAACCTACTAAACACTGGCAAAATTGTCCTCCAATGGACAAAGCCATATTTAAAAAAAACAGCCACTTTTGATTACTACTATCATTATTATTTATAATTAAAGAAATGTCTGAGTGACATGAAAAAAGTATTACCACAGCGTGATTTTTCTGGGTTGCCAATTAATATCTTGTGCAGAGTTACCGTGGGACGATTATATGTTACGCGGGACTCGAATATTCGTACTCGGGCCTTTGCGCTTCATTTTCGACGTGCTGATGATGATGATGACCATAGGTCGAACCGCTAGGCTATATACAGTCGAGGTTGAATATATGTTTACATTTGTGAGTTACAAAAAAACCGGCCAAGTGCGAGTCGGACTCGCGCGCGAAGGGTTCCGTACCATTAGCTGTAAAAAAACAAAAAGCAAAGTGATTGTCAGCGCCATCTAGTGGCGAGTAGCGGTGGTACTAGAGTTATTTTATTTTTTCAAAGAGTCAAGGTCAATGATTACACTACTTATCCACAGATGTCATTGTCTAAAAAAATCATGTCTGTTGTATGGGAGCCCCACTTAAATATTAATTTTATTCTGTTTTTAGTATGTATTTGCTGTTATAGCGGCAACAGAAATACATCATCTGTGAAAATTTCAACTGTCTAACTATCACGGTTCATGAGTTACAGCCTGGTGATAGACGGACGGACAGCGGAGACTTAGTAATAGGGTCCTGTTTTTTACCCTTTGCGTACGGAAACCTAACAAGGTTTATTTTGGAACATTCTGCTCATGGTCTGACATATATTTTTGACTTTGACTCTGCCACGGCTGTAATATTAGATGCTTAGCAAAAGGTTCAACCGCAAGAGTTAGAATCCAAAGTTCAATTCCCCAACTCCTAAATGAAAAGCGTGGGCTTGTAATGCCCATACGTTGTAAATATATTACGCGAAACCTCCCGAAGCAAGGAAGGTACGTAATCACTAAAGCATACCGCAATCCCATAAAGCAGGCAGACGGGAGGCGCCTTTGGCTTATCTATGCATGGTTGCGCCGTGCTGCAATGTGGCAAGGAGGTGGGCGAGCCCAGCCTTAGCTGGCCAAAACCCCTGATGCCACGCGGCCGGACGCATGCGAGAGCAAAAAAAAATCGCTTAACGACGCGACAAACAATCGTTGTGTCAGTGTGTGTTTTCTTCTTGCGACAAGCTATTTCGCATCGCATCCGCTTCCAATTTGCGTAGTAAAACATAGCCGCCGCTAATAACGACGTGCACCGCACCGCATCGCCCATCAAGTGAACCGAGGTCGGCGGCTCAGTTTGGGTAAATTCGCCTTCCATACCATACTAGCTGGCCGCACCAATGCACTACAATTTTTCTGCCACTTTTTGAGGGGCACGAGAAACGCACACGTACAGCACACGTCTACGCTACTGTCAAAATTTCTTACGTTCCTACAAACGCACACTAAAACAAAACTGTCACACAAATGTCAAAAACACGCACACAATCAACAGACCCTGATCATTTTGATCAGACTTTAATGTTAGAGATTTGGCAGAGGGGAAATCGCGCGTTAACATCTCCATTCCTTTCCTGCTGTGGGCGCAATCCCTTCTCGTGCCTGCGCATTCCGGTGCCGTCCCGGCATCCGATATTACCGTGGCTCAGCTATCCATAATTAAAACCGAAACTGACCTCCGGAATTACAATGCGTGCACGGTTTTTGGATGTTGCGGTTAATTTGCAGTCTGTGAGCGTTTAGAATGGGATTCGTGTTCGGGTGAAATTCACCCAAACACGAATGGTGAATTCGTATTGATGTCTATTTCTTTGTGAAGCGCTATTGACAGCTGAAGTACTTCTAAAACCTGGATCCTATTCGCAAACTGTAGCTGAATCTAACAATTCACTTAACACCTTGGACAACGACCTGAGCACGACTTTTCGAACCCTGCGTCACGTAACATCGAATAGTAAACGTTATCGAGTTTGTATGACTTTTGGAACTGCGCCCGCCCGTGAGCGTATTTGGAACTAAAATTCAGTATGAGGTTTCTCGACCTCGATACGATAACCGTAACGTTACGCATGATTCGAAAAGTCGTACTCGGGCCTCTGGTAAAGATCGCGGGACCACGGTGGATGCGGAAGGCACAAGACCGGTCTGAGTGGAGAGCCGCGGGGGAGGCCGCCGGCCAGCAGTGGACGTCTTTCGGCTGACATGATGATGATGGTGATGATGACTTAACAATCATTCATATCATTACCAGCCTTTTCTACGTCCCACTTCTGGGCACAGGCCTGCTCCTAGAATGAGAGGGCTTGGGTTATAATAGTTCCTACGCGGGCCCAGTGCGGATTGAAAACTTCACACACATCATAGAAATGCTTCGCAGGCGTGTACAGGTTTCCTTACTATGTTTTCCTTCACCAAAAACGACTTAACAATATTTTCTACGATAGTTCCTAATTCAACTACGCCACTATACCTACAGAATTCATTAAAACGTTTACTTGCATACCTAGTTATTTGCAACAGTGATGTAAAACATTTTAAACGGTTATAATTACTTTATAACTAAGTAATGATTAAAAGAATACGTGGAAAAAGCCTCAAGCTTTCGTAGCCACTCCGTAGCGCCGTAGCAGTGCTACGCCGTAGCGAGCTCTACGTCGCGAAGCATATAATACTGAATCTGGCACTGACTTATTTTGAACTAACATTTACTTTTTTGTACTACAGCAGACGTTTTTCTATTTGCTGATTTAAAAACTGACGCAAGGGGGGAATGTGCGGTTTAAATAAGAATCGATTGTTGGAAACAAAATCAAAATCAAAATCAAAATTTTATTCAGCAAATAGGCAGTTGAATGCTCTTTTACACGTCATTTTTTTGAGTCTACCAGCGCTTTCGGAAAGACCATGATTGCCAAGAAGAATGCGCCGCAAGAAACTTGGCACAAAGTCATTTTTTCTAAAAACAAGTTACATTAGCTCTTACAATACGTAACCACAGACAAATTACACAAAGAAACCTCACTCTGTCATTAAAAGATTAAGAGAGAAAAAAAAACCGCATTTTAGAAACAAGTGTAAAAAGTAATTATTAGAACAGCAAAACCAGAACACTTTACTTTACTGGCACGTTTTAATTGAGCAGGAGATGTATAGGGTCTCCAGGTCAAATATCTGTGAAAATTTAAATTACAAAGGGATGTATAGGGTCCCAGAATTAATAGTATAATATAATACTTAATCTAAATGGCTTAGAGATGTATAGTCTCTAGGGTCAATTTAAACTAAATTTAAAATCAGCAGAGGTGTAAAACGCCTCCACGGTCAAATAATAAGTATAATAATACATATACATAAACTGGAGATGTATATGGTCTCCAAATGTCAAATAACAAAAATTGATGAAATATACATTTCATGTCATCATGTCAAATAAATAAAACATTATTTTTGTCAATTGTATTACAATTAGTACGCAGCGGACAACGGCAACAGAGCCGGACACCATACACGAATATCTTCGGGACGCAGCAAAGTCACATTGATGTCCTAATTATCTTCTGTTTTCAGCCTTGGCCAGGTGGTGCCATCACATAAGTATTCATCCACTTTGTAGTATGATTTTTTCAAGAGAGCGGTCTTTATGTATCTTTTAAATGAATTGTGAGGCAATTCCCATGCATCTACAGGCACTTTATTGTAGAACCTCACGCAATTTCCCAAAAAAGACTTACTGACTTTTCGTAGACGAAATTTAGGGACGGCAAGTTTATGCTTATTCCGAGTGTTGAAACCATGCACATCCGACACTTTCTTGAAAGATTTGATGTTCTTGTGTGTGTACAATATTGATAACTTGGTATCAATTCGAACGTTATTGTGAGAAATGCATAACAATGAAAATATTTTGTAATGTTAAAACCGTACCCACTTAGAATGTCTTGTTTAGATTGTTTAGGGTTTTTATTTCTTAGTTTAGTAAAAAACAGTCGACAAATTAGTTTTGTGAATTCTTAAACTATAAGTGCCACTTATTTAAAATGTTTTCAGCTTCATTGAATGTATTCAGTTCACGAATTAGGTTCGTTAGGAAACATCAAATCAGCCAAATATAGAAAAACTTTATATCGCTTAAAAAACCTGATTTAAATTACTTTTAGAAGACATATCAAACCCAAAACACGGGCGCCTTCAAAACTTTTTAGTAAATATTTTTTTCATGAAACAGAGAAGCCAACGAAAAACACAACACTTACGTACGCAACTCAACCTAAGACGGAATGCTTCTGTCATTGGAACCATAATAAAACTATGTTTTATGTACTATTAATGTCCATGCCAGTTTATCCCATATCGCTATGTAGGTCAAGTGTAAAGCAAAGCACCCTTGTAGCCTTGATCTGGTTTGAACTACATATATATTATGCCTATGCCCCGTGAAATATTTCAAAATTTTCTAGTTCCCTGTCCCGTGCAAATTTTAAAAAATTCCTTCTTAGTGCACCTCTAGGACACTCAATGTACATGTTTGCCAAATTTTAAGTCTCTAGGTAAAGTGGTTTAAGCTGTGCGTTGTCTGTCAGTCAGTCACGATACTATTTTATAGGTATACTAGCTTATGGCCCGCGGCTTTGCCCCCGTGAAATATTTCAAAATGGGCTAGTTCCCTACCCCGTGAAAATTTCGAAAAATCCCTTCTAGTATAAATACAAGTGCAATATAATAGTGAAATAAAAACGGATCACTCACGTATATAAGTCGAGTTTAGCCCGACATGTTTTGGACTAATTCGTAGTCCTTCCTCTGGGAGCGTACGACCCAGCGGCGGCGAGACGCACACTGCGAGCCGCGGCTCTGCTCGCGCGACTACCAGACGCAGCTGACAGCGGCACACAACTACCCTCGTTTTCATAGCTAGGGTAGGGCAGGGCTAGGGTAGGGTAGGGTAAGGTAGTTGTGTGCCGCTGTCAGCTGCGTCTAGTAGTCGCGCGAGCAGAGCCGCGGCGCGCAGTTTGCGTCTCGCCGCCGCTGGGTCGTGCGCTCCCAGAGGAAGGACTACGAATTAGTCCGAAACATGTCGGGCTAAACTCGACTTATATACGTGAGTGATCCATTTTTATTTCACTATGATTGAGTCTCACGGTAGTTTCATGTTAAAAGTGCAATATAAGTACAAATAGACATCAACACTTTTTATAAACTAGATTTTAATCTCTAAATGTAGAGCACTCAATAGACTATGTTACTATTCAATTACAGATACAGATATTTATGTAAATTGTCTTTTTTATTAATTAAAAGAAGTCCAGTCCTGCCCTGCTCCTAAGCAATATGTACGCAGTGTGGGGTCAACTTATATTGGTCTGTGAAATCTACAGACAGACATAAAATTTTAAGATTTTGAGACTTTTTCGAGTGGTTGTGCTATAAGAGCTACCGTCATACCAAATTTCAAGTTTCGGCAAATCGGCAATTTGTATGGAAATGGATTTTTTAATGACTGTATCTTTTGATTGCGTTGACTTACAACGTTGATTTTTTCACGGCTTTAAGGGACCGCAGGTTTGAGTATACGATATTAATTTCAGCATCCTACCTCTACGCGTTCCAGAGAAAAAGGGTCTTGACATACAGACAGACAGACAGACAGACAGACGGACAACAAAGTGATCCTATAAGAGTTCCGTTTGTTCCTTTTGAGATACGGAACCCTATAAAAAGATGTATACAAAAATTGTTTGGATAATTACATCGTTCCAAACTTTCAAATTTAAAAAAGTTGCTTAGGTTGAGACATGTTCTTTCCGTGTACCCTTCATATTATACAAAACAGTAAAATATAATAAAATAATATATAAAATACGTCACAATTTTCAGTCATCAAACCACCTTCTTTCTATTATATTACTATTTATTACTAACCACTCAAAGGTTGACTGGCAGAGATCCCTTAAAGGGATAAGTCCGCCTTTGTACTGAAATGTTATTGTTGTAACTTGTGTTTTATCCTATTTTTTGTACAATAAAGTGTTTACTTACTTACTTACTTACTATTTATTAATTGCAGTCATAAGTGAGGCATCGATTTTTACGAGTATTTCCGGAAGCTTGGTTAAGTGAAAATGCAAAAAGATTTTACTTTGATAACAGTCATCAGGAGGACAATAAGCTGGATTATAGGAGAGGTGATCGGAAGAAACCCAGCCAACAAGAAAAGAGTATAACTCTTAAGTTTGATGATGATGATGAATATTCGTCAACCCAATTGTAAGTAGGTACTTTTCGTGCGTTTGTTTTATATTTATGTCTTTCTTAGACTTCACAACGCAACAACGTGGGGTAAACTGGAACCCTTCCTTTTTCCAAGTCGGTTTTAATATACAGCGCGTCATAATTGCTGCCCAAACTTTCGGACCCTGAGCAAAGCTTTCCAAAATTTAAGCTCATTCCAATTTGTACATGCAAATTCCGCCAACCGCACTCGCACGATAATCTTTTTATTTACGACGGGTTCACTCGATCCGAGCTGCACGAGATTTTTTTAACCCTCGACTAAAAAGTGGGGTTCAGTTTGATGTGTGTATCTCTATGTCTCCGAGGGTCGAGCACGACTTTACGAATGCTGCGTAACGTTACGGGTATCGTATCGAGATCGAGAAACCTCCTACTAAATTTTATTTCCAAATACGCTCACGGGCGGGCGCTGTTCCAAACGTCATACAAACTCGACAACATTTACTATTCTATTTTACGTGACGCAGCATTCGTAAAGTCGTGCTTGACCCTTGTTTGTTTTTGGCATTATTTGTTACCAATAATGAATTGATTTTCATTATTCCTTTTTTGTTTGAAAGCGTATCAAAAGAGGTGGTCCCGTATGAGGGCTACACGGAAAGAACACGTCTAGTCACTTGCAACTTTTTGAGTTATCGCGATTTGAAAATTTGGAACGATGTAATTATCCATTATATTTTTCGTATACATCTTTTTTAGATTAGATTAGATTAGTTTTAAAGTGATAAAAGAAGAAAAGTTACATAAATATCGTATCTGTAAACCGAGTGGTAACTTACAGTGCTCTACATTTTTGAGATTAAAATCTGGTTGGAAATAATCGATTTATTGATTATTTTTTTTTTATTTTTATGAAACATTCATAGTATGAAATTCAACATACAATGACAATGCAAAGAAAAATGATTTTTCTTAACATTGTTGTGGCGCGATGCCCGAAAGATTTTAACGAAAGACGAACTTTTAGTGGACTGTATGAACAAGGGGTATTTCTAACGTGTGTTTCCCGACCTAATATTAAATATGGGTACAACTGATGTAAAACAAATGATTGCGATCGTGCTCACCTGATCTTCCGAAGCGGCGGTCATCCAAGCAGTACCTCAGGGTTATATCCAGAGCTGGGCCCAGTGTAGACACTTCCCTTACTGCTAAACTCCACAAGCACACACCACATACAGCCCGAGCGCAATCTTAGTTGGTCTTTAATTTGGATGACATTAATTTCTATACGTTCAGAGCAATTCGCCGACACTGGTTGAGGGTTCCGCGATAACGAGTACGATGGGCGACTATCCTCGAGGGAGTCGACAAGACCAGTCCTTTTGAAAGGGAAAGAAAAAAAAAACTAAAAACGGAAGTGCCGTATTTTGACAGCTACATTGTTGCCAATTCAAAAATAGCATTGACACGACTGAACATTCCGCCCACCTAAATCCGACGGTATACCGGGACGTGCCGCGGCATTTACAACAGAGCGATAACTGGAAACCGCGTAAGGTGGTTACGAGAGACTATAGACAACTTAACTTTACTAAAGATTACGAACTAATTATGATAAGTTACAACTACCTTGTATTTGTGAAAGCAGTGTAAGCGGTAAAAAATTTAAGTTGAGTTTAATTAGATGTCTATTGCCAAAGGCAAAGGACACATCTTGGCAAGAGGCCTTTTGTACTGACCAGTTGCAGTCTTTACGGTTACCACTCGACAGATGCCATCTGCACCGGGATGCAGCGCGACAATACGACCTAAAGGCCAGTTAAGTGGACTCAATAGTTCATTAACGATAAGTACCATAGTTCCCACAGTGATATTCGAATGACACTTGTCCCACTTAGACTTTTGTTGTAGCGTGTGCATATACTCACGGTGCCATCTACACCAGAAATCTTGGTGCATCTTTTGGATTAGTTTCCAACGCTGGAGTACGCCAAGATTTGAACCGACAAAGTTTTCCTCTGGCATGATCGACAAAGGCTCCAGAGTCAGAAAATGGCCCGGAGTCAAGGCAGATAGGTCATTAGCGTCCGAGCTAAGTGGCGTCAGAGGGCGCGAGTTCAACATCGCCTCTATCTGTGCCAAAACTGTGTAGAACTCTTCGAAGGTGAGTCGTTGAGCACCGACAACGCGAGCTAAATGTGTCTTAACCGACTTGATTCCTGCCTCGGCAAGACCATTAAAATGAGGACTTCCAGGAGGGCTGAACGAGAACTTAATCTGTTCCGAACCAGCAGCCTTTTGCATTATGGAACCAAGATAGTTACTTGCACCAACGAAATTACGACCTTGATCGGAGACAAGATGGCTACAACGACCACGACGTGCGATAAACCTCCTCAGTACAGCCAGGAAAGCTTCCGACGACAGCTCGGAAGCTAGTTCGATATGAATAGCCTTCGTGCTGGTGCAGACGAAAACACAAATGTAGCCTTTAAAAGTCTTTGCACCACGGCCGCGCCCGAGGGCGACGCTGTACGGTCCACCGTAATCGACGACGGAACTCGAAAAAGGTTTAATTTGATTTACCCTACACGAAGGTAAGTTACCCATGAGTGGAGCGGGAGCGAGTTGCGGACGAACACGAAAACATTTAAGACAGCTCGAGATAACAGAGTGAATAGCGCGTTTACACGATAGGATCCAGAAGTGTCGAGAGAGGAGATTTTTAAGAGTTTGTGCACCGGGGTGCATGAAGCGAGTATGATACTCATAGATTAGAAGAGAAGTGAGGCGATGTGAGCGGGGCAACAACAACGGATGTTTGACATCGAATCCAACCTTAGCGTTAGCAAGGCGACCGCCCACCCTGAGAAGACCTACTTCATCGATAAAAGGTGTCAATTTTCTCAAACTTCTTGGCAGCGAGTTGGGAGACCCTTTCTTCAAGTGCTCAATCTCCGACGAGAACACTCTCTCCTGCACTGACTTTATTAAAATTTCAAACGCTCTGTGCAACTCAAATGGCTCTATAGGTCCTCCGAGACGCTTTTCGGGGGATGATTGTCGAGAATTATGTATGAATCGAAAGCAATACGATAAAATTCGCTTTAATGTTGAAAGCGACGAGAATTTATTCAACAACGATTCCATAAAAGTTGGTTCACTAGAAACTACAAGGCTAAAGATTCTCTGCTCCTCTTGTAGGTCCGGATTCGAAAACGATAGAGTATTTGCAGTGGGCCATTTTTCCTCACGATCCGCAAGCCACGAGGGGCCTTTCCACCATATGTCATGATTAACGAGATCAACGGGCAACAGACCGCGCGAGCCGCAGTCTGCAGGATTCGAGTGGGTCCCGACATGCCTCCATCGGTCAGGAGCAATGATATCATGGATGTGGCTAACTCGATTTGCCACGAACGTTTTCCACTTCGAAGGGCAGGACTTTATCCATGATAAGACGACACTAGAATCCGACCAAGCATGAATTTCATCGACAGAGCAGAACGGTTTCAGTGCTTCGGTGGTAGAGTGCATAAGATCGGAGAGAAGAACGGCAGCTTGTAGCTCCAATCTTGGAATAGACTGCTTACGAAGTGGTGCGACTCTTGACTTCGCACAACAAAGGACGACAGAGCATGATCCATGACAGTCTACGAAACGACAGTAAACTACAGCGCAGTAACCACGCTCCGAGGCATCTCCAAAGCCGTGGAGCTGTAGCGAAACGAAAGGGCCAACGATACGACGAGGAATGGACACTGATGCCAACGACGGCAATTCAGATTTTAGACGCTGCCATTCTTGAGCGATATCAGAAGGCGCATCGTCGTCCCAAGCGACACCAGCGGTCCAGAGTAACTGCATAAGGTATTTAGCGTAGAACGTAAGTGGACCAAGGAAACCCAAAGGGTCATAAATGCGGGCAATCTCGGACAGAATTGTACGCTTTGTGCAACGATATTCGCTGGCCTCAGCGACGCGAAAACGAAAGGAATCCGACTGAGGCTGCCACAAGAGCCCTAATATTTTTAACGAAACGTCAGACAATTCTTCGAAATGCTTAAGCTCTTCAGAGTACAAATCCGAAAGTGGCAGGCTGTCCAGAAAGGCACCACTGTTTGAGGTCCACTTCCTTAAGTGGAAACCTGCCGACGAAAGTATTTTTGTGAGCTCTACTTGAAGCGAGAGAGCCTGTTCAACGGAGTCCGCTCCAGCGACGACGTCATCGACGTAAATATCACGAGCAAGAACAGCGGCACCAGCAGGGTATATCTCAGCGGAGTCCTGAGCAAGTTGAGCCATGGTCCGAAGGGCCTGAAACGGGGCCGAAGAAACACCATACGTAACCGTTAACAGACGATAGTCACGCACGGGTTCAGCTGCGGAGGGCCTCCATAGGATACGCTGGTAGTCAGCGTCTTCTTCAGGTACTAATATTTGCCTGTACATTTGTTTCACATCGCCTGTGAATACTACGGCATGCCAGCGAAAGCGCATGAGTAAATCGAAAATATTAGCTTGAAGTTTAGGACCAGCGAGAAGTGTGTCGTTCAATGAGACGCCCTTACCGTCCTTCGCGCTGGCATCGAATACCACGCGGAGGGGTGTGGTAACTGAAGCACGCTGTATACCATGATGAGGTATATAATTGAACTGGCCCACACCAGTAGTAGGAGGGTTTACCTCCTCGAGATGACCACGCGACTGATAGTCTTTCATAAAATCGACGTAAGCTGCCTTGAACTCAGGGTTACAATTGAGCTTACGCTCCAACGACAAGAATCGCTTTAGTGCGATTCCGCGAGAATTATCGAAGATAGGTTTACTAGTAGGGTCTACAAAAGGTAAAGGTACCACAAATCTAACCTCCTCATTACGAGAATAGTGACTCATGAAGTAATCTTCGCAGAGTTGGTCCTCCTTCGACAAGAGACATTTGATCGGAGAACTAACATTTTCTAATTCCCAAAACTTTTTTATGGAATTATCCAACGACAATATTGACGAATGATTCGACACGGACACGAAAAGGCAATTATTATTATTACTGCGATCGACAGTGTTTGCTGTGAGTTGGCTGGTATCACACTCACCCATAACGATCCATCCGAAAATGGAATTCAATGCTCGGGGTTGCCCAGGCTTCCCTCGCCTCAGACCAGGTAACAACGAAGACGCGAAAATGTCTGCATTCAGCAACATGTCTATAGGTCCTGGCTGAGTGAAGTCTGGGTCCGCAAGCCGAAGATTAAATATGTGAGACCAACTCGACGAGTCAACAGGTTGGTTAGGCTGGTCAGCACATATTGACGACAGTACGAGAGCATCTAATGTAATATTCGACGACAAAGGTTTATTACCGGCCGGCTTTATTTCACACGATAGCGAGCCGAGCGGTTGAGCGACAGAGTTGCCAATCCCATTTACTGAGTGTTGACCACGAAAAAAGTTGAGTCCTAGACTCTTAGCGCAGGATTCCGTTATGAAATTGCAGGCGCTAGCACAATCGAGAAGTGCACGCACTGATTTAAAGTTACCATAAGCGTCCCTAAGCTGAACCCTGGCAGTCGAAAACAAAACTGTACTTTCACCAGCCAGTGAAGTTAAGACCGTATTAGTGCCTGGGTTACCCGAACTAAGCGGCACTCTGCCCTCTGGAGGATGAGAAGTTGACAGAGGACAAGGAGTAGTCTGTGTTGGTCTAGTAAAATGCAAGGATGTGTGATGTGAACATTGGCACACACTACAACGAGAGGCACGACAAGTTTTTACTCTATGTGTGTTCGAAAAACACAAGATACACAAACCCTTTTCTTTCACGAAATCGAAACGAGATTTAGGATCAATATTTAAGAAATCCTTACAAGTGGTAAGGCTGTGCTGGCCACTACAAAAGTTACAAATCTGATGAGAAACGACATAAGATGCTTTATGTTTGCTCACACCATTATGAACCTGTTTATTTATACCTACTTTTTTATTCGACACCACCGAGTTATTACTAGTAGGCAAAGTAGTAATATTCGATAAGTTTAGCGCCTTGTATTGTTTTTCAATGAACGCTTGAACATCAGTGAACACTGGAATTTCATCACTATTATGCTCCAGTTGAAATGCTTCTCGAGTGCATTTATCTAATTTAGACCACAACAAATGGAAGAGCATGAAGTTCTTGTCTGGTAAACCATATTTATGCAACACCGACAAATTCTCTGAGAAAGTTCTATAAACGCGTTCAAGGTCACTAGCAGACTTTGTTTTAATAGGTTCACAACATAACAACTTTTCATAATAATGTGTAGCAATTTGTCCCTTCTTATCATAATATTTACATAAACAATCATATGCATCTTGGTAACTCTCTTGGGTAAGTGGGTAGTTTTTTATTAACTCATAAGCGGTACCTTCCACACTCGACAAAAGGTAGTGCAACTTTTCCACATCCGAGATATTCCGCCTATGAATCAGAGAATTATACAGCTGGATAAAACTCACCCAATTCTCCAAAGTTCCATTAAATGGTTTTATAGAAACCTTAGGCAACTTCGCGGTCACTGCCTCACTAACACAAGGTTTGGATTCACTTTTTAGCGGTACCAAACCCTGACGTAATCGATACCTAATATCAGACACTTTCTTTTCAAAATCAAAAGTTACTTTCATTTCATCAACCCGCGCGGACGGTTCCACTGACGACAAAACTTTCCGTTGCGCGTCATGAAATTGTTCCGATATTTCTTTTAAATCATTCTCATAGAATCCCAACAAGTCCGTACCAGCAATAAACTCAACGCGCATAATTGCATAGTCGCGCGCGATTTTGTTATTGTCAACTTCGCAATCATACATTTCGCAATCACCGTGATCTGACATTTTAATCGATACAGAGTAAATAATTCGAACGAAAATTAAATAATTAATACCGTCTTGTGAAACACCAACCGAACGAAATAACCGATAATTAAAACCAAGTTAATTTAGTCTATGGTAGGAAGTTGTGTACCACCTTTACGACAAAACGATAACGACAATAAAAGATGGCCGTGCAACTCATAACAATTTTACAGTAAACCCCCAACCAACGTACTTTTTCCAAACTACCCCCAACGCAAAAAATAAAAATATAATCAATAAAATCGTAGAAAAACACGCAAGAAATCGCAACAAAAAGGCACTTTTCAATAATATCCGATTGAAAGACCAAAAATGTGGCGCGATGCCCGAAAGATTTTAACGAAAGACGAACTTTTAGTGGACTGTATGAACAAGGGGTATTTCTAACGTGTGTTTCCCGACCTAATATTAAATATGGGTACAACTGATGTAAAACAAATGATTGCGATCGTGCTCACCTGATCTTCCGAAGCGGCGGTCATCCAAGCAGTACCTCAGGGTTATATCCAGAGCTGGGCCCAGTGTAGACACTTCCCTTACTGCTAAACTCCACAAGCACACACCACATACAGCCCGAGCGCAATCTTAGTTGGTCTTTAATTTGGATGACATTAATTTCTATACGTTCAGAGCAATTCGCCGACACTGGTTGAGGGTTCCGCGTAAACGAGTACGATGGGCGACTATCCTCGAGGGAGTCGACAAGACCAGTCCTTTTGAAAGGGAAAGAAAAAAAAAACTAAAAACGGAAGTGCCGTATTTTGACAGCTACATTGTTGCCAATTCAAAAATAGCATTGACACGACTGAACAATTGTCATTGTGTGTTAAAATCTCGTTTTTGGAAAAGTGACTAGACATTTCATGTTCTTTCCGTGTACCCTTCCTATGTAATTAATTGTCTCAAAATCGGGGCAGTGTTGTTCAGAAAAAAAATGTGAAAATAAAAATCTTTTAACAAACAAAAACTGCCTTTTAAAAAACATAAAACAGTCCTTTATAGCCATCATCAGTTTTATGGGTAGCGCAAATATGAAGTCGGTACGGTGTGGTCGGAATATTCTTTCAATGAAGCACCCACTTCGTATGTATTTTGTGCTAGATAAAATTATGGCTTTCGAGCATTTTTAAGGCGGTTTTACATTTTCATAAAAACACGCCCCTTTACACGCTAAATGTTTTTACTCCACTTCTATTTCGGGCTGTACGTTCCGTTTCACTTTGATCGGCAGAGCGCGCAGCCTGCTCTGCTGGACAAGCATTTATTTTTATATTTTATTGTTAGACTATGGGTGTGGAGGAGGGAAGCACGTTATTAAATAATTTTGCATGTTTTTTTTTTTTCATGTCAAAACTACCGTGACATTCGGTCGGCCGAACACGAAGTTTTCGAATCATGCGTAACGTAACGTTATCGTATCAAAATCGAGAAACCTCACACTAAATTTTACTTTCAAATGCGCTCACGGGCGGGCGCTGTTCCAAACGCCATACAAATTTCTCGATAACGTTACTACTTGATTCGAAAACTTCGTGCTCGACCCTCTGGTGGGTACTAGTTCAACGTACTATACTATACTAAACCAGCTTAGAACAACAAACCCGTCCTTGCATGCCATGTTCCTTAGAGGAGTCATTAACATTAGATGTAAGGCCGAGAATGTAGGTCAAGACCGACTGGTCAAGGGCCCATGTCTGAGTAAGTCTGATGTGTAAGAGCTGAAATAGTTACTTAACACACTATCGAGTGGGAACCTTTTCACAATCACTAAATCCTAACTAATATTATAAATTCGAAAGTAACACTGTCTCTCTGTCTCTCCGTCTGTCTGTTTGTTACCTCTTCACGGAAAAACTGCTCCACCAATCTAAATGAAATTTGGTTAGAAGATAGTTTGAATATTGAGGAATAACATAGGCTACTTTTTATTCGGGAAAATTGTATGGTTCCCGCGGGATAGCGATAACCGACATCTACGTGGACGAAGTCGCGGGCAACAGCTAGTAAACAAATAAATAAATATCGTTTGACAATTGACACCAATTGTAACTACTAGTCCCAATTTAAGCAGAGCTTGTGCTATGGTTACTAAATAGACAACGGATAAACATACTTATGTAGATAAATACATATTACGCTTCCAAGACTCGAGAGCAAACATTCGTATTCATGATACAGACATCTGTATCGACCGGGGATCTAACCCTTGACCTCAAACTTCGTAGTCAGGTTATAACCACTAGGCCATCCGGTCGACATATGCATCTTACAAAGTCCAACGAAGTTACACGAAGAGTATAACAGAACTTTGCCTATGTATTAATTTTGCTGATTTTTGAACTGTACTTGATCGAGAGACCAATGACATTACATATCAAAACAGTACTCTGACTCAACCTCGTATATAAACTTTGGCGAAATTGGAATAACCACTTTGTGTTCGCGGTCTACATAGAATAGCTATTCCGATTTCGTCAAAGTTTATATACGAGGTTGAGTCAGAGTAATAAGGTCGATATAAAAAAGAAGTAGACGCCGAAAATGAAGGCTACAAATTGCTACAAATTGTAACCTCTTTGGCCATAAGCTCTCTCAAATAAGGTCCAAACTTGCGCGCAAATGTCAAAATGTTCGGAATATGTTTTTCGATCGTCTTGTGAGCATTATGACGTATCTTTACTTATAATATCATTGCGAGAGACTACATAAATAGGCATACACATGCACGGTAAAGGATACTAAAGAGCTAACATCCACAACCTCCCCACCTCTCGCCTCCTCAAAGGATGAAAAATTTGTCAATTTTTGTCCGGCCGACGTCCCTATTATACGCAGGTATTTATTTTAACCCTAGCGTAGTCAAACGACATTATAAAGTAACTTGTTTATGAACACTGTTCGAACTGAAAACTCATCCTTAATGCAAATACACGAACATTTAACACACAAATAATTGAGTTAATGTTACCAAATTGCCACACAGCCTTTGCCACATGGTAAATTATAAGCTGGCAAACAAATTCGCTAACAACGTCGAGAAAATTAAGATTCGGCAAAACTAATTGTTTCTACGTAATTTGCGTCCGACCATCGTGCGAGCTTTAAAGCCCGGCCGCCACCGTATGCGATTTACAAGCTTTTTTAATATAAGCTTATCTTGGCTTTGCCTCCGTGAAATATTTCAGAATGGTCTAGTCCCTATCCCGTGGGAATTTCGAAAAATCCCTTTTTAGTGCACCTCTGGGATACTCAAGTTAGGTACCTATATGTTTGCGAAATTTCAAGTCTCTAGGTCCAGTGGGTTAGGCTGTGCGTTGTCAGGCCCCTGTTTCGCCAACTGTGCGATTGTCAGTTTTCAATGACAATTCGATGTCAACCACTGACTTGAAGAGCTTTTGTTTTAGCGCGCTTCATATTGACAAAGAAATGTAGGTGGTTCGAATTGTCATATAAAACTGACAATTTTATTGTAAAGATGACGAAATAGGGGCCTGAGGCCCTAGCACGAATATTCGAATCCTGCGTCACGTAAAATCGAATAGTAAACGTTGTCAAGTTTGTATGACGCTTGGAACAGCGCCCGCCCGTGAGCGTATTTGGAACTAAAATTGAGTATGAGGTTTTTCGATCTTGATACGATAACCGTTACGTTACGCAGGATTCAAAAAGTCGACTCTCTGTCAGTCAGTCGGTCTAGGTACAGTTTTATAGGTATAGATAACTTACAATGTAATGTACGTATGTTCATTGACACTGTACTAGTTTTGAGCCCCTAGCTGTCCTTAGGTACTTGAGAAATATAGCCCAGTCTCTATATAAAAGTGTTTCTATTTACTATGTGTTACTACTAACTAGTTAAACAGGGCATTAGATATTATATAAAATGTTGAAAGATTTTCTAATTAAAAAATGTTATTACACCTTAAAGGATTTCTTTGATGACACGGTTACAGGCACCATCTAACCTAATCCAATAGTCTTATTTAATTTAATCTAATTTAATGTATTTTGTATTTTGATTTGAAGATTTTAAAATTGAAAATTGATTTTATTTTATTTCGATTTGATGATTTGATGTACCAAGTTAACATTAATTCCATTCCAATTCCATTTTTAATTTAGCGAATATGAAGTTTTGTTTTGTTTAAAAATATGTTATTTAAAACTTATAATGTGCTGTGCCCTACCAGGGTCCATGTGAAACAATGTTTGCCACGCTATAACATCTATACTGTACCATGGTTTGCAATAAAATAAATATGAATGAATGAATGAATGATATCTCGCACCTAGGCCGCTACCCCGCTCACTCCCGTGCCCCTATTTCACCATCTTTACAATTGTCAGTTTTCTATGACAATTCGAACTACATTTCTTTGACAATATGAAGTGCGCTAAAACAAAAGCTCTTCAAGTCAGCAGTTGACACCGAATTGTCATTGAAAACTGGCAATTGTAAAGATGGTGAAATACGGGCGTGGGCTACTCCCCACAGTACTTATTTGCTCGCCTCGCTGCCATCGCGCGCAGTAGAGACTAGGCCGCTAGTATGGGATGCGAGCGCTGTCAAGTTAATTTTGCTGAGGTTCCTTAATTTTATTATCAGAATCGTGTAGTTAGGAGTAAATAAAATTATACGGTAGCCCCGCATGAGCTGTCTCAAGTGCTGGAGGTTCGCTGGCTTTTTCACGCACGTTAACGCACGCGAAAGAGAAACAAGGATGGAAACCTAACAAGAGAATACGTAAGAAGAGAACAAAATTGTGAAATGGGTAATAGAGTGACTCAAGTATGTCAGCCGACTAATGCGTAACCCTTCCTCTGGGAGATCATGCTTCGGAAGTACCGAAACGAGCAGTTGTTATTTCGTGTTCGACTCCCGGGCTGTGCTGTACTTTTTTAGTTTTTTATGTATTCTTGTTTTAGTAAGTATTTAGAAAAACTAAGGTATAATAGAATAGAGTAGAATAGAAAAATAGAAAAATATTTATTCAATAATCTAATTGCAAAAGTACGTAAATCATTAGTAATTTCCCTGGCATGTTTCCCGTAGCTCGTTAGTTTCCCAAATCGGCATAAACTTTGCCATATGTAAATTATGGTTGTGCCGATTAATATCTGAAGCGAGTTCCGAACACTCGGTTAGTTTAGAGATAATCAGAATTTGATTACTTTCATTTAAACGTGTTCAAACTTCAGTGAAATGAAATGAAATGAAATAGTCTTTATTGTAAGATTATGGTAAACACGTTAGTGAAGTTGTTAAAAAGTCATAGTCGCATATAATCTGCCCATTGGAGCATACAATAGCAGACACAGAATTAATACATTAATTTCAATGTCAGAATATATTAGTAGGTTAATTTATCAGAATTAGGTTAAAAGATTGCTAGGTCATGTCAAGACAACAAATACGATTCATTACGTTATGTTATCAAAATTAAATTCAAAATATTCCCTTAAGGTATAAAATCATCTCTGAGCAAGTATTTTCCTTAAAGTTGTTTTAAATTTAGCTCCAAACATCATTTTTATGTGTTGGGGTAGGTGGTTGTAAATTTTTATGCTATTATAATACATTCCTTTGCGTACAATGACCATTCTCGATTGCGGCACCTTTAAATTTAGTTTATATTTGTTTCTTACAGGCATTGTGGCTTCCCTTATCTCAAATTCAGCAGGGTTGTTTTTGATAAAAAGGCAGCACTGGAGAATATAAATACATAGTGTCAGTAAGCCTTGATCAGAAAATGTAGGCCGACATGATTCATCGTCTCTTAGCCTAAAAATAATTCTGACGCACCTCTTCTGTAGGATGAAAGTAGAGAGAGCATTGACTGAGTTCCCCCAGAACATGACTCCGTAACTCAGAATGGAGTACACATGTCCATAATATGCTGATAACGCTGTCTTAGTATCTGCAACTTTCACTAACATTTACAAACCATAGCAAAAACTTCTCAACTTGCCGTTAACCATCCCCACATGCTGTTTCCAGTTAAGGGACGAATCAATAACAATTCCTAGAAATTTAGTGAAGAAATTAATAATGTATCACAATGATTACAATCAGCGAACGGGAACGGAATACTCATACATTACGGAACTGAATACTCATACATTATTATTTGCAACATTAACTTTTTTTTACACCTAAGAATGACAAACTGGCGACTCTGACAGGACTTTAAAGAAACAGACATGACTGCATGGACTTCCTTTCCTTAGCCTATCCCTGAAGGGATGAATTAAAAAAAGGTGATCAGTGTAGTGTGCTACCCTACATTAAATTTCATAACCATAAGAATGACGATGAAAGCGTACCTAGTCCTGCGCCGCCGCCAGCTGCTCCTAAAGTCGCACGAGCAGAGCCTTGGCGCAGGGTGCGTGCGCTCCCACAGGAAGGACTACGAATTTGTTAGAAACATGTTGCCTATAGTAGACTTATAGTTTTTTTTTATCTGACAGTTGCCTCACCTCGTTTCACTTTTTATTGCCACTTAAAACTCCAACATAACCAACGGATGGACGTTAAACTTGACCATAAAATGCCTGCAAAAATTCGGAAAATCCAGCGAGACTGAGTTTCATCACGCTGCAATTGGTGCCTTACTGCGAATATTGAATTTCACGCCGCCATATTGCTCTAGCGGGCTGTGATGTGACTACGAGGTAGCCTATTTTTAGCAGATTTCGGGAATGGCCAGCCAGTTTGATAAACTTATTTTTTTTATACGATAAGGTAGGCAAACCTTGCACCTTTTACGAGTATCCTATGTATAGTAACAATCTATTCCGACCAATAACCTGCAGATTTTCTGGTTTTACATGCAATGACAAGATCATCATGATAGACCATGGACGCAACGTCGCGTCCGAAACGTCGAGGTATTTAAATTTTAATTTAGAATTTCCCGCCACGCCTGCCTCAACGACACCATCCGTCGGACTCTCGTCAGCGCCGACGTTCCCGCAGTGCTAGAGCCGAATGGCCTCACTCGCGACGATGGTAAGAGGCCCGACGGCATGACCCTGGTGCCGCGGCAACTGGGACGGCCCTTAGTATGGGACGCTACGTGCGTTGATACTTTGGCGTTTCCTACCTCAGCGTTACGGCATCAAAGGCGGGCGCAGCGGCTGCGTCTGCGGAGGCTCTCAAACGCCGCAAATACTGTGAACTTAGTAACAGTTTCAGTTTTGCGGTGTTTGGTGTGGAGACGCTTGGCCCGTGGGGACCCGACGCACTCAATTTTTTTAATATATTAAGAAAATAAATAATCAAAATTACAGGTGATCAAAGGGCTGGCGCGTTCCTCGGCCAACGTATAGGCATTGCTATACAAAGAGACAACGCTGCCAGCCTTTTGGGCACCTTGCCCCGAGGTAGCGGACTCGTGGACGTTTTCCATTTTAGGGTCTAAATTTAATTATTGTTGTTATTATTATTTTTGTTTTGTAGTAATAAATATAATCGATGAATATGTATTTTTATGCGATTAAGTCCCGAGTATCATGATAATGTGTGAAAATCGCGAAAGTTGAAATCAGTACAATGACAAGTGTATAAGCGAAAAGTAATCAAAAATCATATTCATTATCTCGTGAGAGTATCTTTTTGTAGTTTTTCGCATTATTTGTATTTTTCTAATTACCAGTTACAACTACCTTTAGTGTAATGGTGTACATACAGCATGGGACACGGAATGTCAAGGATCTGGATTCAATTCCCGGGGTTAGTAATTTTTTCTGGTTTTCTGTGTATTCTTGTTCCAGCGAATAATTAAAGTAGGTATACTTAATAATATAAATCACGTTGTTACAGCGGTGACATACTTGTATATGTATTGTAGACTTGTATAAAACATGTCAGCAAGCCAGCCATGTGCAAATTTTAATAATTGAGTTACACGGACGCGTTCGGTAACAGTGGAAAAACAAATCAAATCAAATCATTTATTTTGCCAAAACAGATTTATTGAATCAGGCGTTACTTTGCAGAGGTCCATATTTATGAACTAAAAAACAATTGAGCAAAGTAATTGTTTTTAAGTTCATACACACAGTTGGTACAATTGATCATGTCAGTGGTTAGAATTTTTACATGAATGCATGTTCCGCCACATTGTAGCATGCAAAATGTTAACAAGTAAAAATAAAAAACTAAAATCAAAATACTTTTGTCCAGAGATAATTGTAATCGGAAAAGCCGACAAGTTTGCGACATTTTTGCGTATCATAAAAATTTACAGGTGACAACGAAAATTCGACAAATTGTCGTTGATTTTCCGACAGTTGTCGTTTATGAAACGCAAAGTTGTCAATACTCACTTGACAATATGTCGAATTGTCACAAATGATTGACAGAGAGTCTTACAGAGAGTGACAATGCATTAATCAAGTAGGTATAGTACCAGCGAAATATAATAGTAGTTTATGCAACTGCTACATAATGAGGGTCCTTAAAACACTAGTGTGTTTTTATGAAACGAGGCGAAGCTGAGTTTCATAATAGGATCACACGAGAGTTTTAAGGCCTAATTATGTGGAGTTGCATACATTACTTTATCTACACACATATTATAAGTACTCTAAGATGGGTTCAGAAGCCGAAGGCATATATCATACCCATACCTGTCACGAATTTGACTGTTTTTTTTTAATCATAGACAAACATACCGAGCGGACGTTTCGTAAACTGTTTTTTTTTATTGTAAAGAAAAAAAAAATCACATTATTATTTATACATGTCGGACTGAACTCGACTTATGTACGTGAGTGATCCGTTTTATTTCACTATGATTGTAAATTACGTTGGTTTTCAAATTTGAAACATCGAATTCGATATCGAAAAGTCATTACGATATCGAATTCGATGTCGTAATGACTATTACTTTACTGGAGGTGATGGTGGTGGTGCTGGCGCTGTCGGCGAGAAGGCGACGGCGTACTGAAATGCTGGTCATTTTCTACGGTTTCTGAACGCATTATATACTTATGATATGTGTGTAGATAAAGATATGAAGGGTAGGCAGAAAGTACATGTCTAGTCACCTTAGCAACTTTATGAGTTATCGCGATTTGAAAGTTTGGAACGATACCTATATAATTTTAGTACCGTCGTAAACATCTTTTTTAAAGTGATATAAAATTCAAGCTCCTTAAATATTTGTATCTGTAACTGAGATTAAATTCTCGTTTTAAAAAAATTACTAGACCATGATCTTTCCGTGTACCCTTAATACGGAAGCATAAATATAACGCCTATACATCGGCACACGAAAATATGACACGATAACGTAACACGTGACACTTGCACGTCGAAAATCGCAGCTCGCCAATGAGCGACGACACGCGTCGGCTGCGCTCGGCATTTCTCGACAGTGTTCGGTCGAACCATCGAACTAGCATCGAACTACCCGCTCACCCATGACGGTGTGTGAGCGGGATAGTTCGTGACACCTGTGACACAAGCCCGCACGTCACGAATGTCACGGCTGTCTGACGCATTATTTGTTCTTAAATTTTTCCACGCCTGCGCCTGTCATGGTACCTATGCGATGGAGCCATTTTTCGGGGTCAGTCAGTGCTTCCATAGATCTATCAGACATTGATAGATCACACGAGCCAATCGTAGCGCAAGGGTTGAACCCTCATAACTTAAGTTTTGATTTTACCAGATAAACACAATTCTTGGGATATTATGTCAATAGTGGACTTATTAAACATATACAGTTTCACTAGCTCTTATACTTTCTTAATTCATAAGTATAACTCTGCTAGGAATCAGACCCCATCTTCATTGCTGTTGACTATACATTTGATTCCTCTGCGATTTACGACGCCATGACACGTCGGCCATTTGTAATTTATTAGCTCACGCAAAATGGCTGACTCGATGACGTCACGATTTATATGTTTACTTTTTATGCGGATATTAAGGGAACGCATTAGTTATTGCTTGCTAAAATAAGGTGAATGTTTTCTTTGATGAATGTGGAAAACAGTTCAGAGGAAACGATAGTTAAAAGGAACTTTGAATTCGATAGGCAAATATCAAAAAAATAGTACAGTATTGCCTAAGCCTGGTAGTAGACAATTTCTGGCTGAGTATTGCAAGTTTGTTAAATAATACTTACGAAGCCAGCAATTTTTGTTCTGGGCGTGGCGAATATTAGTGTTTTTCATAAAAAAATATTGCCGTATTGATCAACTAGTAAAGCTTCGTCTGGCAAAGCGAAATTACTGAATAATAAATAAATATCTTGGGGCAATTAACACCAATTGATCTAGTTCCAAACTAGGCAAAGCCTGTACAATGGGTACTGGACAAAGGATACACATACTTATATAGATAAATACAAACTTACATACATTAAACATCCAAGACCCAGAACAAACATTCGTATTCATCACACAAACATCTGCCCCGACCGGCGATCGAAACCGGGACCTCAAGCTTTCATAGTCAGGGTCTCTAACCACTAAGTTATCCGGTCAGCACTTCTTTCGAAATGCAAATTAAATCTAAAGATTCGATAAGCAACAATATTGGTTGAACTGAAAGTATATAGCCAACTAAATAAATCACGTAAGAAGTCTCTAGGATTGCAGAGAATGGCACCCCAGTGTGTTTTGACCGAATCTGTGGGTCGAGCACGACTTTTCGAAACCTACGCCACGTAAAATCGAATAGTAAACGTTGTCGAGTTTATATGACGTTTGGAACAGCGCCCGCCCGTGAGCTTATTTGGAACTAAAATTTAGTATGAAGTTTCTCGATCTCGATACGATAACCGTAACGTTACGCAGCATTCGTAAAGTCGTGCTCGACCCTCTGTCCCCTATTTCACCATCTTTACAATTGTCAGTTTTACATGACAATTCGAACTACATTACTTTGACAATATGAAGCGCGCTAAAACAAAAGCTCTTCAAGTCAGCAGTTGACACCGAATTGTCATTGAAATTGACAATGGTAAAGCTGGTGAAACGGGCCTGAAGTTGCGTTAGAGTCAACCTAGTTTCCCCAACGGCTGTCTATCTTTATGTCCAATCTCAGTAATATATGGACATTAAAACGTATGGGTGATAAGAAATAATAAAAACTTTATTGATTGATAGCAATCTGTTAGGAAAAACAAGTTATCGACCGGTAGTTACGACGCAAAACTACCTCTAATAATGGTTTATAGCTTCTAGATAAAGACGGCGGCGAAAATTAACAAGAAAGGAAAACTTAGGATGTCACTACGACATTTCGCTACTCACATTCCGTCTTAGGTTGTTACATATCTTTTCTTAAAGTGATATACCTACCAATAACAACTATAAATCATTATGATAGTGCCCCGCTGCTATGAAGTTAATCCTAACACATTGCACAGCTATGAAATTTCTGATTATTGACAACGTTAAGACGCTTCCCTAAGAGGATGACCTTGAATGCTTCGCGCCTTCCTAACCCCTTCTTCTACTAAACAACTTCATTTTAGTGACGACATCTATTAAATATCGGTCTAACTTCATTTTACACAGTGTTATCACAAATAACGCGTCTTTTCGAAAAAAATTTTTTTTTTTTAAATTCGCACCGATTACGTAAACTACTTATTCATCTTTTTTTTTAATATTCTAAATAAAGGCCTGGTGCCCAGCAGTGGGACGTAAATAGGCCGATGATGATGATAGTGATGATGATGATGATTATAAAAGTATTTTAATAATGTTAAACATAGAAATCCTAGCCTATTAAATTCTCTATACATTGGTGTACGAGGGCTGTTTGATAAGTACCCGTTTTCTAAATATATTAATATCACTGACCGCAAATAAGTATACCACCTTTTTAAGCCATTTTTCAGAGGCGGGAAAATTAAAAAAAAATGGCATTCTTTTGTTTTTTTTCTCATTTGACAACGATTCAGTGAAGGCGTGAACTTAAAATTGTTAAAATGGAGAAAGAACAGTATCGGTCTGTAATTAGATTCTTATTTTTGGAAGGAAAAACATGTGATGAAATAAAAGTAAGAATGCAAGCGGTTTACCATGAATGTGCTCCTTCTATGACAACCGTCAGATATTGGTATAACGAGTTTAAGCGGGGGAGAACAACCGTCTTTGATGAGGATCGCCCAGGCCGGCCAGTTGAGGTGACTACAGACGATATGGTTAAGAAACTGAAAATATCATTTTAGCCGACCGCCGAATTAAACTTCGAGAAATCGTTGATGCTGTAAATGTTTCGATCGCGAGGGTACAACACGTATTAGAAGAAAAATTGGGTATGAAGAAAGTATCGGCGAGGTGGGTGCCGAGTTTACTCACGGAGGAGCAAAAACGGAACCGACTGACTACTTCGGAGCAGTGTTTGGCCGTGTTCAAACGTAACCCGAAGGAGTTTCTGCGTCGTTTCGTGACCGTGGACGAAACGTGGGTCCACCACTACACCCCGGAAATGAAAGAGCAGTCAAAGCAGTGGATTTTACCGGGTGAACCTGCTCCAAAGAAAGAAAAAACCGCCCCATCGGCTGGAAAGGTCATGGCGACCGTTTTTTGGGATTCGCAGGGTATTATACATATTGACTATTTAGAAAAGGGAAAAACAATAATAGGGCAGTACTATGCCAATTTATTGGATGAATTTGACGCCGTGTTAAAGGACAAACGACCCCATTTAAAAAAGAAAAAAGTACTGTTTCATCACGACAACGCCCCGGTTCATTCGTCCAGAGTTGTGACGGCTAAATTAGCACAGTTACGCTACGAACTATTGTCTCACCCCCCGTATTCTCCAAATTTGGCCCCATGCGATTTCTTTTTGTTTCCCAACCAAAAAAATGGCTCGGTGGCAAGCGATTTGGATCAAATGACGAAGTCATTGCCGCCACAGAGGCCTATTTTAATGACTTTCCAAAATCATACTTTTTAGATGGTTTATTGAAGCTTGAGTATAGGTGGAACAAATGTATAGAGTTAAAAGGTGACTACGTAGAGAAATAAATGCATACATACAAAAAAAAATGTTATTTTTTTCCATAAACGGGTACTTATCAAACAGCCCTCGTATGTCACAAGTCAAAGTAAATTATACTTATGATGTAGTAACAGAATATTAATTGCAACTTGACTTACTTGTGATGCAGATATCATAAGTATTAAATAGAATATATATATATATATGAAACATAGAAAAACAACTTAAAATGTTATAGATACTTAATGTATTTATATGTTTTGTTTTTATTGTTTAAGAATCGTTTACAGAGAGGCTCGAAAAACCAGCTATTTCAGCGTCTGGGTCAGGGAAGCGCCTTAACCATTGACTATCTAAGACCATAGAAGACAACCTAACCAACTTAGAAAAGTTGAAAAACCCCCGACATTGTCGCTTCAAATTTCAATATTTCAAAAACGGGCGAACCGATTTTAATGAAACTTAGCTAAGATCCATCTCGATTAAACTAGCTTTCGATTAAAAAAACCGCATCGGAATCGGTCTATCCGTTTGGGAGCTACGATGCCACAGACAGATATACAAATACACAGACACACAGGCACACAGATTCACAGGTCAAACTTATAACACCCCTCTTTTTCGTTGGGGGTGAAAAGTCTAAGTACACTTGCTTGCTGCGTGTGGCAAACAAGAAAGTCTAGCATTTTTCTTTTATGGTTAACATTGTCAGTATTCAGAGGGTCGAGCACAATTTAACGAATCCTACGTAATGTTACGGTTATCGTATCGAGCTCGAGAAACCTCATGCTTACTAAATTTTAGTTCCAAATTCGCTCACGGGCGGGCGCTGTTCCAAACGTCTTACAAACTCGACAAAGTTTACTATTCGATTTTACGTTACGCAGGATTCGAAAAGTCGTGCTCGACTCTCAGAAACTTCATAGCTGTGCAATGTGTTAGGATTGCCTTCATAACGGCGGGCGGAGTCTAATTAACCGCGAACTATTTAAAACTACGATGACTATACCTACGCTGACACGTTTTGGAACTCCTACGAGCCCATTCTAATAACCAAAACCACCGTTCAGTTTCTCTATAACTTTACTAGAAAAATTCTAGATATTCGTATGAGAAATTTCGTATGACGTTTGGAACAGCGCCCCCGTGGGTGTATTTGGTACTACAATTTAATATGGATTTATCGATATTGATACCATAACGTTACTACTCGATTACGTTACATAGGATTCGAATATTAGGTACTCGGCAGAAATCCACTTAGGGTTGTCGTCACCGACCTAATATCCGTCGTAATATTTAAACGACCCGCTGGCTTGTTTGCCGCGAACCCGTGTTTGTCTTTCTTAAGTGGATCCTACTTAGCGATAAGAGTTTTCTCTTGGGAAAATTTGTTTGCCGATTGGGTGTTTTTAAGTTATCAGGCGATTGAAATTTTGTTCGGAAAATTTTGGCAAGATTTTAAATGTTTTATGCGGAAAAGTGTTTCAGAAAGATACATACGTATATGTATTTATGAAATATATGTATACAGTACAGATTAAGTTTCATAGGTAACTGTTTAGTAGTATAGTACAGTCAGCAGAAGAAGTAGCTAAGCAACCGAGGCAGTCACATTGATCTAAGCACGGCTCTATTGTTAGGGACATAAGAGCTTTTGCAGATCATTGTGACCGCTTCGGTTGCTTAGCTACTTCTGCTGCTGACTACCTACCAATGTAGTTTTATTTCAAACGTTCCATTGGAGTCGTTTTGTGTAAGGAAAACTAAGAGAGTATCGCAGGGAATACCAGTTCATTGTTACTTTCGGTTAGCAGTACACATGCAGTACACGGCAAGAGTAATGTGACGTGACACGGACAAACAAACAGAAAATTAAAACAGTATTCAAAAATATAAAACATTAGGTACCTACTCTGTATCAAAAGTAGCCAGAGTGTTAATTAATATTATTAAAATAATTAAGAAGCTTTAACACGTTTTGTAATGTCAGGGACGTGTTTTACAAAGCTACAAGTTACAATTTACAAGCGGAAGTCTCATTCTATCATCTTTTGTTAGAAAGATCCTTCCGCTTGTAAATTGTATCTTGTAGCTTTATAAAACACGGCCTAGCACATGTAGCACGACGCGCCATTTTGTCGCTTGTCGCGCAGTGCGTCCCTTTCATGGTGATGGAATCAGTGAAGGACGCACTGAGCGACAAGCGACAAAATGGCACGCGTGCTAGCCCCCCTGACGTCACTGGAATAGTCGTAAGTCGAGTAATGTTTATTTACTTAACAACCATAAGGCTTTTCCCATAAGGTCCGTGAATATTGTAATTTTATTGTTGTTTCACGACGGACTTTCCTTTGCATCTGAAAATCATATCCGAATTTTAATCTAATCCAAAAACTCAAGGGTTTTGAGGCTATACTTCAAGCCTAGGGCTATTATTCGCAGCAATATTCGACCGATGGTTGTAAAATGTTAAAGCCAATATTAGGGGCCGAAAAATAATTAAATTTTTAATTAAACGCTTGGCACAGCCCTGGGGCAATTGTTCTAGCTGTATTCGATTTTCGTTTCAAACTTTGTGAACTACAAGAGGCCACGACAATTATCTGTTTTAATTGCTGTGATCCCTCGATTTATTATTATAGGTCTTAATAATACTACGGCTGTAAAGACGTTAGCCCTCTCATTGTTAGAGGAGGCCTGTGCTCTGAGGGTCGATCACGACTTTACGAATGCTGCGTAACCTAAAACAGAATAGTAAACGTTATTGAGTTTGTATGACGTTTGGAACGGCGCCCGCCCGTGAGCGTATTCGGAAGTAAAATTTAGTATGAGGTTTCTCGATCTCGATACGATAACCGTAACGTTAATAATAATTAATAATTAATAGTCCTCCACATCGATTTCGATGACGGCGACCCGGACTATAGCAATTTTACATACTTACTTTTTTATATTTACAAGACTTAAAATAAAATAAAACTTATATCCTATTATGAGCCCTAATGTGGCTCGCTAGACCGAACTTAGTCTTAAAAACTCTATTGCAAGGGATGCAACAGAGCTGAAAGCGCGAGTTGTAGGCTTAGGTCTTGCTTTTTGGGTTTGGCGTTTAAGGTCTAACGCTTCGAGCCGATTCTCCTCAAAAGCTTCAACTGCCTTATAAATGGTAGAACGCCACAAAGACCTCTGTGCAGCAAGTTCCTCCCAACCTGCAGGGAGCGTTTAGGTGCCTTTTGAGCACGTCCTTGTAGCGCAGATGCTGACCACCGTGCTTCCGTTTCCCCTCTGCCATCTCAGAATAGAAAACAGCTTTAGGTAAACGGTGGTCATCCATACGGAGGACATGCCCACACCACCTAAGCTGGCACTGCATCAAGAGAGCCTCCATACCGTGCATTCCGGAACGACGCAGGACCTCAGAATTCGAGATACGATCCTGCCACTTGATCTTAAGGATAGATCTTAGACACTTAAGGTGGAAGATGTCGAGCTTTTTGATGTCTGATTTATAAAGGCACCATGTCTCAGCGCCATATAGAAGGACCGGTAGGATTAGCGCCCTGTAGATGCTAATTTTAGTCTCAAGCTTAAGATCATGGGACCTCCAGACACGATCAGTGAGTCGTCCGAAATTGGCTGCAGCGTTGGCGATGCGCGATGGTATCTCCGAGGCTAAGGTATTATCGTGCCGGATAGTACTACCCAAATATTTAAAGTGAGCCACCTCCTCAAGCGGTCTCCCATTCAGATTTAACGCTGCTTTATCCACCTCGCAACCTCGGGATGGCTGTTTAAGCACTTGGGTCTTGGAAGCACTAATAACTAGGACGAATTTTTGACAGGACAGATGTAGTGCGTCCATGTAGCTCTGGAGATGTACCGTACTATCAGACATAAGGCACACGTCATCAGCGTAGAGCACCTCCAAAACAGAGATCTTTTGAGTTTTAGATTTCGCCCTGAATCTGGAAATATCAAACACACCTTTTTCAGATCGAAAATTGAGCTGGATTTGAACCGTAACGTTACGCAGCATTCATAAAGTCGTGCTCGACCCTCAGCACTCCGCCGTGGAACGTAAGTGGAACTGACATTCAGAGCGCCTAGTGTAATCGCTGATCAGGCCAAGAAATACGTCTCGATCCCGTTCGCGTTTAACTATTCCCATACTATTTGACACTTTAACGCAAACGCGATCGACACGTTTTCGTGTGACAAAAATTACACTATCCTCAGACGTTTTATCGACTATTACACTAACTATTACGCCAATGACGTGTTTGGCGTGGAACCATTAGCCTCCCACGCGTGCTACACTACAGCCCTCTGACCACTGACCCAATTCCTGAGGGGAGCCGAGACCGAGACGGCATCCGCCCCAATTGACAATTCACTACCTACTTACCTTTGAGCCCCCCCCCCCCCCCCCCGTGTCATAGCTTTTGTTTTAGCGCGCTTCATACTGTTACAGAAATGTAGTTCGAATTGTCATATAAAACTGACTATTGTAAAGATGGTGAAATAGGGGCCAGCCATTTTGAAACTGTGAACAACATCGCAAAAAACTGTCACAAGGCAAGGTACCCATCAGTGTGCGGGTCCGATTCGATTTATTTTTCAACCCCCGACAAAAAAGAGGGTTTTATAAGTTTGACCTGTGTATCTGTGTGTCTGTGTATCTGTCTGCGGCATCATAGCTCTCAAATTGATTGACCGTTTTCAATGCGGTTTTTTTTAATCGAAAGCTAGTTTGATCGAGATGGTTCTTAGCTAAGTTTCATCAAAATAGGTTCACCCGTTTTTGAAATATTGAACTTTTATATAATGTTAGAGAGTACCTAGTCTAAAATAACGGACATGTATTTTTTTTAGCTGCCCAAACTCAACCTATTCGGAGAAATTATCCTTTAATGTACTAAAAAGTGATCAAAACCTAGAGTTTTTTTGTGTTTTCAAATCTTCTTGTCTTACGTTCCCCCGCTCAAAATTCATGGTAGGTTTCAGTGTACACCGTTAATAATAATATCAAGTGACTAATTAGATTACAGACGTAAAATGGAGACAGAAATGGCCAATTAAACGTTAAAATGTCCTTAACTTAGTTAGTCTGAAATTCAAGAATACTCGTAATTAGGCCGGCCACCACGATCATTAAAAACGGGGCGAAAGGAAATAAAAGTTTTCTCACACACGAATGGGATGTTTTCATGCCCTCGTTTTTGTATAGGTACGTACTCATATAACACTTATCTCATAAATTATCTCATTTTTCAAAACTAGTCTTATAATATGATTATGAAATTAAAAACGTGACAGAAATGTCAGACTTCTCGATAACGTAGCAAGAGCTACTTTATAGAATCTAGGTTACGGTGCCCGTTAATCAATAAAGCAAAGACGCACCTTCATTATTGCATTGCGTATATAAAAGAATAACGAGATTTAGCTACGAAAGCCATTATTCTGTTAAATATCGCAGAGAATCCAGATTACTCGCAGCGACAAAAAAAAACCAAGCCTATTTTGTCTTTGAAAGTTTTAAAGAGCGATAACTACTCAGGATAACCGAAGGGTCGAACAGGAAGTTTACGAATCCTGCGTCACGTTCCGTTATTGTATCGAAACATGTAGCACGGCGCGCCATTTTGTCGCTTGTCGCGCAGTGCGTCTCTTTCATAGTGATGGAATCAGTGAAGGACGTACTGAGCGACAAGCGACAAAATGGCACGCGTGCTAGCCCCCCTGATCAAAATCGAGAAACCTCATAGTAAATTTTAGTTCCTAATACGCTCAAGGGCGGACGCTGTTCCAAATATCATACTAATTTCTCGATAACGTTTTACTACCTACTCGACTACGTTACGCAGAATTCGAATATTCGTACTCGGGCCGCTGGGTTCGATTTAATGAACCGTAAAGACCACCACACCCCTGTTTCACCAACTTTACAATTGACAGTTTTCAATGACAATGCGGTGTCAACTGCTGACTTGAAGAGCTTTTGTTTTAGCGCGCTTCATATTGTCAAAGAAATGTAGTTCGAATTGTAATATAAAACTGACAATTGTAAAGACAGTGAAATAGGGGTCACGGTTTTAGTAAGTCTAAATGTAACCCTGTAAAGTTTTTGCGTTGAAAATAAAAATAAAAAAAACGTTCTCCTATACATTCATTGCCTCTGCAGAGGCCCGAGTACAAACATTCGAAACCTGCGTAACGTAATCGAGTTGTAAACGTTATCGAGTTTGTATGACGTTTGGAACAGCGCCCGCCCGTGAGCGTATTTGGAACTAACATTTAGTATGTTTCTCGATTCTTGTTTGTTTTTGATTCGTGAACTTCGTGCTCGACCAGTTGACATTATATGGGAGAATGATTAAAAAAAACTTCACGGGGGCGATCACTTAGACTTCCCAACTCCTGACTGAAGTCTTAACGTTGCAATAAAAACTACCGTCTGTGTGTATAAGAAGAAACGTCCTGACTGAGTGACTCAGGGGGCGTCCATAAATTACGTGAGGTGTTTTTTTTAATTTTCTGTCCCTCCCTCCCCGCCTGGTGAGATGTCGTGAGATTTTATTCAACCCCCTCCCCCATCCCCAATTTCACGTGAGATTTTTCAAAACGTGGGTTTCTTACGTAAACGCGTTGGATTGTTATTGTATAAGGACAAAAATGCACCAAAATAGTATATATATTTTTTGTTTCAATCAGAAAAAAAATTGCGTGATATTTGCCGAGACCCCCCTCTCTCCAACGTAAGATTAGATGAGATTTGACTCGACCCCCTCCCCCCCTTAAACATCTCACGATATTTATGGACGCCCCCTTAGCAATCTGCCCAAACCTTTGGACCTAGACAGCTGGAATTCTGCATAGAGATTCCCTGTATGCGTTGAGAAAAAGGGATATCGCGAAATCCTACGGAATAGGGTGTTCCACTGCAGGACAAGCTTAGTATTATACAAAGTCGGGAGACTTCTAACTAAGTTAGCTTTGTTAGTCAGTAAATGAAATTACATTCCCCGTTCGTCACTTGTCTTGCCTTGGCAGACATTGTAACTAGCTTAGCTGTGAATTTAATTTTAGCGGTTCAAGCATTTTACTTCTTTCGGATTTTGTTTTTGTTTAACGTGTAAGTAGCAGTATCCTAATGCTGGGCAAATATGATTGCAATATGTTTAAAATTAAATGAATATCACGGGACAATTGACCTAGTCCCAAGCTAGGCAAAGCCTGTACTTTGGGTAAGTACTAGACAACGGATAAAAATGCTTATGTATGTAATATTAGAAAGAAAGAAAAAAAAACATTTATTTATAACAACAAAGTAACACATACACAGGTTAAAAAAACAAACATCCAAGACCCGATAGCAAACATCTGCCCAATTGGGCAGAAACTTTATCTCTTAGTTTTTCGAAATTTACGTGCGATCTATCTACGCCGAAGCCCTCTCGCTCTGAGAGGAGGCCTGTGCCCAGAAGTGGGACGCAAAAAAAGGCTGATGATGATGATGATAATGAGAGTTTCTATTCCATTTGTAGCACTGACTGACTGACTGACAGACAACGCACAGCCTAAACCACTGGACTTAGAGACTTTAAATTTGGCAAACATACACCTTGAATACCCTAGAGGTGCACTAAGAAGGGGTTTCTCGAAATTCCCACGGGATAGGGAACTAGCCCATTTTGAAATATTTCACGGGGGCAAAGCGCGGGGCATAAGCTAGTTGTTCAGAGAAACGTTGTATTTTTCTTACCCCAAGGGCGGTACTCTCTGGACGAAGTCGTTACCACCTGATATAAAGTTTATTATAGCCTATCGTCCAATAAATAATATTAACGTGCATAAAACTGACGTCAGAAGAAGATACCAAGCTTATGGAAAATTCAGTAGTAGTAACGGTAGAGTCATTAACTTAAGTCTTTTTACCCCTGACGAAAAAGAGGGGTGTTATAAGTTTGACTTGTGTATCTGTGTGTAGCATCATAGCCCCCAAACGGATGGACTTTTGTCAATCGAAAGCTAGTTTAATCGGGATGATTTTAGGCAAGTTTCGTTAAAATCGGCTCAATCGTTTTTGAAATATTGAACTTTGAAATGACAATGTCGGGAGTTTTGAACTTTTCTAAGTTGGTTAGGTTATTGGTACATTAGAGGATAATTTCTCCGAATAGGTTGATTTTGGGCAGCTAAAAAATCCTTTTTTTTCAGACTACCCTCTAACATTATATAAAAGTAAAATATTTCAAAAACTTAACTAAGAATCATCTAGATTAAGCTAGCTTTCGATTAATAAAAACCGCGTCCAGATCCGTTCCTCCGTTTAGGAGTTACGATGCCGGAGATAAAACACACACATGTCAAACATAACACCCCTCTTTTTGCGTCGAGGGTTAAAAAGTAATTGACATGTCAACTCGACATGTCAATAATAATAATTCGAAACATAGTGGTAGGTGTACCGCAGATAAAATTGACGGCATAATTACTTCATCCAACGACCGACAGCGAAGCAGCAATTAGCGACGTTTCGACACCCAATTAATATGCTAATTCTAGGCTTGTGTTCCCAAAAATGTGAACCTACGTGACATCTCTAGTACACCAACAGCAAACATTTTGTTAGAGTTTGGTTATCGAAAGTTGACCCTAATATAGATATTATTTAGATCATACACACATTAAATTTCGTCAAATTTCATAATTGAGAAACGCTGTTAAACGGTCAAACGGTCTTGGTCGTATGCCCTTGATAGTATGGCTTAAAAACTATACTCAATCAACTCGTCCAAAGTCACTCCGAAAAGTAATTTATACTGAAATTATAATTAAAAATTCTCCACAGCCCTTCATAAGCTGAAACAGCTAAGTCACCGTCACGGGAATTTAATTAAAAAGTGGGTCTTCGTCGGCTGTCAGGTAGACTATCTGTACTTACTGGAAAATTAGTATACCTTCTGATATTCTGAATGATGCAGAAGGTCAGGTGCTGTCTTCAATAGTAATCTATTCATGTATACAAAATAAGGGGTCAGTTTGGGATTTTTGCTGCAGTTTAAACTTAAATGCTCCTCTGAGAAGTGGCACTTTCCTCGCATAATGCATTGTAAAACGTTGTATGACATTCGTGTGGAAGTAGACATTTCCCAATTTGTGTCGGTAGCAAGTGCTTACGGTCGTGTTTAAAGATCACCGACACTCGTTGAGAATTGCGTACTTTCCGCACTTGTATCATAAATAACTATTACTGCATTACGAACTATGACACGCAAACGTTTCCTTCAGCAAAGAACTTTGTCAAGACTCTCACCTATTATATTTTACATGACTGTCTAAAACGTTTCATTTAGTAGAGCTAAATTAAAGGTTTCTCACCCCTGGAAGGGCGTCGCGTCGTTAAGTAAAGGGGCGCGCAACCGTTGGTGAGCGTGGAGCGGCAAATTATTGTGTCTGCAGGGGTCGGCAACTGCTGCATAAACTTGCAAATTATTGTCAAAGCCCTGGCGTTTTATGTCGTCTACGTAGTCAGACGTATACAACCCTTATTGTGTATCATTTTTAACATGTACCAAAGAGTATTATTAGTGCTATCATAATTAATGTCTTGGATATGTAAATTTAATATGTTCAGATTTGTAAGCACTTTGAATGTTAACCGAAAGTTATGTGTAAAGAACTGGATGGAAATGCATTTTTTTGTTTAATTATCATACCCGCCGCTCAAGACGAATATTTAAAGATTTTCGTAAGTTAAAACAAAACGAATAAGTACGTCAAAAATTTGTGTGGCATGAATTCTTAAATTTTACAACGCGCCAGAGAGAGGATACATCGCAAAGCATTCTCCATACCACAATACGTGTGAAGTTCCCGTCTACCTTTACTAAGACCAAGGCCTTATTCCGTCTCTTTCCTTGCCTTGTTTTTAGGGTTCCGTACCTCAAAAGGAAAAACGGAACCCTTATAGGATCACTTTGTTCTCCGTCTGTCTGTCTGTCAAGACCCTTTTTCTCTGGAACTCGTGGAGGTAGCATGCTGAAATTAATATCAAAAACTCAAGCCTGCGGTCCCTTGAAGCTGTGAAAAAATCAACCTTCTAAGTCAACGCAATCAAAAGATACACAGTCATTAAAAAGGCTAGTTCCATTCAAATTGCGGAAATCCGAAAACCTAAAGGGTACTTCCAGAGGCAGCTCTACCACTCCAAAAAGTCTCAAAATCTTAAATTTTTATGTCTGTCTGTAGATTACGCAGACCAATATAAGTTGACCCCACACTGTGTATACATTTTGCTTAGGAACAGGGCTCTGCTAACGCTGGACTTCTTAAAACACTGGGGGAAAGCGTTAAAAAATTTCTACGGAACCCTCGTGCGCGAGTCCGACTCGCACTTGGCCGGTTTTTTTATATGAGAAAAGACGGTGGGAAGTTCATATTCAAAATTAAGTACCAAGATTATGATTTTATAAAGCAACTACCATCAACCTCAAATCAGTTTTCAAGAATTAATTCGGCTTCCCCTAAAAGGGGAGAAAAATTCGAAGAATAAAAAGCTACCCCGTAAAAGAGGTTCCGCAAAGGGTAGCAATTAGGGGCCGCGTGGGCGTTCGGGAGATAGGCTTCTACTACAATACAGACATACATAATGTGCTGTATAGACTTGCTTCAATTGGTTAGGTGAAAGACGACGCGTTTTAAAAATTAGCGGTGTAGAATTGTTTTTTTAGGACGTACGGTTTATAAGATAAAGCGGGGGGGGGGGACAAATTATGCTACTTTTGTTGTGATTATTTCCGAAAATATTCATCATCATCATCATCATGCCAGCCGAAAGACGTCCACTGCTGGACATAGGCCTCCCCCAAGGCTCTCCACTCAGACCGGTCTTGTGCCTTCCGCATCCACCGCGATCCCGCGATCTTTACTAGATCGTCGCTCCATCTTGTTGGAGGCCTATCGACAGCTCGTCTCCCGATCCCGAAAATATTCAATTAATCAAAGAAATTGCTTAGAAACAGGTAGACGCGCCCTTCGCGCATTCGCAGCCGCTCACATGAAACGTCTTCTATTAAAGACGGCTTATAGTCTGCGCGCGTATCCTTAGTCCAACTGTTTAAGATCTATTTTCGCGTACTTTCATTTATTCTAGCTTACGGAGATACTCTTAAAAAACCTATAACTTATTACCGCAATTAAGGTGATTTTTATTTAACAAAAACTAATAAAAGGAGGCAGTTTTCTTCACTGAAAATTATGATGTCATAGTTGATTAAGTAAATCTATAAAAAACTTTAACTAAAGCGATCGTTTTGGTATTTAAAAAAAAGTGGCTAATTTAACCCACTGGGCTTCATCCCCGTTCTGATATTAAACTGCGACCTCAGCCTTTTCTCACGCAAATATAAAAAAAAGAAACTAAACCGTTCCATTTCACGCACAAAACTAGCGTCCGTTTGGCACCCTGTTGAGAGTTCGTTAATAATTAAAAGTTTCATTAAGCTAACGGCCTGTGCTGTACTTAGCGGGTTCACGCTCAAATTTCGGAGTGCTGCGTGAAATGAAACGCAATAATTTAGGAGGTTATTTTCACGTTCTTAAGACGACGAGTCGCCGCTTTTTCATACTATCCGGGGCATAATTTTAACTTAAGACTGGGCTTAATGTGATGAATGTACGGTAAATATAAATTTAAAGCTTTAAGAACTAGGAGTTGTGTGATCTTTCGAATCCCAAGAGTTTTTTGTAATGCTTTGTATTTAATCTTGCACAAAATTAACTGCATTCTCCCTGCATCTGTATTCCAATAGTCTTAAAAAGGTGATGAATGGCATTGTACACCCCAATACGAATGGGGGACTGGAATGCCAGCATGACGTGACAGTGACATGAAAAAAATAAAACTGTTTTAAAAACGTGTATAGATCTAGTGAAAAAAGTTTTTCCACACATTGACATGTAAACACATTTTTAACCGACTTCAAAAAAGGAGGAGGTTCTACGTTCCACTGCATGTTTTTTTTTTATGTATGTACATCGATTACTCCGTCAATTGTAGACCGATTTTCAAAATTCTTTTTTTATTCGAAAAGGTATACTCCTGAGGTGGTCCCATTGTCACCAAGTCACGATCTGATGATGGGATTCCAGGGAAATCGAGGGCAACCCTCAAATTTTACAGGCACGTACTACGTGTTTCATATATTTTCTAAGGTTATTCAAGTATTTGCGTCTGGTAGTTATCATCTCATGATGATGAGCTGATGATGGAAGGTACAACTCCTTAGCGGTTAGGAATTGGGGGATAATTCTGAAAATGTTAAATCATTATTCGAAAGGGTATACTCCTGAGGTGGTCCCACTGTCACCAAGTCATGATCTGATGATGGAATCTCAGGGAAATCGAGGGCAACCCTCAAATTTTATAGGCACGTATCATGAGTTTCATAAATTTTCTAAGGCTATTCAAGTATTTGCGTCCGGTAGTTATCATCTCATGTTGATGAGCTGATGATGGAAGGTACAACTCCTTAACGGTTAGGAGTTGGAGGATAATTCTGAAAATGTTAAATCAACGTAAAATTGTGAAATAAAAATCTTTTAACAAAAAAGTAAAACCGCCTTCAAAAAAAATCTTAGAAAAGAAACGTGAAATAATCCTCTGAAATAATGATAAATAAATAAAATAAAATAAAATGCGTTTATTTCGGACAACAGAAACTAAAGCCTAAAGTTTTATGGCCTAGCACTAAGCAGCAGAAATATGAAGTCGGTGCTTCATTGAAAGAATATTCCGCTCGCACTGCACCGACTTCATATTTCTGCTGCTTAGTGCTAGGCTATAAAACTTTAGGCTTTAGTTTCTGTTGTCCGAAATAAACGCATTTTATTTTATTTTATTTATTTATCATTATTTTAGAGGATTATTTCACGTTTTTTTTCTAAGGTTTTTTTTTTCAATTCGACTATACACACTGCGCTCGCGTGGGTTAAATTTTATCTTTCGCAATTAAGATCCCGACACTGAAAAGGCAAATGAATGGCCTATTTATTAATGAGCCGAGTCTCGCTTTGCTAAACATTTATAGGCCATTTTTATACGTCCATAAAACAATGGAGCTTCGCTTATTTACGATTCCAAGTTAGAATTACACCTGAACAAGATGGTCGACCCATTTCAATCAATTCCGAGATTTCCCCGTCGTAAAGTAACCTTTCAATTTTACGAGATATTTACGGGCACAAGAGATCGCTGCGCCGTAAATATGTGTCGCTAACTTAATAAATTACATACCTACGAGTATATGCTACGAATAATAATATCTATGAAAGCGTAAGTAAGCCTAAAAAATGGCTCCATCGAATAGGTGCCGTTGTGGGTGTGGAAAAATATATGACCAAACTCCGCGCGTCAGTCAGCAGTGACATTGGTGACACGGGCTTGTGTGACGGGAGATTCGATTATGAATAATTATTATGTTTTGCATTGATTTCATTTTGAATGTTACTTAAAATAGAGACATTACATACATGCTTAACTTGAAGGAACGTAACGTAAGAAAAAAAATCGTCAGTAAAATTCTTAATACTAACCCTGTTATTTTAAGTAAAATGCCGGTAAAGTTCGTTTGTCCTTTTTTGTCACATTGTCATTTCCGTTAGTAAGAAGAAGACAAAACATATATTAGCTAATGGAGGCTTAAGTGATAGATAGAAAAGAGACCGCAATGCTAACCTGAATTAACATTGACACATAAATCTTTGGACTAAGGCTGCGCATCCACAAATCACACTAGGAAAATACGGTTCGAAATTGGTGTAAATCTGTGTATTCCTACAAAAGTAGGCAAGTACTGCTCGATTTTTTTTGCCGCATTTTATTTCTTTTTCATTCATAACATCGCTTTGTATCACCGTGTCTGGGTATGTTATGTTAGCTTAAGTTAACAACGGAACGCCATACTTAACAAAATAATGAAATGAAAAAAAAAATATCCATTTTTAAAAGCAACCAATTTAGTACAACTAGTCATTTTCTGGCAAAGTTACGATGCCCACTTGGTTGGTCAAACTATTAATGAAACGAAAATGTAAAAGTAATAAAACTATAAATCCAAACACAAAGTGTTGCCAACTCGAGATTTTTCAAAATGGCCGCCTTTTTGCGAAGCCCTCTTTCAGCAGCCAGACTCTACCGACTTTTTTTACGACAAGGAAGACCTGTGGGTTCAACATACAATGACAATGCAAAGAAAAATTCGTTAAGCAGCTGGACTTGAACCAGCAACCTCGGTAATCCGTACCACGCTCCACCAATTAAGCTATACTTAACGTTGGTGTACCTAACGAATTTTTCAATGCCTTGTGTCATATTTTATTTGGAAGATCTCTCCTCAGCGCCATCTATGAGTAGCTTAATCAAGCAGCTCACCCACTACGGAACTTCTACAGTTACGCATTAGTGGCAAGAGATGGAGCTATTTTCTGAATCAATGAAAATAATCGATTTATTGATTATTTTTGTTTTTATTTTTATGAAACATTCATAGAATGAAATTCAACATACAATGACAATGCAAAGAAACGCTTTTTACGTTGAAAAATTCGTTAGGTACACCAACGTTAAGTATAGCTTAATTGGTGGAGCGTGGTACGGATTACCGAGGTTGCTGGTTCAAGTCCAGCTGCTTAACGAATTTTTCTTTGCATTGTCATTGTATGTTGAATTTCATTCTATGAATGTTTCATAAAAATAAAAACAAAAATAATCAATAAATCGATTATTTTTTAGACCTGTGGGTTACCTGATGGTGGCCACCACTGCCCATAGACACCTGCAACCCCACAGGATACAAGAGCACACAAGGCACCAGGTCTCTTGTCCCCGTAATCAGGTACACCGGCTGTCTTACTTTCCACACGGGAACACAATGGTATACGCACTGCTGCTTAGCGGCAGGATTAGCGAGTCAGATGGTGGTAGCGATTCGGACAGATTTCGCACAAGGTCCTACCACCCGCTTACGTGCATTTTGGCTACGGGCAACACACACAGTGCATAGTTAACTACTTACCTCCCGGCTTATCACATGAGTAGGTAGGTAAGGTACGAGCGCATTCATTCGGGTGGCATTAAATAATCCAGAAGGGTATTATGTATTAACGCTTCAAACGGCTCTAAGTGGAGCAATGACTGCGGGCCGGCCACCGAGGATAAAATATTTTATGATGTACAGACCGACCTTAAAGAGGGAGCCAAAGAGGAACTAAAAAGATTCACTTTTTTGGGTTCCGTACCTCAAAAGGAAAAAACGGAACCCTTATAGGATCACTTTGCTGTCCGTCTGTCTGCCTGTCTGTCTGTCATGACCCTTTTTCTCTGGAACGCGTGGAGGTGGTACGCTGAAATTAATATCAAATACTCAAGCCTGCGGTCCTTTGGAGCTGTGAAAAAATCAACCTTCTAAGTGAACGCAATCAAAAGATACAGTAATTAAAAAGGCTATTTCCATACAAATTGCCGAAATCCGAAAATCTAAAGTTGTCCTAGAAACTTGAAATTTGGTATGAAGGTAGCTCTTATAGCACAAACACTCAAAAAAGTGTCAAAATCTTAAATTTTTATGTCTGTCTGTAGATTACGCAGACCAATATAAGTTGACCCCACACTGCGTACATTTTGCTTAGGAGCAGGGCTCTGTTAACACGGGACTTCTTGAAACACTAGGGAAAAGTGTTAAAATCTTTCTACGGAACCCTCTTGCGCGAGTCCGACTCGCACTTAGTCGGTTTTTTTAACGTAGGTACTTAACACATACTGTGAGTTGCGAAGAAATGCTGGATGAACGGACATTTTCTGAGCAAGCAGGTTTGTTAGGCCATTATATATTTTACCACCTGGGGATTGAGGCCTGTGCCCTAAGCACGACTTGTCGAATCCTGCGTTACGTTACGGTTATCGTATCGAGATCGAGAAACCTCATACTAAATTTTAGTTCCAAATACGCTCACGGGCGGGCGCTGTTCCAAACGTCATACAAACTCGTTATAGTTTACTATTCGATTTTACGTGACGCAGGATTCGACAAGTCGTACTTAGGCACTGAGTACGAATATTCAAAACCTGCGTCACGTAAAATCGAATAGTAAACGTTATCAAGTTTGTATGACGTTTGGAACAGCGCCCGCCCGTGAGCGTATTTGGAACTAAAATTTAATATGAGGTTTCTCGATCTCGATACGATAACCGTAACGTTACGCAGGATTCGAAAAGTCATGCTCGACCCTCAGCTGTGGTTGTTATTAGCAAAGTAACACACATTATCATTATTTAGAACTTTGAAAATGTATACGCGGCGAATGAGAACATCCTAATTTGGTTTGGTCGTCGTTCGCTCTTAAACACACCTAGAGTGAGACGATTGTTTACATTCGATTTGGATCAAAATCATTTACCAACTTTCCATTCAAGCATCGCGTAACGAAACTCATTAAATTTCCTGATTTTATCATCGAGATAAAACCTAGAGCGAAGTGCAGCCATGCTTACAAATTCACTGTTTGTTTTGGTGTTAAAAAATGTTTGAACTTTGAACACGAATTAATAATTTATCAGCTACATATATATCAGCTGGACGGACAAAGTCACAAACATTGAGGTCCTGAATCGTATGGTGAAGAAGGTGGAACTGGTGCGCACTGTCAAGCAGAGAAAGGTTGCCTATTTAGGTCATGTACAGCGACATGATAGATACCATCTATTACAGACTGTAATTATGGGAAAAGTGGCTGGGAAGCGGAGGGTTGGAAGAAAGAATAATGTCCTGGCTTCGCAACATAAGAGAGTGGACCGGCATCAAGACCGTGGAACAGCTGTTCAGGCTAGCCCTGAAGAAAGAAAAGTTCAGAAAACTGACTCCCGACCTTCAGTAATGGAGAGGCACTTGCAGAAGAAGATATCAGCGATATTTAGTCATGTTTATACGGGTTGCGCTTCTTGTATGCAAATTCGTAATTTCGTAGCATTTTAAGTAACACTTGACAGTTACTAACAAAGTTTTCTAAGTAACAGTGCCCTAAGCACGACTTGTCGAATCCTGCGTTACGTAACGGTTATCGTATTGAGATCGAGAAATCTCATACTAAATTTTAATTCCAAATACGCTCACGGGCGGGTGCTGTTCCAAACGTCATATAAACTCGTTATAGTTTACTATTCGATTTTACGTGACGCAGGATTCAACAAGTCGTGCTTAGGGCACAGTTCGTCATAAAATATAATATGAATAGGTACCGAAAACATTGTTAAAATATCAATGGTCTTAATGGAAGCCAAAAGAAATCTGATAAGTGCTACCTAAATGGGAAATTTATGTGCGGAATTAAATTTTAAATTATCATGAGCTTTTCGGTGGAGGAAAACATCGCGAGGAAACCTGCACAGTCCTGCGAAGCAATTCAATGATGCGTGTAAAGTTTCCAATCCGCACTGGGCCCGCGTGGGAACTATGTCCCAAGCCTCATTCTGAGAGGAGGCCTGTGCCCAGCAGTGGGACGTAAAAAAGGCTGGTGATGATGATGATGATAAATCATATAATAGTAGTTTATGCAACTGCTACATAATGAGGGTCCTTAAAACACGAGTGTGTTTTTATGAAACGAGGTGAAGCTGAGTATCACACGAGTGTTTTAAGGCCTAATTATGTGGAGTTGCATACATTACTTTATCTACACACATATTATAAGTACTATAAGATGGGTTCAGAAGCGATCATACCCATACCTGTCACGAATTTGATTGTTTTTTTTAAATCATAGACAAACATACCGAGCTGACGTTTCGTAAACTGTTTTTTTTTTTGTAAAAAAAAATCACATTATTAATTATACATGTTGGACTGAACTCGACTTATATACGTGAGTGATCCATTTTATTTCACTATGATTGTAAATTACGTTATCGTACGTATATCTATGACTATTACTTTACTGCTGGACCTGCTGGCGGGGGCTGGCGGCGGGAAGGTGTCGATGTACTGCAATGCAGTGGCCTAAGCACGACTTGTCGAATCCTGCGTCACGTAAAATCGAATAGTAAACTATAACGAGTTTGTATGACGTTTGGAACAGCGCCCGCCCGTGAGCGTATTTGGAACTAAAATTTAGTATGAGATTTCTCGATCTCGATACGATAACCGTAACGTAACGCAGGATTCGACAAGTCGTGCTTAGGGCACTGGTCATTTTCTACGGTTTCTGAACGCATCATAGAGGACTTATGAACTTATGATATGTGTGTAGATAAAAGAAATTAAAATGTAGGTACCTATTACGTCTGTAAGTGTATCTCCGTCCGTGTCACGCCAAGTCGCCAACTCAACCTAGTATAGCACTCAACCATAGCATTAGGATTTTTCGCCTCTAATTTTTTAAATAATCACATGCAAATTATGTATACAGATACGCAAATATTAACGTTATCACAGAATTCCAAATGGCAGGAACAATAATTAGATGTATCTGGGACTCACCCGTATGCCAACATAATTATCCAATTAAAATCGAGCAGCCAAGTTTTATCTCAATTATCAGTGAGTATTGCCAGGACTATTACTGCAAAGCCAGAGCCACACATTGTAAATACATGACATGATCTCAAAAAAGGATATTTTTGTATTATGACACCCTAACTATACTATAGCTATAGGTGTAATGAAAAAAGTTTTAATTTTATTCACCTTAGAGAACGTCGCTGATGAGTTTATTCGCTCGCTTCGCTCTGTTTTAAAATCCTTCTGGATAAAAGAACAATGATGTAATAATACTATGTACGTACCAAACATCATTTAGGTAAATCAATGAATAAATGAATAAATAGGTACCTACTTAACTCATAAAGCAGATAGACTGGAGGCGCCTTTGGCTTACCTATGCACTAAAAATGTTCTGCCAGTTTTTGAGGAGGAACACACACGTACAGCACACGTTTACGCTCATGTCAAAATTTGTTGCGTTCCTACAAACTCACATAAAAAAATAACTGTCACACAAATGCCAAAAACACGCACACAATCAACAGACGCGGGGAAATCGCGCGTTAACATCTCCACTCCTTTCCTGCTCTAAGACATAAGTCCTCACAGGATAATAAGTCTCTGGGATGATAAGAATATAGAATATAGGTATATTTTCATCCGACACTAGTAGTAGTAGTTAGTGTATTAAATAGCTTTTTCGTACAAAACGAGACGCACTGCGTACTATTTTAGGCAGTCTTCAGGGAAATTTAATAAGGGTGGGTACGTGGGGTCTTAAGTTTGAAAACCCTACCTTAATCTCTTGGGTAATACTTACTGGCTCGGCCGTACACCTCATACTTTCGTTAAAGAGCAGCCTACCTAATATACTTATGAAAAACTATTATTTTAATTTATGATTAAATTTTGAACATGAAACTGCCTTAAGACTATTGAGTCTCAAGGCAGTTTCGCGGCCCGGCAGTTTCCCGTTTAGAAGCACCGTTTACTGATTGCAGTAGTTGTACTTACATCAAACATATAGTTTACAATTTAAGGGGCTTCTAAACGGGCAATTTTTTTATGCAACATGTGGCCAGCAAAGAACTTTCGCTGTGTGATAGGTACTTGCCGGCCACATATTTCGGGAAAAATATAGCACGTTTAGAAGCCCCTATACAATTTTTCAAATACCTATGTTTACTCGGTATTCCTAGTATCAAGTTATTCGTTTGCTTATCTAAAACCATCACATGGGTCCCGCATCAGTAGGTAATTTAAAAAACGAGGCAAATCCTCCACTCTAAGTGAATGAGCGCCGCACCGTATCGTTCCATTCAGTGTTCGTTCATCCGATCGTTCAAAGGCGTTTTTCAAATGAAAAAGATAAACAAGCACAATAAAAACAGATAAACAGAACTTGAAGATCGGTCGGTTTCCAATTTTCTACGCGGCATCCCTCTTTGTTGATTCGCTGAATACAGAGGCGTTATTAAATTCTGTGTAACCCCACATATCTCATTAAAACTTTGACATCTCGGGGTACGGAGTGGAATTGACTCATTCAGCCATGTCATTCATTCATTCATGGGCTGTATTTGAATCATTCAATAATTCGTTACGGTCATTTTATTCTTGGCATTTAAAAGGAACAACGAAATCTTTGATGGGTTGAAATTAATTTTCCTTTTGGCGCATATATTTTATGAAGACAAGACTTTCTATTGCTTGCTATAACTGAAATTCACCACAAATGGCTCACTATAAATAATGTATACCTGCCTACCTACCACATTTTATTTTTATGTTTGACATTTCTAGCTGTCATTCTAGGTCCGGGATGAAAAATAATCTTTACAGTGTCCTTAATGGTAGAATCTACATTGACGATGTATCATAAATAACCAAATCGTTACGCCTCATGTAGGTACCTTTTTGATTTCATATAGGTAGGTAATAAAAGTTTACTTTGACTTGTACTGTTTTTTTATCACTGTAATGTTATTGAAAACATACCCCAAACCGCAACTTTCTGAGAACTAATTCGAAGTATTCGTTTTCATGCCGACATTTCTCGGTAGAGCTAAATTGACAGCAAAATATAGGCAAATACTAGGATTGCCAGTTAAAATACAAATTGGAGCTGCTTACAGTCCGCTCAATTAATCCCTTCTCGTATCGCTCTTACATGCAGAAATGCTGTTGAGTTTATAAAAAAAAATCATCCCCACTTTACGTGTAGGGGAGGTAACCAAAAAAAAATTTTTTTCGAGATTTTATCCCAGCGCTTTTTTGGCCTAACTAATATTTATATCTATGCAAAATTACAGCTTTCTAGTACTTACCAATAGTCTTTGAGCTATGCCGCGGACAGACAGACAGACGGACGGACATGACGAAACTATAAGGGTTCCTTTTTGCCATTTTGGCTTCGGAACCCTAAAAACACTAGGATTTTAATTTAAGTGCAAAAAGTAGCGAAAACAATAATAAGTAAATGGGCACGGTGCGCCGTTATGATTGAAAGCGGCTTCTGGTTTGTTCTGTATTCTGAGTGTTTTACAATCGTTTTTTTGAAATTCTTGGTGCATAGGTAGGTAGGTACTAAGAGAAAAATTCGTTTCGGGAATTTAAATACAAATGGACCAAGATTTTCCCTGAAACAGCCTTCTAGTAATTTTCATAAGCCAACTTAAGCGCCTTCTCGACAATCTGAATCAGAAAACTTTTTATTCGACAAAAACAATAAAGGTGCACCGGTATTTCACACGGGCATTTTTGCCACATGGGTCCGACGGAGTAGAGTAACAAGCAATCACGTATCTGTGACAACCCTATAACTTTGTTCTTATTTCAAATCGTCAAAGCAATCTGAGCCGAAGCTAGGGTTGTCACTTGGGACTGCGTCACGCCTAGTGAACGTGTAACGAGTTTTGCGTTTATGTTTCACCATCTTCTGTAGTTTAAAAAGTTAGGAATAACTTTCAGCCAGTGTTATAACAGTCACGACGTAATGAGTGCTGTCGCGAGTCAAAAATCCACTAGGGTCGTTGGCTTCGACTGAGGCCAGTGGCTTGTCTGTCATTGGTGGAGAATGACAGATACTTACTCACAGATTTCTGACTCACGGTAGCCCTCATTCTAAGCCTCAATCTCAAACCAAGATTGAGAGCTCATTCAAGGCGTTCCCCCTTACGTAAGTATGATCATGCAGCGGTTATACTTAATTTATGTGTTATAAATATGATTTTGTGTACTTACCTTGAGTACAATATTAAGTGTACTAAAATAGTACTTTTTAATGCAAGTGCGGAAAGTATGTCATTATGCACGAGTCCCGAGGTGTCTAGGCCCGAGCCGCAAGGCCATGGTCGAGTCACGGGACGAGTGAAAATGACACTTCCGCACGTGTACCAAACGACGTTTTTTAATACATTTGCGAAAAAAGTACAAAGAGGTGGTGGGCCGCCCCACCACCAGCCGCCGGCGCCCAGGCGGAGGAAGGCGGAGGCGAGCCGCCGGCGCCTTGGAACAGTAAAAAGAGCTAGTACGAAAAATACAACTTTTCGCATGAAACGTATCTACAAAATGTACCACTTTTTGAGCAACTGTATTAAAAGGATTTTAATATTTTTTCTTACTAGTGCTTTTTACTTTTCCGAGGAGCCGGTGGAGGAAGATGGAGCCGAGTCACGTGCGGAAGGATCATTTTCGCTCGTCCCGAGTCTCGACCCTCACCCAGCGACTTCGGGCCTAGACACCTCGAGACTCGTGCAAAACCTTTCCGCCCTTATATCAAAAAGTGCTGTTTTTTCGAAATTCCCACGGGATAGGGAACTATTTATTTATATGCTATTTTTGTTACCATAAACTTGCTTCATATAATGTATAAAACATAAAACATCCATGAAACTACGGCTCAATAAAACTGTCGTTTTATAATTCACTACCGATCGGCAACGGAATCGGATTAAGAAGTAATTAAATTGTGCATTCCACTATTTTATTGGCAAGTTAATCAAATGTATTGATTTAAACTTTCGCGATTTTAACACATTATTATGATACTCGGGACTTAATCGCGTAAAAACATATACACCCCCCCCCCCCCCCCCCCCATGGTCCCTTCGAGACCATGGACGCAACGTCGCGTCCGAAACGTCGAGGTATTTCAATTCAAATTTAAACATATGTTTTTTACGCGATTAAGTCCCGAGTATCATAATAAAGTTAATCAAATACCTTAAAAAGAGGTTAAGCATGATGGAATTATACAGGGTTCATTTTAATGAACCGACATGACTTCAGCCAGGAGCTAAGTCTGTGAACACCCCTGTAAGGTTTTTACTTTAAAAAAAAGTTCTCCCATACATGCCTCTGCTCGTAGAAAATTTATATGGTATACTCACATACTTACTTAAGTCTTGCCCTGGCTTAAGTCTTGTCGGTCCATTAACGCATATATGCGTTTTCCTGACCTTCACCCAGTGCCTCTGTCGCAATTATACAGGTAATTTGACCGCACATGTGCGTTTGTGGCACCTGAAAACCTCTCAGGCCAAAGGGGTGGCAGCGAATGCGTTAAAACGAACCTGTATAAAGGGTGATTAATAGAGTCGTCTAGAATATTGTAGAGGTAAAAAAAACTTGCATCAGAGGGTCGAGCACGACTTTACGAAAGCTCTGCGTAACGTTACGGTTATCGTGTCGAGATCGGAAAACCTCATACTAAATTTTAGTTCCAAATACGCTCACGGGCGGGCGCTGTTCCAAACGTCATGCAAACTCGACAACGTTTACTATTCGGTTTTACGTGACGCAGGATTCGAAAAGTCGTGCTCGACCCTCAGTATAAAAGGTGATTGGTAGAGTCGTTTAGAATATTGTAGAGGTAAAAAAAACTTGCATCAGTAACCATGTCGTTTCAAAATAGTAACCGGAAACTTGAAAGAAAACGCATATTTTCTGTTACTTCGAAAGGTAAGGTTTAGTACGTAGACAAGATTGCAAATGTTCGGAATGGCTCCCTCAGTAAACCTTTTATAGACCCCGTGACTCCGTGTCTTAAAACATTCCGACGAATCAAGAACCTCCCCTTTTTTAAGTGGGTTAAAAATAACTGGCTGTTGCTCGCAACTTCGTCTGCTTAACTTCGGTTATCGCTGTTCAGCGGGAACTTGCAATTTTTGGTGAAAAGTAGCTATATTCTTTTCTGAGTTCATTAAATTCATTAAAATTATTTCAGCAGTGTATTCATGCGTGAAAGTATGACAGACAAACTCACTTTTGCATATTTTAATATACTTTTGCTTATACTTTTGGTTGGCTGGTAGAGATCCCTAAAAGGGATAAGTCCGCCTTTGTACTCGAATTTGATTGTTGTAACTTGTGTTTTTATCCTGTTTTTTGAACAATTAAGTGTTTACGTACTTAAGTTGGGATGGGATCTACACTCCAGACCAGTATAAAAGATATGTCAGATACATCCTGAGTAATCGGACCCATTTTTGTTGCTTATGACGCTACATATTATATGTATATCCTAACAACATTGCAAAAAGGGCATTTATGAAACATTTTACACATTTTTCAAAATTGATTTCATTCACATTTGATCGTAAATAACGTAAACTTATACTTATTCCATAATTTCATGAGCATGATACATGAACGCGCAAGGGGCTACCGTAAGCCAGTCATCACAGGACCAGGGTGCCCGAGATAGTCAATAGGTACTCGTAGCTCTATTTTATTTTATTTTGTAATCAATTAATTATCTATGGAAACATTTCCGGTATAAAAATATTTCATTTCATTTCATTTCATGTGGATGGGATGCATTACTAAGCCGTTAAACTTATCATTATAAACGTTTACTCAAACTTTTAAGTTTAATTGAAATCGGTTATTTAATTTACTGTTAAATAATAATAAATAATAATGTGGTAAAAATCAGGCATACACAGCTTATCTACTCATATTTTGTAATTTTAATGAAGTTATTTTTTCTGATATCACTGGGCGGAATGGAAAAAAGCCAGTATCATTTCACAATATTCTAATTCTAATCCAACACGCTCCCTTTAGAACATGTAGTCTGGTACCAATTTTTTTTATTAATAGTAGAGAATCATTTAAAGGTATTAAATTCCATGACCTATTCAGAGACATGGGTTTAAATCTTATAAAAAAATTTACCTTATGAACTTGCGGCTTAGTAACTGATACCCTCATGAAATAGTCCCCTGAAAACCAAAATGACGCTCCGAACGCGACCCTCCAGTAACCGCCGAGCCTTACGAAAAACAAGCCCACAGTTATTACAAGCACAAGTTTGAGCTAACAGGGTATACAATTGACAATTCAAATCCCTTTAAGTCTAAGCTTAGATTTATCTGATCTCTGCAAATAGAAGCTGACACAAGGTGAGCTTGATGCGAACTTAGAACTGTAGACGGCGCGAGTCTCACCTAGGTCGCTGCACATGGTCGGTATTGGCCGGGCTCTCGTGAGACCACGGCCATCCTGGAGTCACGCTCGGGTCATCACACACCACTGGTCACTGCCTCACGACCTCTCGGGGAGGCTGCCGTTCATTCACTGACTGGGTCCCGGGCGGCGTCGCAGCGCGCATGCTCGGACGTATCTACACCCTACCCACCCAGAATGCTGTATCTTGGTGCCTAATGGGGTGGACTTACGCGGTTTTCGTCCTCAGCTGGGAGGCTGCGGTCTCACTGGCTCCCTCTGTGCCTAGCGTGGCAGAGGTCACAAGGTCGTTGGTAACCTGAGCTGTAAACATGAGGCGGTCGCTGCTTTTTTTATACGACAAGGCAAGCAAGGGGGTCAAGTGATCACTGCCCATAGACGCCCGCAACCCTGGTTTGCAGAGGCGTTGCCAACGTAGAGAACTGAGATGAAATGCCTCTGGTGCCCGTAATTACACCGGCTGTCTTACTCTCCACGCCGGAACACAACAGTGCTGTGCTGCTGACGCGTTGATAGACAAGTTTGAAAAAACGGATCACTCGATTGGACTCTGACCACGCTTCGGTAGCGAAACTAAAAGCGTCTGGAAGCGTGTGCTCCCAGAGGAAGGACTACGGATTATACTTGACTGACGCGTGAGGGATCCGTTTGTTTCAAAGATTGAATTGTCACGGTAATTTCATTATTACAAGTATGTAAGTATATGTAGTATTGATTTGAACTTTCGTGATTTTCACACATTATCATGATACTCGGGACTTAATCGCGTAAAAAATATTTTCTCATTTAAATACCTCGACGTTTCGGACGCGACGTTGCGTCCATGGTCTCAAAGGGACTGAAGAGGAACGAAGGAGGAGTATCAGTTCGAGGAACCCTTGCAGCTAGGAGATGTTGATACCCGCCTTTTCAGTCCCTTCGAAACCATGGACGCAACGTCGCGTCCGAAACGTCGAGGTATTTAAATTTAAACACCTATATTTTTTACGCGATTAAGTCCCGATATCATGTTATTAGGTCGGAGAATAGGTCGGAGTGGAGAAGATTAGGAGAGGGTTACATCCAGCAGTGGATAGAAAAAGCGTGAGAAAGAAGAAGAGAGGAGATCGTGATAATGTAAAAAGTATGTATGTTTGTATGTAAACACTTTATTGCACATAGAAACAATTAAGAGCTGGTAGCTTTCTCGGACATAGGCTAAGCCTGGCCATCCAAAGAGAGAACGCTGCCAGCATCTTTGGTACCATGCCCAAGGGGACTTCTTTTTTAGACTTGTTTCAGTTTTTATAAATTTCATCATCACCATCATCATGTCAGCCGAAAGACGTCCACTGCTGGACATAGGCCTCCCCCAAGGCTCTCCACTCAGACCGGTCTCGTGCTTTCCGCATCCACCGCGGTCCCGCAATCCTTACTAGGTCGTCGCTCCATTTTGTTGGAGGCCTACCGACAGCTCGTCTCCCGGTCCATGGACGCCATTCGAGAACCTTCTGACCCCATCGGCCGTCAGTTCTGCGAGCAATGTGCCCCGCCCACTGCCACTTAAGTTTCGCAATTCTTCGGGCTATGTCGGTAACTTTAGTTCTACTGTGAATATCATCACTTCTGATTCTGTCCCGCAGAGAAACCCCGAGCACAGCCCTCTCCATCGCCCTCTCAGTGACTTTGAGCTTCCTTATGAGGCCCATCGTTAGCGCCGACGTCTCAGATCCGATCGGATCTTTTATAAATTAGTTTTATTTTATATTTAATTTAGGATAGGCACTTATTTTATTGTTTTAGTTTAGTTTAATTTTAGTTGTTATTCATGTAGATGTAGTTTAATTTAATATTTAGTTGTATTGTATTCCAAATAAAATATGACACAAGGCATTGAAAAATTCGTTAGGTACACCAACGTTAAGTATAGCTTAATTGGTGGAGCGTGGTACGGATTACCGAGGTTGCTGGTTCAAGTTCAGCTGCTTAACGAATTTTTCTTTGCATTGTCATTGTATGTTGAATTTCATTCTATGAATGTTTCATAAAAAATAAAACAAAAATAATCAATAAATCGATTATTTTCATTGATTCAGAAAATAGCTCCATCTCTTGCCACTAATGCGTAACTGTAGAAGTTCCGTAGTGGGTGAGCTGCTTGATTAAGCTACTCATAGATGGCGCTGAGGAGAGATCTTCCAAATAAAATATGACACAAGGCATTGAAAAATTCGTTAGGTACACCAACGTTAAGTATAGCTTAATTGGTGGAGCGTGGTACGGATTACCGAGGTTGCTGGTTCAAGTCCAGCTGCTTAACGAATTTTTCTTTGCATTGTCATTGTATGTTAGTATTATGTGTATTTATAGGACCTTATTGGATAGCTGATAGTTATCAGACGTTTGAAGGACTCTGGATTGGCACCAGTGTAGACAGGAGTTGCGTGACGCGGTTGTTAGACGCATGCGATCAACTTTATAACCCCCGACACCTTGCACGTTGACATCTTTGATAGTTTATGTAACAAAGTTCAATATTCCAAAAACGGATGAACTGATTTTGAAACTTAGCTAAGAACCGACTCGATTAAAAAGCCGTGATAGCCTAGTGGTTTGGCCTATGGCCTCTCAAGCAGAGGGTCGTGGGCTCAAACCCAGGCTCGCACCTCTGAGTTTTTCGGAATTTATGTACGGAATTACATTTGTAATTTACCATGAGCTTTTCGGTGAAGGAAAACATCGTGAGGAAACCTGCACACTCCTGCGAAGCAATTCAATGTGTGTGAAGTTCCCAATCCGCACTGGGCCCACGAACTATAGCCCAAGCCCTCTCATTCTGAGAGGAGGCCTGTGCCCAGCAGTAGGACGTAAAAAAGGCTGGTGATAATGATGATGAGACCCACTGCACTAGAGATTTGACAAATGCATCTTTACCAAAATTAATGATATTAACATCAAGAACTCACTCGAGACTTACTACGAGGGCTGTTTGATAAGTACCCGTTTTCTTAATATATTAATATCACTGGCCGCAAATAAGTATACCACCTTTTTAAGCCATTTTTCAGAGGCGGGAAAATTAAAAAAAAAATGGCATTCTTTTGTTTTTTTTTCTCATTTGACAACGATTCAGTGAAGGCGTGAACTTAAAATTGTTAAAATGGAGAAAGAACAGTATCGGTCTGTAATTAGATTCTTATTTTTGGAAGGAAAAACATGTGATGAAATAAAAGTAAGAATGCAAGCGGTTTACCATGAATGTGCTCCTTCTATGACATCCGTCAGATATTGGTATAACGAGTTTGAGCGGGGGAGAACAACCGTCTTTGATGAGGATCGCCCAGGCTGTCCAGTTGAGGTGACTACAGACGATATGGTTAAGAAAATTGAAAATATCGTTTTAGCCGACCGCCGAATTAAACTTCGAGAAATCGTTGATGCTGTAAACGTTTCAATCGAGAGGGTACAACACAAATTAGAAGAAAAATTGGGTATGAAGAAAGTATCGGCGAGGTGGGTGCCGCATTTACTCACGGAGGAGCAAAAACGGAACCGACTGACTACTTCGGAGCAGTGTTTGGCCGTGTTCAAACGTAACCCGAAGGAGTTTCTGCGTCGTTTCGTGACCGTGGACGAAACGTGGGTCCACCACTACACCCCGGAAATGAAAGAGCAGTCGAAGCAGTGGATTTTACCGGGTGAACCTGCTCCAAAGAAAGCAAAAACCGTCCCATCGGCTGGAAAGGTCATGGCGACCGTTTTTTGGGATTCGCAGGGTATTATACATATTGACTATTTAGAAAAGGGAAAAACAATAACAGGGCAGTACTATGCCAATTTATTGGATGAATTTGACGCCGTGTTGAAGGACAAACGACCCCATTTAAAAAAGAAAAAAATACTGTTTCATCACGACAACGCCCCGGCTCATTCGTCCAGAGTTGTGACGGCTAAATTAGCACAGTTACGCTACGAACTATTGTCTCACCCCCCGTATTCTCCAGATTTGGCCCCATGTGATTTCTTTTTGTTTCCCAACCTAAAAAAATGGCTCGGTGGCAAGCGATTTGGATCAAATGACGAAGTCATTGCCGCCACAGAGGCCTATTTTAATGACTTTCCAAAATCATACTTTTTGGATGGTTTATTGAAGCTTGAGTATAGGTGGAACAAATGCATAGAGTTAAAAGGTGACTACGTAGAAAAATAAATGCATAAATACAAAAAAAAAAAACCGTAAACCGGTACTTATCAAACAGCCCTCGTACTTAGGCGATCCTAGCGGATTTTTGAGTCACGATAGCCCTGATTAAGCTACCGTAGTATAGGGTCTTTAGGTCACATAAATACCTACATATTTCAGAGGCCCAATTTCGAATATTCGAAACCAGCGTCACGTAAAATCGAATAATAAACGTTGTCGAGTTTGTATGACGTTTGGAACAGCGCCCGCCCGTGAGCGTATTTGGAGCTAAAATGTAGTATGAGGTTTCTCGATCTCGATACGATAACCGTAACGTTACGCAGCATTCGTAAAGTCGTGCTCGACCCTCTGAAGTTCACATCGCACTAGCATCGCACTCACAGTTTCCTCCGCAGTAGGCCGAGCACGAAGTTTTCGAATCCTGGGTAACGTTACGTTATCGTATCGAAAACGAAAAACCTCGTACTAAATTTTAGTTCGAATTTTAATGGTCCAAGGTCTAGGTGGGCGATTTCAAAGAAGTTATTTTGTACCATGATATATAATAAAAATAGTAGGTATATAATAAATGTAAATAGCTGTGACCTCATCTCGCACATCAAGTCACTTGTTATCACAGATATTATGCTTGCAAACCCTTACCATACCACGGGATGCCGCATAAAAATTGACGGTTATGTTATGATGACTGTGGTTATCTTTACGGTGTACGGAACCCTCAACGCTTGCCACAGTCATGCCGATGTGAACCCGTTTTGCTGGCGAACTCATTCGACCACAAGTACAACTTGAACAGTAAACTAAACCCCTACTCCGAACTCCGAAATTCGAAAATCGAAGTTCGCATCGTATCGTCCCGCTCACTCTCGTGTCAAAAAATATTAGCTTGAGAGGGACGGCACGATGCAAAGTTCGAATTTTGCACTTCGTTGTAGGGGGACTGGCTAACACGAAAGCGAGAGGGATGGACGGTTGGGCTCGGACGTGAACTTCGAATTTCGGACTTCGGAGTAGGGGTTGCTAGAGCAGACGACGACGAATCGCAAACTACATACTTAGTACAAGTTACAGTCGAGCACACAGATGCGTTAAACTTTATTTATTAGCTCTAGACTAGAGACTCTCATAGTACTGTGTAAGTATGTCAAAAGTTACTAGAGGCTCAGTTCTATTCTACTCATAACGTTGAACCGAGTTTTGGCTCAAGAGTACGTAATTCATTCATCAGCGTATACCTAGGTATGGTGGTGGTGGTGATAGTTAGGTCTATGTCACTTGTGTTGATTCATGTGATAGCGGAGATGGAGGTGTTGCATGAAAACATACTTTTGTCACATTGACGTTGCTGTCGTACACGTTAATTATTACAGCAAATTAATTGTTTTTACTTCATAAGCCTAAGTCAATCAATGGTAATAATTTCGTCGCAAGAACGCTAACGTTTAAAAATCATAATAAAATATCGTTACCATTCATTTACCAATACAAATTAATATTATGGACACGTCTAACAATGAAACGTCTTATTTGTAAAACGAAACGCATTTTTTGTGCTGCCAGTTAAAAAAAATCTTAAAATTCATTATAATTATTTATTTAAATTGATTATTCAAAGGACATTTTCTTCTGCTTTACAATAAACGATGAGTGTAATTTAATACTTATTTAACAATGAAAACACATTTCCTATTCAAAATAAGCAATTTCTATACTATAAGAAAAAAAGTTATTGTATTTTGACGTTTGGCTGGTTTTGTAGTTCCAAAAATGGCAACACCGGATAACAAATTCTTTTTATTTCGGTTCTTTGCCGTGTTGTTTAGGGTACGTTGTTAAATCTGTAATAATCTTACAAATTCGTTGTACAATCATTGTGGAATTACTGCTAAATCATATTGTAGCATATTTAACTTGTTACTCAATGCATATTTTCGCCATCACAACTGTTCGCGATAGAAATATTCACCGCCGCAATTTGACGTTTTGCACGCAGAGCGGAGCAGTAACCTAAACATTGGTATCCAGTATAGTAAAACGTAATATTTCGGTTTTCAGCGAAGAAGACCAGGATGAAGTACAACAAGCTCGTGACTTCCTCGAGGAGGAAAAATAGGAAGAGGCATTTCAGTGCACCTTCTCACATCAGAAGAGTTCTCATGTCCTCGCCTCTCTCCAAGGAATTGAGGCAAAAGTTCAATGTGAAATCTATGCCCATCCGCAAAGACGACGAAGTGCAGGTAAATACTTTAAGTTTACTAGAATTAATACCAATGTTTTTTCATAAACGAGGTTTCGATTAAGTATTTGTTATAGGTTAGGTTTTGATAGTTACCAAACAAAGTTAGCCATTGACTTTCCGAATTGCTCAGTCAGTTGTCCGAAATATCGGAGTCAAATTTGATAAGCATAACTTGTGAATTTGAAGCATATTCGTGCTATATCACTCATTTTTTTTTTTTCACAATGGAAAACTTTAAAGACTTACGGTTATAATGTTGAAACTCGCTAACAGCCTGGAGGATCAAATTTGTAATCACTGAGCTAGAAGCATGACAATGGCTAGCAGTTATCATTGGAGAGAGCCGAGAGGTTTCTTAAATAATGTGGGTAATTATTTTTACATAATTTGTGAACCTGGATCATGTTCATCAAAACGAACTTATGTTACAAGCATTTTAGTAGGTAAGTGAAAACAATATGGAATCGGATTTTTTGATTAACAGGACCCAGGTGTATTATCTGTACAGTCGGCAGCAGAAGTAGCTAGCTTGAGCTCATAGCTGACTGTACATTTCATGATTAATTGTATTTTTACTTTCATTATGTTTTGGCAAACCAAATGATGATCACAAACCATTCACAGACTGCAGCCACTACTCCCTTGAAAGGATGGATCTGAAGGTTTTCTTCGGTGAAATCTGATCTTGGTTGCAAGGCTGTACCATGGTTCAAAATATGGCTCTGATTGTTTGCTCGATTACTTTTCTACATGTGCCAATGTCTTTGGGTGTTTATAACCGGGTGGGAACTTAAAACACAAAATTTTAGTTTTTCCCATGGGATTGACAATACAACAGAACTGTACAAATCTATCATTTTGTTTATGTTACTGATAGTAGGTATTTCTGAATGGATGGCAGAGATATTGAGAATCCTAGATTGTAGTTGTACTGTGCACAAGCTATTTTAATAATGAAAGGTTTTTTAAGACCTTGTTTCTTGTGTTTTAGGTCTCTTTCCTTCCACTCTTCAACATTCAAAGGCCTGGCACCTGTAGAATACGCAATTTTATGCCCAAAGTCTTTACCTTCTTCAAACCTAACCCTTACTTACTGATTAATGTCATCTCGCAACTGTTTTCAGGTTGTCCGAGGTCACTACAAAGGTCAGCAAGTCGGCAAAGTGGTGCAGGTCTACCGTAAGAAGTTTGTTGTCTACATTGAGAGGATCCAACGTGAGAAGGCCAATGGAGCCAGCGCATATGTTGGCATCCATCCCTCAAAGGTGATTTTCATTCTAATCTTCCATTTCTATTAAAGAAAGAAGTACTATCACATTATCTCTATGAGATTGCTCCTAGTGTAGGCACAGAGCAGCAAGTTGTTATGATTATGCGTAGCAGTATCAGTATTTTTGGGATTTTTCCCATTAAGCTCATAATTGGTAAACTGAGAATTGCAACGGCCTTCATTAATTAGTAGCTCTATGCACCAGATGTAGACCAGATTTCTTACTAGTGTAATGTCCAGATAACTTTTAACATTTAGAGTAGGATTGGCAACAAAATTTGAATGGGGTCCAGATGCTATTGAATTTTTTTTTGTCTACAATTCGGCAGTCCTAGTTTCGACCTTCCACAATCCGCCTGTTGCTAACTGTTGATTAAATCTAAAATAAAAAATAAGCATTGGAAACTTCAATAATAGATAAGATTTTTTGGGAATACTAGAAATAATATTATGGCTCATGAATACATAGTTTGCATGATAATGTATTTTGGAAATTGGTGCTCTTATGAAGAACAATTAAATACTCCATAATAAAGGATTAAGTTAATAAATCATATGCCGTAGAGATGAATTAACTGACCTACCTCAAAATCCCAATGAAAATCTACCAATGATGATAAACTTCACACTTAGACCGTGTCTACATAGCTTATGGAAGCCTTGGTCTACCAACGGCTAACATATGCATAGGCATGGCTATTGCTGATACACTTCCATGGCTCTGAGTAACAGATCCTATGAGAACAAAAAAAAATGTTTGACCAAAAATTTTAGTCTTTTTTTGTCCACAGTGTGTGATCGTCAAACTGAAGATGAACAAGGATCGCAAAGCCATCCTGGACCGCAGGGCGAAGGGCAGACTCGCAGCCCTCGGAAAGGACAAGGGCAAATACACTGAGGAGACCGCCACAGCTATGGAGACCTCGTGAACACGTAGATTATAAGACAAATAAAATAATTAAAAATCTATTTGATTTCTTTTCACCTACAGCTCCTATAATGCCCCGCCGCTATGAAGTTTCTGATTATTGACAATGTTAATCTCAAAAACGGCTGAACCGATTTTTATGAAAATTAGGGAAAATCTTGATAAGAACAATCTCTATTGAACTACTTAGCTTTCAAAGATTCAATGCACTGCCACCCTTTCATTGAGGCAGAGGGTCTAGCACGACTTTACGAATGCTGCGTAACGTAAAATCGAATAGTAAACTAGTTTGTATGACGTTTGGAACAACGCCCGCCCGCGAGCTTATTTGGAACTAAAATTTAGTATATGAGGTTTCTCGCTCTTGATACAATAACCGTAACGTTAACGTTAATTAACCAACTTCAAAAAAGGAGGTTCTATGTTCCAGTGTACGTTGTTTTTATGTATTTTTCTCAAGCCACACTATCGCAACATAAATTGACAAGGGAAAGAAAACCACAACATTGTAATACAAAATTTATTACAAAAAATGTATGAGTTATTTGAGCTGAGCACCTCATTCATTTTAACTATCCTAGCATGAACTACGAATGAATACTTGGCAGTACAGATGTGCAAGTTGCGGAAAGTGTCCAAAAAGCTGGGAAAAGTCCTCGGAAACTTCTTGAAAATTTCATAAGAAAGAAATTTTCAATTTCGGAGTTTCAAACCCCATACAAAAATGTGAGAAATTTCTAAAACTTTCCCATGTGGAAAATTTCGCAATTATGGAAAGTTTCCGACGGCACATCAGTACTTAGCAGCCATCGGCAGGCCAGACACTACACGACAATTTACACGAGGCATTCCGTGGGTGATTATGATTACTGGAAATCACCGATATATAAAACATTAAAGATAGGCCACGCACTTGTTCAGCGCTGACAAAGTGCGGCCCTCGCTCATTAGCTGTCATTAGATTAGACTGACATGTCGAACATCATGGGATAAATACTACGTTACCGAATCACCTATAATCATTGCTTGTCGGCGCGCGGTGAGACTGTGGCGTATCTGTATTTTTGTCAATGCTGGAAAGTTATTTAAACTACTAGGAGCCTACCACTAGCACAGCAGTCGATTTAACAAAATACCCCTCGAAATTGAGTATTGCAAAGTATTGCTACAAAATTAGTGGATGAACTAAGTTATTGACCAGTTCAGGTACCTAGTTGATTTATCACTAGGTTCAGAAACTTCTACAACTCTACAGGTTTTTCCAAATTTTTTAATCTTTTTCATAGGTGTATTATCTATAAAATCGGCCGCTAGGTTTTGCCGTGAACATAAATCAAGTACTTATCAATTTCCAATCAATCGTCTAGTGTAATCACCGACCAAAAAACGTCTCTGTCTCGATCGCGTTCGCATTTACGAATTACTATGGCCCTATTTGCATCGGCACGTATCGACAACAAACAATTCACATACTATTTGACACTTAACGCAAATGCGTTCGAGACGTTTTTTGGCCGTCGATTACATTAGAGACTCTGATGCCTCTGTCGTTAATTCCTGGCCTGAACTAGCATAAGATTAGAAATAACGTTAGCTTAAAACTACTAGGCTATTATGAAACTTAATTACTGGCAGGCAATTGTTATAGCACAAAATTTGATTCCCTAAGGCCAACTTGTACCAAACTGGATTGGATTGGACATTATGGTTTGACAATACTCTGGATTAACTCGACGTATTTATATGGTTTAAAATAATGTTAACACCGAGTTAGCGTTAACCCAAGTGGGCACAAGTCAGCCTAAATATTGAATGCATGGGACAGTACAACCAATCCAAGTTTCATGCTTTCACACCAGGGGAACGATAGAATTTGCTTACAACGAAATCTTTTCCCATCCTTATTTAGTGCTTAGCACGCGCGCTGTTTAGTCGCTTATCACTCTTTGCATCCTTTTCTAACTAGGTGAGTCAGTAAATGCAAAGCGTCAAGCAAAAAACTGGCGCTCACACTAGACCCGCACAGCAAAATGATATTGCAATTTACATTGCAATGTTTGAGCTGTTAAGGTAAGATCAAGTTCATCTATTTGTGTACATGCAATGAGTTGAGTAATTAACAGTATACTATTACAAATCTAGGGTGAAGTCTAAGTGCTCTTTCACATAAAGACGATACGACATCGCGTCGTGGGCGCGACGGTTTCGATTTTATCGTGTTTATGTGAAAGAGCCCTAAGACTGAGCGAGTTACAAATTCAATTGGCAGATCAGCTACATAGTAAAAAAATAATGGACCAATGATAGATCAAACAGATGATAGTGGATTGATTTGATCTATCACAGTTTTAGAATGAAACCAATCTAAATCGAAATATTTCACCTCTCAAGAATTACTGCTGAAGCATTTTAATACTTTAATTTTGGTCAGCTTCATTCTAAAGGTGTGTTATACTATAAAAGAAGGTTGTAAAGATAAATAATAGCTTATAAAGAAACTTGTTTTCAAATCCCAATTAGTAGATAATGAAATGGAGTGTCAACATTGCTGCATCAACCAAGTAACAGATTCAAGAGATAGACGCTACAACTGTTTGATTATAACTATAGGTAATCCGAAATTGTATTCTGAACACTTAATAAATATCACCATTGACTCTGGCATCAAGCTGATGTTTCCTGAGACCGGCATGCTCTTTATTAATAAGCTGGCAGTGTGGGCCTTAAGCAGTTACAGCAGTCTTTTGTTTCTGAGCCTCCATGTTAGCTTTGGACTGACATTTGTACCGTTTCTTCACTTCATTGTTAAGTCCTTCTCTGTTCCTTGCAATCTCTATTGCATAGAATTGCACCCTGGGGACTAGCATAGTGTTTTGTTCAGAATAGTCCCCCTTTGTGTCTGCGCGCATTAAGGTACCGAAGCTGTAGTCTTCAATTATGTTTTTGAATTTTTCACAGTACGCTCGCCATTTTGCTTTGTTGATGTGGTTTTTTATTTCATTCTCTTTTACATAGCCAACATTTAGGTCGGGAAAGTCTTGCCGGAAATGTGTGTAAATTAGATCGTCTTGTGGGGTGAGGCGAAGTAATCTTGTGTCTACGGAACATAAAACCTGAAATCATTAAGTGGCCTTGTTAGACTAACAAAAACAACAGGCCTGTGAAAACAGAGATCTAATACAGACCACTCTGGAAGAGGCATGTTTTTAAGGGTCACACTACATTTGCTTGCTGCTTCTACATTGTAGTTAGATTATTATTATTATTATTTTTTAAAGGATCAATTTGTAATACATACAACAACAAACAACAACAAACAACAACAACAACAACAACAACAACAACAACAACATACAACATATCTAACTAATTACCTACTCCACTGCCAAAAGATATTTTTATCATACTAACATTAAAATATATATCACTGTGTTCCATAGCTTTAGCAGCCCATAGGTGCTCCAGGGTTTCATCATTACCAAACTCCTCAGCGGGCCTGGTCAGGACGTCCTGAAATCAACCGCTTACTTATTAGAATTGTATACTTTTCTTTTGGGTGACAATACTTTTGATTAAGTTTTTAAGTTTGCAAGCCTTATTTTCAGCAAAAACTGAATATGGGTGAAAAAGTACTACTTTGAATCAGAAAAAGCGCCTGGTCGACGCTACTGGCGACCAACAGGCTAGCAGCTATTTCTCCCAGCGAATCAGTATTACTGTTCAATCGGGACTGCTGCCAGTCTTTAGGGCATCATACCATGGAGGCCATATTTGGATTTAGGTTAGTTTTAAGTATTTATAGCTAGGTTTTAATTTGAATTTGGTTTCAATAAAAAAGATGTAAGTATAAAATTAAGAGCCTTAAACCCCTTTTACTCGAATGCTAGCATTAGTGGAATACAAAACAAAAAAACTAATTAGCTCATCATTTCATGTCAGTAACTAGACTGAAAGATGAGAATTGAGAACAACTAACTTAAAATAAATTGGCATAATTTGAGGTTACAAAGGACTTGAACATTATTCCTCCGAAAACAATGTTGTTCCTGCTGCAAGTTAATTAAATCTTAGTCAAAGGAACATACGTAAGTACCGCTAAAATTATCGATTGTTAGTATTAATCAAAAAACAATTGAACTTCATAATTAGCATAAACGATAGTATGTGAACTATACGATATACTTACCATATCTGTTCGTCTTTTCTGTAACAGTAGTTATACAGATTTAACACGTGCTTTGATATTTTTTAATATTTTTCGTTCGGAATTCGGAACCGCACCGCACTAAATCACTGACAGTAGTAGTTTTTGTAGAATTGCAGAATGACGTTTCGGATTATAATGTTGCCAGTAATTAAATATTAAACAATAAAACAAAAACTTAAAATGAGTAGAAGAAAAAAATGGCCAGCATTACGATCACAAGATAGCGCATAAATAATAATAATACGTCGAGTTTAATCAAAACAAAAAAAGCCGATGTATTTTGGCTGTACACATATCAGATAGATCTACTATAGGAACGAGAGGTCCTTACTTTCTTACTTCCTTACTTTCTAGTTTAGACCGAAATGGGATGTCAGTCCATACCTTAACATTGACAAGTGTCATTTTAGGTACCTAACCTAGGTCGTGGTCGTTACCAACCTAAGTAGTCTGTGTTACCAACGCAACTTCTCTTTACTTCCAAAAATATTATAACCCGGCTACACCCGTCTATACTTAGCTAAGTAGATCTTACTACCTATTGCGACAAAACGTACCTCAGTCAAGGTTAAAGGCATGTCGAAAACGCCCATGATAGTTCCGCATTAATGTCGACTGTATTTACCCTACTCGAAAAGAGTAAAACACGCTTGCGTAATCATTTAAAACAAACAAAACCTTTACGTATTTACGTAATATACAATTAGGTACCTAAGTACAATGAAAGTGCCAAAGCGCGTATGGTATTATTGTTATTATTTTTTCTAATAGGTACCCCACGCAAATGGTAAGTAATAGTAAGTAATAAGTTAAAAGTTTTATCTACACACATATCACAAGTCCTCTATAATGCGTTCAGAAACCGTAGAAAATGACCAGCATTTCAGCACGACGACGCCTTCTCGCCGACAGCGCCGGCCCCAGCACCACCACCACTACCTCCAGTAAAGTAATAGTCATTACGACATCGAATTCGATATCGTAATGACTTTTCGATATCGAATTCGATGTTTCAAATTTGAAAACCAACGTTATTTAGAATCATAGTGAAATAAAACGGATCACTCACGTATATAAGTCGAGTTCAGTCCGACGTGTATAAATAATAATGCGATTTTTTTTTTACAATAAAAAAAAACAGTTTACGAAACGTCCGCTCGGTATGTTTGTCTATGATTAAAAAACAGTCAAATTCGTGACAGGGGGACGACTACGAAATTCGAAAATCGAAGTTCGTATCGTATCGTCCCGCTCGCTCTCGTATTAAATCATATTAGCGTGAGCGGGACGGCACGACACGAAGTTCGAATTTTGCACTTCATAGTTTAGGGCCAGGGGGACGACTGCGAAATTCGAAAATCGAAGTTCGTATCGTATCGTCCTGCTCGCTCTCGTATTAAATCATATTAGCGTGAGCGGGACGGCACGACACGAAGTTCTAATTTTGCACTTCATAGTTTAGGGCCAGGTATGGGTATGATATATGCCTTCGGCACAGACTACTAACAGATACTGCCTTCGGGTTCTGAACCCATCTTAGAGTACTTATAATATGTGTGTAGATAAAGTAATGTATGCAACTCCACATAATTAGGCCCCTCATTATGTAGCAGTTGCATAAACTACTAAGTATATTAATAACCGTAACGTACAAGTACATCGAGTCTATACATAACCTAGGCTAGGATGAGTAGGACTTATTTTTGTGGCTATACAGAGTATGTAGAACTTTGTAATCATATTACATTCGTATTTCCAGCGTAGCGTCAAAGGAAAGGAAGAGATCGAATTGGACAATCGTCAATCGAACGCGTTTTTTAAATAGAAAACATAAATGCTGTGCGTATGTATCACACACCAAAGTACTTACATACATTTAATAATACGAAACGATTGACGTAAGAATCATTAAAATCGGCCCACGCGTTCGGTCTCTAGAGTGCCACAAAGGAACAAACATACATACATACATAAGCTGTGAAACACATTACCCTCCTTTGCGTTTCGCAGTCGGGTAAAAATAAATGACAGACTAGACTGTACCTTACCTAACTGTAATGTAAATACATAATGACAGACTGACTAACTGTATGGTTTATGTTTGACTACTTTGCCTATGGAACCATATAGAAATCTTCTGATTATTGACTACCCCGACTACCCCGTGTAGGAATGTATATATTTGATAAAATGTTTAATTTTAGTATCAACGGAACCCTCCTAAACTTTGTTACTAAATTTTGTTAAATGCAATGAAATGTATCACGTCATTAAATTAAATTAGTCTACTTATATTTTTTTCAAATCAAACATGTTTTTTATCGCCTAAGGTCGGTCTATTACAGACGATACAAGTACTAAATATAAAATATTAAATTACTGTCGGTTTATTTCATTGTTCACAGTTCAATCCATCATTCTCCATCTTCAAACCGACCGAATGACTGTAGCCATTGGCCAGAAAACGAGATAGCAATATACAGCATCTTAGCCAACGCAGTGTTGCAAGAAAGAGACGCAAGATTTCATTTCTCGGAAGGATTCGTTCGCTTGGGCTTGGTTTCATTGGAGGACCGCGAGAAAGAGGGTGGCGCATGCGCGTTTGGCCGACGCCATCTCTAAACTACTGTGCGTACTTGTCCCAAGAGTGAAATGAAAGCTAATTCGTGTTAAAAAGTGTGATTTATCATGTAATTGTATCTTTACTTGTGAGATAAAGTGTTACCGTACAGTGTTTTACCGTCGCAGTGCGAACCCACGAATACCGCGGTCTTAAATTTGCGGAAGTTTCCTGGCTATAGCAACGCATATTTTTTGCGGTCGCCTGTGCCGCGGCCACTGCACACATCGGGCTACTTGATGGACCTTTGTCGTCGGACCGGCTAGTGGTAATTTACTACGTTATTTTCAACCGACGCCGCGTAGAAAGCGTGTTAAGCGGGCCGCCAAGCGCGGTACGCGCCTATCGGCCGGACCGACTTCGATTACGTACGAACGATTGTTGTGGGTCAAAGACACCGCGGTGTCAGCCGCGTCGGCTTATACATCACACCGCTTATGTTTCAGATACGCTTCGTGAGTGTTCGAGTGATATGAATTCTGTAAAGCCCGTTTTGCCCCAGCCTGGGGCGCCGGGCGTGCAGTCGAGTCCCGCGAAGGCAGCCGTGGCTAGTGGGCCGCTCGCCGGGGGGAACTTGCCTGCGCTAGGGGGCAGTCTAGTGGGGCAGAACCTGACGCAGCCCGCTGCGGGCCCGCCGCTCGCGCCGCCTGCACAGCCGCTCTCACACGCCGCGCCCTCCATGGCGCCGGTCTCCGCCAACATGGCACAGATGGCTCAGAACATGAGTCACCACGGCAACCTGTCGCACGTCACGCAAAACTCTGTCGCGCCTGTCCTCGCGGCTAGCCCTGCCAAAGCTACCACCGCCGCGCCGCTCAGTCTTGTACAAGACAAACCCGCCACTCCAGTACCACCACAACCCTTGGCATTGACGCGAACTCCGGAGAAGAAAGATGCTGACTCTACAGTCCCACCGCCAGGACCTCCAAATGGTACAGTTGACTCACCTAAGCCGGCTTCTAATGCCCCTGCTACATTGAAACCACAAAACCCTGAGCCAAGCAAAGACATTGACATTGCTAAGACATCTCCGAGTACACCCAAGCCTCCTGAAAAGCCAGCACCTGCACCTAGTACTCCTCAGAAGGCTGAACCTGCTAATGCCAACCAAGCAGCAGACCCTACTCAACCTAAAGTAGCCACTGCCAATGAAGCACCGGAGAAATCACCAGCAAAACCATCTGAACCTAAGCCTGCACCCACTGCCGATGTTGCACCCTCCCAGAGTGACAGCAAGCCCGTACCTGAATCTTCTAAGGCTGGTCAGTGTCAAGAGAAAGCCCCGACACCTCAGAAACAAGACCCCCCAGTGACTGAAAGTGCTAAAATAGAGAATGCCCCAAAAGAAGAAAAGAAGATTGAGCCTGAAAAAGTTGAAAAACCAGTACCTAAACCTGTTGAAGAACCGCCTAAACAAGAGCCAGAACTATCACCTAAGAAACCTGAAGCACCTAAGAAAGAGGAGAAACCAGTTGAAACAGTCGAGAAACCAGAGAAAGCGGAAGAAAAGGTGGAAGAGAAAAAAGCGGAAGTGAAGACCCTGTCTAAGCCTGAAGTGAAGGCTGCTCCAAAATCTACCCTGAAGCTGGCTACCGTGACTCCTCCGATGAGGAAGAGACGGCATGTCTCACCCACCAAGGCCAGTGATGGCCCCAGCTCAGCTAAGAAGCCTGCTGAAGATCCTTCCACTCCTGACTCCAGATCCAAGAGGAATAGAACAAAGGTATTGCTTTGGTACTTTTATTTACTTTGAGATGCTTGAAACAATTACTTTTTAATTCCAACATTTTCTTTTTCTTAATTGGGAAAAAATTTCAAAGTAAAACTTTGTTAAAATGTATGGAACAGGTAACAAACACAAACAATACTCTCTTTTTCTTTCGGCAGCAGTCATGTAAAAAATAGGTCATAATTTTTTATGGTTATCTGAATGTAAACATAGGTATGAGCCTTGTAAAATTATTTAAATTAATTTCAAAACAAAGTAATAAGAAAGTAGTCACTTACATAGGGAGTGGAGATTAGTTACATAATACATACTTGTTGTTTCCTTATTTTAAAATGTTATGAGATATCAGTTATCAGTTTTTAATGCAATGAAAATAATCGATTTATTGATTATTTTTGTTTTTATTTTTATGAAACATTCATAGAATGAAATTCAACATACAATGACAATGCAAAGAAAAATTCGTTAAGCAGCTGGACCAGCTGCTTAACGAATTTTTCTTTGCATTGTCATTGTATGTTAGTTTTTAATGCTTATTGACACTTAATTAACTTATTACTTGATCAAAATAAGTTATCTTAAATGATAAAGCATTGCAATTTTTTAACAAATCTTCAACATTGAAGTTGAAATTTTTTTTGGCATAATAACTTCTGACTTTTGTACTCAAAAATAAAACTGTAAAAAATGTGCTAGAAATAAAAAAAAAACTTGCATCAAGTAACCCATCATTCATTATTTTATTACTAGTTTCTGGGCGAAAAACCTTTGCTAGTGCCTTTCTAGTTTACATATACTTAACTAGATGGCATTGGTTTGCTCTAATAAGATCTGGATAAACTTGAAATTAATAAAATGCGATCTTGACATTAAAAATTTATTGTAAAATTTTTTGTTGAATTGGCCTCATCGAAACTTTTAAAAAAATTGTATAATGGGTTGGAAACATTCTTTAAATTATAAAAAGTCTAATTCAATAGAAGCTTTTACACACATGTTTTGGGACAATCTGGGATTGTATATTATTTCTAATAAATTCACCATGCAGTAATTGTCAGCTCAAGATAAGACATAATTGGGTAGTTTCTGGATTTTAAAATAATAAAAATAAAAATTGTAGACTATCACTGAATCAAGATTTTACCTGCATAGATTTTACGGCAATTTTGATGATTTTTTACGAGGCAGTTTTAATACTTTTTTTATTATTATTATTGTTATGACATCATTTTGACAACTAAAAGTTACTAATTTGACCAACAAGACAACTATAGTTAAAGTGAGAAAAGTTTTCCCCTGTCAAAATGTTTATGACATTGCCATAAGATTGATTTTTGCCTGGCCGGTGGGAAAGGCTTTTTCTACATGTCTATATACCGTATTCCAGGTCCAGCTATACCAGTCACCTACTCCGGACATTGCGATGGCTACCAAGCTGTCTGCGTCTGCTGGCCGTTCCACCCCAACCAAGCCCAATGATGATAAGCTCATCGTGTTCTACAAGTTAGTATACATCCACAGAATTCTTCAGACTTAAATCCAAACATTAATTGATGAATAGGAATGTTTGTTCTCGGGTCTTGGATGTTTAATATGTATATAAGTATGTATTTGTCTACAAGTATGTTTGTCCGTTGTCTAGTAACCATAGTACAGGCTTTGCCTAGTTTGGGACTAGGTCAATTGGTGTAAATTGTCCCATGATATTATTATTATTATTATTAAATCCACCTCTGACCCTCTAGCATGGTAAATTTTATCCACAACTAGCTTATTTACTAGGTTAACATGTAAGTAGCAGTATCCTAATGCTGGACAAATATATTTCAAATTAAGTAAATATCATAAACTAGCTTATGCCCTGCAGCTTTGCTCCGTGAAATATTTCAAAATGGGCTAGTTCCCTTGGATGGAAATTCCCTTGGGATAGGGATCCCAAGGGAATTTCCAAAAATCCCGTCTTAGTGCACCTCTAGAATACTCAAGGTATACATTTGCCAAATTTCAAGTCTCTAGGTCCAGTGGTTTAAACTGTGTGTGGTCTGTCAGTCAGTCAGTCACGGTACTGTTTTATAGGTATAGATTTACTGCATTCATCACTTTCTAACAAATATACATTTTTGGTGGAGTGTGTCCAGAACGTAAGCATGCCTGGACCTGAGTAATGGAGGGATTAATGTTGTTGGCCAACCCTTTGTCTGGAGATGCTTTCCAAATTTACAAATTTGTAGAGAGAATCTAGCACTGGAGGCAGTGTTTCGTCAACTATTAATACCCAGTCTCCCCATGAGGCTGACATGGTCACACCAGGTGTACCAAAGCTTCAATAAAATATAAGATAGAGAGAGAGAGAGAGAGGGACAAATGCTTTATGATGTGGATAAACGGAATCTTTGTAGGATCACTTTGTTGTCTATCTAGATCTGTCTTGTCAAAACCCTTTTTATCTGGACACTCAAATCTGCAGTCTCTGGAAGCTGAGAAAAAATCAAGAGTCAACACAATCAATCAATAGAAATTAGTAGTCATTAAATAGGGTACTTCTACTTATCCTAGAAACTTGAAATTTTTGTTTATCTATGTCAGTAACTGATATAAAATGACCCCATACTGCATATATTTTGCCTAAGTGCAGGGCTCTGCTAACACTGGACATCTTAAAACATTCGAGAAAAGAGGGAAAAATCTTTAAGACTCGTTTTTTGGTGATAGACGAACTATTTACATACCTACAAATTTGTCGCACTTGGCCGGTTTTTTTTTAATAATTTTTTTTATTTAAATTTTTTAATAAGTTTTGTGCAACATTTTTTTCCTATGGTAGGCAAGGCTGACTACTTAACAGAATATTCGGCATAGTTTTTTTTTCTCAATTGTGTCTTTATCTGAACATTTTCAAATGGGATGGTAGATATGAAATATCTTTTTTTACAAAAAAAGAACACCACAAGTAGTAAACTCGAGAATCAGTGGCATAAAAATGATTACAAAGTGGTGATTTTCAACAAAGTCATATAAATACAAATATCTCAAAAATGGTAATATTTTCATTGAGGTCAAATTGCCTTATTTAGTTAGCAACTGAGTCGAGCTATCACCCCTATCACGACGATTTACTCATTACGGGACACCCTGTATGCTGCATGCCAAATTACAGCTTTCTAGTACCAAGATCCTCAGCTATACTACTCAAAAAGAAAATAGGCGCCACTAATTATTTTGATCGTTACTTGAAAACTATACTAAGCAGTTTTTTTCTTAACATTAATACAAGGCTTTTGTTTTCATTTAGGCTAATAGTCATTTAAATAAGTAGTCAATTTGTTTCATTTATTTCAATACTAGCTGTTGCCCGCGACTTCGTCCGCGTAGATTTCTTTTATCGCTATCCCATGGAAACTATAATATAATTTTCCCGAATAAAAAGTAGCCTATGTTATTCCTCAATATTTAAACTATGTTCTTTCGTATCTCTAAGTATTACTTCGCGATGTTGACGTGAGATCATAATATATTGGAATGTATTATGTTCCTACTATATTCATCGAAAAGTCAATGACCGCTTTAATGCGTGCCGTAACGAAGATAATGTTGAATGTGCAACTTTTTTCGTTAACTTCTTATCACCACATCGTATGTATGTATGTATGTGTGTATATATCTCTTTATTGCACGTAAAACAAAAAATAACAGATAACAGAACAAAAGCAAGTGTACAAAGGCGAACATATCGTAAATAAAACCTGCAGTTTTAAAGAGAAGATTTATGTAAATACAGTCAGCAGCAATTGTTGCTAATCAACCGAAGCGCTCACAATGATCTAAGCACGGATCTATTGTTATAGACATAAGAGCTTGTGGCTTGTGCAGAACATTGTGAGAGCTTCGGTTGCTTAGCAACTATCGCTGCTTACTGTACTTTACCCGAAATGTCACAGAAATGAAAAAAAAATTTTCAGCCTCTGTTAATTTCAAAAGCTATGAAATTTTTGAATAAGAAAAAACCGAAATGATACTTCTAAAATATGTGTAACATTTCTAAATTAAGGCAGTGACTGCATCTGTTATCGAAAGATAAATGAAAATTTAATACGTATCTCAAAAACGGCTGAACCGATTTTGATAAGACACATCTAAGAACCGTCACTAGAAAACCTGCTTTCAAATAAAAAAAAACCCCCATTCAATCCGCTTCAACCGCTTAAAAGCTACGGTGTCACAGACAGACACACAGACTGACCCCTCTTTTTGCGCCAGGTAGTTAAAAAGTTAATCACAAAAAATCACCCACAGAAACGAATACCTAGCTGTCCGCAACGCCGAGGGCGGTTTCTACGTGTGCCAGACCACGCAAAATGTGTACCGCACCACTCGCAAGATAAAAATCCGCTGGCTGTCCCAGGACAAGGCCGACCCGTCCGGGGAGACCTACAAGCCAGACTTCTATGACGTCACTGGTAAGTTGAGCGAGACTGCTATGACGTCACTGGTAAGTTGAGTCTCGCTTCTGTGACGTCACTGGTAAGTTGAGCGAGACTGCTATGACGTCACTGGTAAGTTGAGTCTCGCTTCTGTGACGTCACTGGTAAGTTTACCGTGACTTCTATGACGTCACCGGTAAATTGAGCCTGACTTCTGTAACGTCACTGGTAAGTTGAGCCTGGCTTCTGTGACGTTAGTGGTAAGTTGAGCCTGGCCTCTGTGACGTCACTGGTAAGTTGAGCCTGGCTTCTCTGACGTAACATCAAATCAAAAATTTCTTAAGCCGCGATAGCAGATACGTGCTTTTGCTCCCTCACAGACTGGCTCTTAAATAGATGTTTCTATAGTGTTAAAATGTACCTCGAGCACCATTAACATTAATGTAAATTTGACCGCTTTTATTATTTATTATTTATTGTTTTGTTGTTATTGTACAGAATTAGGAATAATTATTTAACATTTTATTTATTTCTTAGTTTTTTTTTTTCGACATATGGGTATTTTGGTAATAATTGTAATATTATTTCAATCATTTGCATGTCTGCATGCAGGCTGAATATACTGGACAAAATGCTGTCTCAAAATCTCACATCTGTACAACAAACTGTATTCTAGCAAATAAACATTTCTTTCTTTCTTTCTTTGCGCTAAGATTCCGAGTGATAAAAAAAGCCTTTCCGAGCTGGTGATGTGAAAAATAATATTCATTATTATACTATTATTTTAGATTTTTGTTAAGTTTTATTGTAAGATCTAGGGGCCCAGGAGAGGGGGGGGGGGGGAGTGGGGGGGCTGGTCAATCGTACTAATATATAGTATTCTTGTATACTGTTGAAGAAATATATATGTAGTACGCAAAAATACTGTATTTCTTATTACATGCGGTTTGGGTTGGCGGTTTTTACTATTCCGCTCCCTGCAAGTTAGGTCGCAGTCAGGATTTTAAGTTTCAGTGTACTATGTTTTTTTTTTTTTACCTTGGGCTGGAAAATACTATATTTGCCCAAGAAATAGTTGGCAACCCTAGCTGGTCCCCCTTTCCCCCTTACACCCATGCCCATTCTATTGCGACGTGTGGCCGTAGCATAAGTCACCCTGCGTTCTGGTACGCGACGTGTGGCCGTAGCATAAGTCACCCTGCGTTCTGGTACGCGACGTGTGGCCGTAGCATAAGTCACCCTGCGTTCTGGTACGCGACGTGTGGCCGTAGCATAAGTCACCCTGCGTTCTGGTACGCGACGTGTGGCCGTAGCATAAGTCACCCTGCGTTCTGGTACGCGACGTGTGGCCGTAGCATAAGTCACCCTGCGTTCTGGTACGCGACGTGTGGCCGTAGCATAAGTCACCCTGCGTTCTGGTACGCGACGTGTGGCCGTAGCATAAGTCGCCCTGCGTTCCCTCAGACATGGAGTGCGTGCTGACGACGCTGTCGCTGGCGCGCGCGGGCGGCGGCGGCGCGCAGCTGCTGCGGGCGGCGGAGCGCGCGCGCGCCTCGTCCATCCTGCAGCGCGCCATCCGCGCCGAGGGCTCGCACGCCGCGCCCGCCGTCACCGAGGAACACCCCGACGGCTGTGAGTCCCACTAGCCCTGATATGAGACATCAGTTACACGCTAATTCTGGCATTCTAATAGCGCATTGGCTTTGCTGGAATGCTGTAAAATTGTTTTGGTAATAAATAAATCAGTTCAGTCCATCATTCTGGTCAGAATGACGATAGAATTATCGTGTGACACGTGAAACGGATAGCTGATTGACCGGATACCGGATATCCGGCGAGCTATAAGGCCGGATAGCCGGATGTCCGGCCTGTTTTCACATTGCCTGTAGTGATGAACTGATGAGTTTAGCACCGCAAAAGTACTGGTTATGTGATGAGAAGAAACCAAACGTAATCGGGTATCTTAGTGGCGAAAGTAACTTATTATCTTGCTCAATTACTCTGATGCACGATTTCTGTGCGATTATTTGATTACTTGCTGGTCGATTTATTAAATACGCAAGAAAGCAGTTAAAACAAAACTTAAACAAAAAACGGCAAGTTGGGAAAAAGACGTAGATTTAAAAAATCCGGTATGCTGTCGGATATTGCATAACTATCGGGCCGGATACAGGGTAGTTACCGGATATCAGTTTCACCTCTAATCTGGACTGATGAAAATTAAATATTTTAGATAATATTCGTCAGTCCATTTTGAATGACAGAAACCTGATAGGAGACTGATCGTGTACCTGTTTGTGTCATTCTCGCGTCAGTCACCGTCCGCGCTACAATGGAGCAAGACGCGTTGCAAGATCGACAAAAACCTTGACTTTTTTGGTTACGTTTTTCGAGAGTATGTATGTATGTCTAATTCTTTAGCACTCTCTACACCCTAAACCGTTTGACGGATTCCAACGTATGAGGTTTCATTGGATTCATCTCAGCTGTGGGAGTGTCATAGTCAATCTCACAACTGAGTAGTAGGGTAGGGAATATCCCTATTATTCATGAACCTATTTTAACTAAAATGCCGTTCAGTTTTTGTGACATTTCCGTTAGTGAGAAGAAGACAAAACGAACAAACATTCGTATACATCATACAAACATCTGCGACGACCGGGATTGATCCCGGGACCTCAAGCTAAAATCGGTAAAGATAGAAGGCGGTAGAAAATACAGAGTAAAAAAAAACTCATGTCACTCAAAAAAAAATTGAACAGTAAGGAATAATCAAATGTCAACAATAAATTAAAAAGTGGGTACTTGTGGCACAATGCATGTCGGGTAGAATGATATGATGTTAAATAAAGTAAAAATAGACTCATTCGTGTACCGACCGAGAGACAGTTCCGAAGATGGTGAACGCGATTGTGAGTGCGAGCGTCTTTATTATAGACATGGCTTCGGGTGAGAATCCAATCGTCGATCTTTGAAATTTTACGGGGTGCGAATGGAATTGAAGTGTAGTCTCTAAAACGTGGGCACTAACGATGGGCCTCATAAGGAAGCTCAGTCACTCAGATGGCGATGGAGAGGGCTATGCTCGGGGTTTCTCTGCGGGATAGAATCAGAAATGATGATATCCGCAGTAGAACTGAGGTCATAGCCTGAAGAATTGCGAAACTTAAGTGACAGTGGGCGGGGCACATTGCTCGCAGGACTGATGGCCGATGGGGTTAGGTTCTCGAATGGCGTCCACGGACCGTTAGACGAGCTGTCGTTAGGCCTCCAACAAGATGGAGCGACGACCCGGTTAAGATCGCGGGACGCGGTGAATGCGGGTAGCACAAGACCGGTCTGAGTGGAGAGCCGCGGGGGAGGCCGCCGTCCAGCAGTGGACGTCTTTCGGCTGACATGATGAAAGTGTAATCTAAGGGGCAATGTCCAAATTCAGAATACAGACAAACCAGAAGCCGCGTTCAATCGTACCCTCACGCCGCGCACTGTGTCCGAAAAGGAAATACTTACACTTCAAATGTAATCCTATCCTATTTTTAACCACCGTCGAAAGAGAGGGGTGTTTATAAGTTTGACCTGTGTATCTGTCTGTCATTATAGCTCCGGATGGACAGATTTCGTTGCGTTTTTTTTAATCGAAAGCTAGTTGATTCGAGATGATTCTTAGCTAAAGTACCATTAAAACGGCTCACCCGTTTTTTAAATATTGAACTTTTTCTGGTTTAATCTGGATTCTGAGCGCCCGAAATATTTTAATAGTGCTTTCTTTTGTAAGTGTTTAGATGTAAATTCCATTTATAACTAAAAATGTAAGTACCTGCACAGACAAACAATAAATAAATCTGAGCGAAATTGCAACTCCCGGCTCGCACCCTGTGAGTTTTTCGGAATTTATGTGCTTAATTACATTTGTAATTTACTATGAGCTTTTCGGTGATGTAAAACATCTTGAGGAAACCTAGACACTTCTGCGAAGCGATTCAATGATGTGTGTGAAGTTCTTAATCCGCAAGCGTGGGAACCATAGCCCAAGCCCTCTCATTCTGAGCACAGGCCCAACAGTGGGACGTAAAAAAGGCTGGTGATTTTGATGATGACCTATTTAATTAGCTGATTCTTTTTGACATCACACTACAGCGCAACGTCTCTAATTGTCTCCTCGTTTGTGTTCTTTTTAGGGTTTCACACCTCATTAATAAGGTTGTCTCCATACAAATTGCCGTACCCCGAAAACCTAAAGGGTACTTCCAGTTGTCCTAGACACTTGACATTAGGTATGAAGGTAGCTCTTATAGCACAACCACTCAGAGAATTCTCAAAATCTTAAACTTTTATGTCTGTCTGTAGATTTCACAGACCAATATAACATGACTCCACACTGTGTATTTTGCTTAGAAGCAGGGCTCTGCTAACACTGAGCAACTTAAAACACTGGGCAATTCGTAATCTTTCTTCGAAACCCTCGTGTGCGAGTCCGACTCGCACTTGTCCGGTTTTTTCTGTTTATCACTCGTAGTAAATAAGAAATGTGTATATTGTGATGTAGTGTGTTTTTATGTCAATAGATGTTTTTTAATGAACAATACTATGGTTATGGTGGAGTAATGGTTGTGGGTGTCTATGGGCAGTGGTGAACACTTACCATCAGGTGAGCCACTTGCTCGTTTGCTTTTAAATTAACTAATCAACTCGTTCCAACAGTGGACCTCTCGTTATACAAGGACGAGTCTCAGCTGGAGAAGAAGTCCCGCAAACGGACCAGTTCGAAGTCCTCGCCCCGCGCGAAGCCGGAAGCCAACAACATCGCTGTGAGTACCGCCTCGTATGGGACCTAGCTCGGTTTGGCCTTCAATCTCTAACCTACATACAACATAGTTGATGCGGTGCCAGAAATCGGTTTTAAGTTACATAGGGTAAATTGCTTATTGCTGACCCCTGTGCCAATATAATCTGTAAGAAGAAGAAATGCTGATGACAGGTAGCGTTTTATGTCACTTTGATGTCCAACGTAATGATAATATGGATAAGTGTGTGTTTTTAAAAAGTGAAACCATGTATTGTTAAAAAGTCACTGAATTTAATTTGTTCTAGTAAATTATCTTAGTTTTTTTTTTCTATATTTTAACATTGATGATCAATTTATATTTATATAAAGAGAATGACCTTTCAATATCAGGTGTGTGAGAGGTGCGTAGATGTAAACCCTCGATAGTAAAACTGCATACATTTTTAACATATAAATTGTGCACGAAATTTAAATAGAATCATATCCGTGTAATACTTTCGTCGAATAATTGCTACCGGACGCCGATCACTAATTATGTGATTAAACTAATATGTATAGATCCAGAACTGAGAGTATTGTAAAAGTATTCATACAATTCCATACAATGGCAATTTACCCTACATACTGTATTTTTGCTTTTTCCTCAACATACAGTATGTCGTTACATAGTTGGAGACAACTTTGTAATCTTCTGTTTCTTGTAATTCATTTATTTCTATTTAACTTAAAATCGCGATGCTGCTTCTAGAATCATGTTTTTTTTTTTTTCTGGCTAAGTATCATGAAATTATAAGGGTCTTCCGTCATGCAAATTAGTAACCTCAGTTTCGATTTAACAAGATAGATAAAGGTAGACAGATGTACAGAAACAGGGGTATGTAATGTAGTCACTGGACATAGTCATGTTTTTTAGGCATGTCCCAGTTGTTGTCACTTTCAAAAACTGCACCACTAACTATGAAGACTATCCATAATTATAATTTTACACCCTTTCAATGTAAACTGTATCAAAATTATAGCATTCCCTATAAGAAATGAGAATAATAAATATCATTGGACAATGACACCAATTGATGTAGTCCCGAACTATACTTATATAGATATATACATATTTCAATACATATTTAACATCCAAGACTTCATCATACTAAATATGTGCCCCGACCGGGGATCGAACTTGAGACCTCAAGTTTCATAGTCAGGTTTTCTAACCACTAGGCTATACGGTCGGTATTGTTAACTTGCTATCTGTAATACATAATTATTCTGAATATTTTCACAATTTTCGATGGAATAATTAACTTACAGGGGCCCGAGTACGAATATTCGAAAGCTGCGTCACGTAAATCGAATTGTAAACGTTATCTAGTTTGTATGACGTTCGGAACAGCGCCCGCCCATGAGCGTATTTGGAACTAAAATTTAGTATGAGGTTTCTCGATCTCGATACGATAACCGTAACGTTACTCAGGATTCGTAAACTCTCAACCCCTCAGAATACCTTTTGGCGACATGACTCTGTTTCTGTTTATGACGTAAACATTTTTTTTTAATATGAAGACCCTTATACTTTTGGAACATGAAACATAAGCATATCCTTCTAGTAACTAACAACGCACGCACTACATCAGCGGGTTTGCGTAACACAGTTTATTTTTACAAGCGTGTACATAACAATAGTTCCGATAGAAGCCATTTTAGTTGAATAGGTGCGGTTAGCGCTTCTAGCAACTTGTGTAGACATTGTTTCTAAGCAAGACAAAGTGAAAATGTAAAATGATTTTATTTTGCCATCAGCCAACTACCCTATTGATGTAGTCCCAGACCAGGGAAAGCCTGTACTATGGGTACTAGACAACGGATAAACATATTTAAATACATTTTTAACATCCAAGACCCGAGAACAAACATTCGTGTTCATCACACAAACATCTGCCCCGACCTGGGATCGAACCCGGGACCTCAAGCTTCATAGTCAGGGTCTCTAACCACTAGGCTATTGGGTTGTCACACGACCTAATCACTTCTACCCTCTTTTTATTATTTCTGCTTCTCCAACTCAAACAAGATGGCCTCTGTTGTAATAGGAACTATTGTGTGTAGCATAAATGTTAAACGTGTTTCGCTAACCCTGCCCTACCTCATATTATTACAATACACCAATACACAGCTATGTCAAGCATCACTTATGACGTGCCTGAAGGAAGTCAGGGATATTGGTTGAAACCAAAGGACAGTGTCCTGTAAAACCATTCTCGCTTCCAGAAGGAAGTAGCGACGCCAGTTAAAAAGGCGCGGAGCACCCCAAAGCGCAGTCCGAAGCGCAAATCAAAGGCGTCGCCTCAAAAACCGCAAACTAAACGAAAATCGCCAGGTACCACGCCCATTGTGGCGACGGCAAGCAAGGTAGGCATAGTACAACGGATATATAGAAATGTACGTATCCGCAATCATCACATTCATATTCGACAGTGTAAGAGGTGTGTGGTTATGGATGCTGGTGCCGTTCCCCTCTCGCGCCCGCCGGCTGCACAAGCGGGAGCGGGACGGGGACATGTCTCGCTGTGTGGAATATAAGCGGTTGCCGCGATGCGTTCGTCTAGTACGTCCTCTTTTAACTGGTTGCGAGGGAAAGGGATGGACTGAACGACAAACGGATGAGTTGGGCTGACCGTGTTTGGAGAGTTAGAAGGATCATAGCCGTTTTATGTCATAAATCATAAGTATTTTAGTGTTGTCACGTCGAGTGTTCGGTGAAACGAAACTTATAGTGTCTCGTTTAACACTTTTTTTATATACAATAACCATAACTGGAAACCTGCCAGCCTGCGACAGGTTACAAAAATTGTGTGAAACTGATCGTATTTGAATGAACAATAATCACATTTCAATACAAGTCATCGTATCACCCAGAAAGATAGAAAATTAAAATGGCTAATGATCCTAAGTAATAATCATAATATGTGCTAGAGTTAAACAATATTTTAATTCCAACAGCGGACAAAGGCACAGATTTGTATTGATTGATAGAACGTTGAATTTTTAATTTCTTTTACGATAATTTTATCAGAAAAGATTAGACTGAACAAATTTTTAAATCAATTGTGCATGCAGACTATGCAAATGTACTTTACTTATATAATTTCAGTGCAACTACCCAGCATTATTTTGATTGGGTCGAGGTATACGTTATGTTATTTATTCATTGTCATTTCATTCTCATCAATACATAAAAAAAACTACCGATCGGCCTCGGCTTCGCAAGGTTTTTTCATCTACTTATTAATTTAATTAGGACGTATTCTATATATAAAGCTTTCGAAAAAAAAACGTAAATTTAATGGTGAAATTCCGTTTGGTAGTTTTTGAGAGTATCGAGTTCAGACAGACAGAAGCGGCGGGGGACTTTGTTTTATAATATGTAGTGATAATATTTTTTTTTTAATCGGCAGTGCAACAAATTGCACTCGAATCAAAATTCGCGAAGAAAAAAACGCTATTTTTCACTTTTCGCTAATTTAAAAAAACATTTGTTCGTTCAATAATTTTGTTTTCTTTGTAATGTATCCGACCTTGACTGGTAATCTAGAATACAAAAATACGACTATTGCAAGTAAAAGTTATAATTGTAAGTCCATCTCCAAAAAGCGTCTGTCTTTAAAATAACTACTAGGGAAAGGACATTTTAAGAATCTTATTTCAAAAGGGTGAAAAGGACGCACGATGCTATGCATGCTCTCTCTCTCTCTTTGCTATGGATTTAAATATAAGAAAGGAGACAGTGTGTCTTTATACTATACTAATAAAGAACTAACCAAGTATTTAGGAATATTAATTTTATTCATAGTAAGTTTCAAGTTTCGCTAATATTCACTCATCATCGCTCGCTTGTTGTGTTTTTTGAATTTTCTTATAAAAAAAACTCTTTTGTCTGTTTTTTTTGTTTGCCTTTTATTTTCTAATTTGCTATTTTATAGAATTTTTCTATGGACAGCATGCTTGTATTGCATGGAAAAGATCTATTAAATTATACAATTTATACAGAGAAGATATTTTTTTATTAAGATCGGTGTAAGTATGGTAAATATGCTTTTAATGTGGTTGTGGGACTTTTTTGTATGTGGGTTATTTTCGTGTTTTGAAACAATCTTGTTTTTTATAAAGTGAAAGTTTAACTTACTGTGATCTTGATTAGTCAGTAAGATGTTTGGTAAAGGTTTTGAATTATTTGGATAAAAGTAAATAAAATGTTGAAGGCGTCCTCAGATTGCTTTTCCGATTTAATTTTCATTTTGTAAAAATCACGTATAATAAAATGTCTGTTTTAAAATACTTAACTTTGAAATGAAATCCCTTTAAGACCAATATCCGTCATGTATACACTCGCTGGCACAATTAATCGCCCATCCTATTTTCCCTGATAATTGTGAATCAATGCTTTTACTATAAATCGTAAAATTAGGATAGATGATTAATTGTGCCAGTGAGTATAGAAGCTAATCCTAATGAAATCTAGTCCCCTCGCTTATTTAAACTCGGGATACGCGACGACACCAGACACCAGAAACTCAGTGTGTATATCGAATGTCTAAATGTCTCCACACTTTTGTGACACAGATTTTCGTCATACGTAGCCATTCGATTTAAATACTTATCGAGACAAGAATACACGAAACCAAGAAATTATAAGCTACGTTGCGTGCTCACTATAGTCTGTAGAGTTTGACGTCGACATTTTTCTACGTATTCATGTTACAATTAACAGCTTGCTTATCACCATGCTTGCTTATGACCGTGGAGGCGTTTTACACCTCTGCTGATTTTAAATTTAGTTTAAATTGACCCTAGAGACTATACATCTCTAAGCCATTTAGATTAAGCATTATATTACAGTATTAATTCTGGGATCCTATACATCCCTTTGTAATTTAAATTTTCACAGATATTTGACCTGGAGACCCTATACATCTCCTGCTCAATTAAAACGTGCCAGTAAAGTAAAGTGTTCTGGTTTTGCTGTTCTAATAATTACTTTTTACACTTGTTTCTAAAATACGGTTTTTTTTTTCTCTTAATTTTAATTTTTTTAATGACAGAGTGAGGTTTCTTTGTGTAATTTATCTGTGGTTACGTATTGTAAGAGCTAATGTAACTTGTTTTAAGAAAAAATGACTGTGCCAAGTTTCTTGCGGCGCATTCTTCTTGGCAATCATGGTCTTTCCGAAAGCGCTGGTAGACTCAAAAAAACGACGTGTAAAAGAGCATTCAACTGCCTATTTGCTGAATAAAATTTTGAATTTTGAATTTCGAACCATTTTGGGTGAATAGCAAGTTAATAAATTTCAATGGGAATACCGTAAAAATAATAAATTGAAGAAAACATACAAGAATAGTCCATTGAGATAATAATGTTTTGTCTAATGCCCACGGGGGCGTAAAGCGAATGCAGCGTAACGCGTAGCTTCCAAGTTAAACTAGTAGTGGTACCACTGATATTTTACAAGAAAGAGCTTGGGAACTTATAGTCTAATGTCATCGTGTATCCCGAATAAAAGCCCACAACTTGAAAAAAAAAAACTATCGCAAGTACAAGCTTCCGTGTTTCCAGACGGCAACGGCAGTGTCGGAAAAGGCAAAAGCTAAGACGCCGAAACGGACGCCTACTAAAAAGGAGACGCCGCCACCCGCGCCCACGAGGAAAGGCCGGCGGGCGTCTGGCAGAGGTAGGGTTCATTCACCTCTTTACTAATTTCCAGTAGGGCTAGAACGACTGGCCGCGACTTTGTCGCGCGAGATTATATTACCCGTCCCGTTGCATTCTGGGTGACAGAAAAGGACGGGCAGGTGTTCTCGCGCGAGATAGAAGTACAGTATAGACGTAGTAGAAAAACCTTTCCCACGGGCTAGGCAAAAAGGGTCAATCGACTTTTTATTGTCACTCGTTGCTATGGGTATGTCCCCCGAGTCACTCGTCTAAAAGGCACCACTCCGCCGAAAGTCAGGATCTGCGTGCTTAGGAGATGAAGCATGAAGGAATTGGTATACGACTTGAAAATTTGTAAAAAAATATTTTTAGACAAGTTACCCGGGGGACACCTCCATGGCAACGGGTGGCAGTAAAAAATCGATTGACTCAAAATCAATCTTATGACAATGTAATAAACCTTTTGACAGGGGAAAGCATTTCTCACTTTAAACTATACTTAAGGGCGACTTGCACTGCCCTGTCCCCTGTTTCACCAACTTTACAATTGTCAGTTTTCAATGACAGTTCGGTGTCAACTGCTGACTTGAAGAGCTTTTGTTTTAGCGCGCTTCATATTGTCAAAGAAATGTAGTTCGAATTGTCATATTGTTTTGACGAAGCATGTTGCTGATGTTTTATAATTAGCGAGGTTAGCGAGTTCACGAGGCCTGTTGCTGATGTATTTTAACGTAAATTCTCTTAACATGACATTGTACCTATAATTAATGATGTGACTTTCTGTCAAATAATATTTTTGGATTGTCATATAAAACTGATTTTTTTTAAAGTTGGTGATTACGCCACAAGGTCCCAAGAAATACTACACCGATTCTTGATGCACTTGAATCTTATATACTACTAAATGTAGTAAGTACAGTGGATGTAAGGTGGATAATTAATGATAACCGTCTTCGGTCATGCCATGAAACCAGGAAAAATCTTAATAGCGCCATGTAGGATGGTGACTGAATTTGATAGTGACATCTAGGGGCGAACTATAGAACTAAAAATGCTGTTGAACCATCACGTTTTATAAACGTTTATCTTGAACGGTGCACACTAGCGCTATCTGTTGAGAAGTTTCATGCAACTTCAGAGTAAACAAAGTAGGTAACTTATATTATAATTTGCTGGGATTTGGTATTGTGCGACGGTTTAACAAGGGGCCAGAATTTGTAGTATTAAAAATGTTTTTTTTTTTTAACAGAAAACTTATTGTTTGTGTTCAGAAAGCAAGCCCTCCCCGCTAGTGCCGACGCCATCGACGTCAACAGGCAAGGCGACGCGCGCGCCGCGGAAGCCGCCCGCCCACAAATAATACGCGACCCTCGGGCACTCCAGTTCTAGTGAACGGACACTGTGACAAACAGCGACGGTTTGTACTTTAAAAACAATCGTGTCTTCTAGAAGATATTTATTTTTACAACTCCCGACTTGCATAATCATGGTTTACATTTTATATTGATTTTTTTAATTTTTGTGACAGAATTTAGGCGTAAGTTTTAAATGTTGATCCGGACTTGCGTATAGTTTTTATTTTAGTTTGGAATGTAATAGCAACTATGAAGTACAGTCGTGTAGCACGAGATCAGGATTGTTGTTAATGTAAGGAAACGTGTGGTGGACGATTTTTGATTATATTTTATACACTGTTTTGTATTGGTGACCGTTATGGGTCAGAGGCCTATTTGTGAACGACGCTCAAAGAAATGTAAATGTCTTATAGACAAATATTGGACAATTGTGAGCGAACGTGGCCTTTTTGTCGCTTGTTATATATAACATTATAACTTATAACCTGGTCGACATTAATAATTGCATCACATTTCTTTGTAATGATACACTTTGGGAAAACAAGAATAAATTAAATTAAATTATACTAACATTGACTAACATATTTGTAACAATTTTAGTATTCACTGTAAATATTTACAATTAACATGAATGTTAACAATTTTGCTCTTTGAATCTGACCGCTGGGGATAATCTCCAGCCATAGTGAATAGATATAAAAGTTTTTATAAGATTAGGCTAAAAAATTTGAAAATTTTGCTATAGTATTGGCACTAGGTTATGGTACTCGATAATTGCGATGTCTTGTAAGAAATCAGTACAAAGTATTTAAAGATTATCAGGACATTTAGTGGACAAGTTTGATTTAAATAGAATATATTTTGATACGGTTGGTTTACTTTTTAACGTGCTGTCGTGAATTAATGGATATTTGTCGTTAACTGCAATGTAACTGAAAGAGTACGATAGATGTGCTGATCTGTCTCTGTCTGGACCAAGCATGTTTTGTAATCACGGTGAATACATTGAATCAATAGACAGTTGAATACTAAATGTTATGGAACTGCCTATCACTCAGAAATCGACTTGCCCAAATGTAACTAAGTGCTTGTAAAAATAGATAATGAAATCTATTTTCAGTTCTAGAAAATTTAATGGGTCTTCTCTTAATTAATTTGTTACGTCTGAGTCATCACTAGATTGTTTTCCTGCATTTTGTTAAATGTTTTCCATTTTAAGTACTTTTATGTTGTTACATTGAGCTGTGGTCCTGTGTCCACTGGCTTGTTGAGCGAGTGCGCAAATATGTTTCAGAATAAAATGGAAATAGCCTTAATTTGTTTGAAGCATTTTCTCACTGGCCACTGGACACGGGACACCGGTTTCAGACGACCCAAGCAAGCTACGGTCGTGCGAGTGTGTGTGTTAGAAAAATTAAGTACCTACATTCTAGGTGGTATTTCTAAATAGGTTAATTAAAAGAAGGATTAAGCTTAGAATATAAATTATTGTGTGTGCATTTTCTGTTTATAACGTACCGCGTGGGAGTCGCACCGTTCTCTGGTACAATAGTTGTATAACATATTTTAGCGTTTTATACAAAAAAATATATCAGTTCGAGAGTACTATTGTAACAGAAAGTCCACAAATTACAAAATTTATATGCAATTCAGAATTAAATATAATAATTTAAGAGACAATGAGTGGTTTTATTTTTTTCCTGTCTTTGTTAAATGAAACAATGAATAAATTACATTGAGTAATAAAATTTAATCAAAACTCACAATGATTTTTCAGAAAAATACTACTATTAAAAGGGATGGAGAGTTTTAATTTAACAATTTCTCAATCATCATCTATAGTTTCCAAAGGATATTCTGTCATTATCAGACCTCTTCCCCAAAGAGTGTCTGCTATATTCAACTTGTCTGAATCTTTTGGTACTTCTAGATTTTCAACAGCTACATACTCAGGATATGAAGTGATCAAAGTCTCTATCGCTGGTGCCAAGTCTTCCTCTATCTCCAAATATGGAAGCTCATTGGCATGGTATTCCAATGAATTTTCAGTATAATAATACAATCTGATACACTCTTCTTCAGAAACCATTCTCAAGATATTCTTCCGTAGCAGTCTGACTCGAGTATCTAGTCCAATTTCTACCCTGTTGGTGACTTTGCCATCATCAACCATGACATCAGAGTCACCATAAACCGTCACTGCTTTTTCTAAATGTGTAAGAACTGGTGGCAGTGCGTCATGTTGGTAGTTCTTATTCATTTGATCCACAGCTTCATCAATCGGTAAATGATCCTTAATTTTATCAAAGAGGGATTTTATTAACTTTTCAATCTCTATTCTTCTTGGCGTTTGGACATCTGAATTAACTAAGCCAAAGTTATCATAAATATCAAAGGGCAATCCCTGTCTTAGTTTTACATTTTCATTGACAGCAAGATGAACTGCTGCTGGAATCATTTTTTCAAACAAATCTGCCCAAGAATGTTTCTGGTACATGCTCACTGTGATGTGTAAGGAGTGCTCTCCATCTATGGTGATTCCCTGATGTATGTAGCCTCTGGGGAAGTAAAGCATATCCCCTGCCTCTAAAGTTATCTCCAAGATGGGCTCACCAATTTCATTCTGATCAAAATTTTTTGAAGATACCCTTGGTAAAACTTCATTTTCATTTAGAGGTTTGTAGATCTTCCAGTGTTTCTTGCCTTCTACTTGTAAGATGAATGCTTCAATGTCATCATAGTGAGGAGCAAAGCCTTGGCTGTCTGGTGGAGTGAGGTAAGCATTAGCACCAACAAAAGAGTTGAAGAATTCTTGCAATGTGGCATTTAGAAGATGTAATTTTGGGATGTAAGTCTGAGGATTTAACAGCCTGATGCTGCATCCATTTAAATAGAAATCCCATACTAAATGTGGGTGCGCTCGGCCCTCTGGATTGTGAGTTTCCCTCTTTTCTCCAACATAGGATGTGATGTCAATATTTTTGGTAAACTGGATGTGCTCATTACGCAGCATATCATCAATGATTGGAGTGGATATTATTTCCTTGTAATATGCTGGTTTTATTCTTGCAATGTGTAAAGGTTTCTTCTCCCAGATTTCATTAAGAAATTTGTCAGGGTTGTATGGTGCAATCATCCATTTGAATACTTTGAGGCCTTCTTCGGCGCTGTCAGTGACGACTGGCGTGAAATCGAAAGACCCATCGTTACTTCGGTTACTGCAATCACTGCATGCTGAGACTACCTCATCAGCTATACCACTTATTCCAGTATTGAACTGGTTTACTGGTGCAGCAATCAGCTCAGGTATATCATCACTGTTTTCGCTTAAACGCTTATTTCTCACTTTTTTCTTATTCTCGCTGTTAATCTTATTAACTACCTTCCTAACCTGTTCCTGGTCAATTTTCAATTTCTTCTTTTTCGCGATGTTTTGGGACTCTTTCAACTTCTTTTCTTTGCGCCTTTGTCTCTGCGCAAGACTTTTCTTTTTTGGTTTTTTATCGGGTTTTCGGTTAACGCTGTAAACAGCAAAAGCGGATACCGGTGAGTCTTCCATCACGTCACTTTAGTAATAGCCACAATTTTAGTTTAGGCATACATGATAAAGAGTGGATTAGCACGATAAGTAAGTACCTAACACGATTTTCCTATTCCCGACCCAAAATTCGTCAAATCAAACAGATTAAAATATTGGCTAGCATGCCAAATTGCCAAAAGTGATTGAACCTTTGGTTAGTTTGGTTGGTTTAAGCCAAGTTTGAGCAAAGTATATGTTTGAGGTTATGTTGCGTTTTGTTACTTGTCAAAAAAAGTGAAGTAAACTTTCAGCCAACAGGGCCGTGTTTTATAAAGCTACACGTTACAATTTACAAGCGGAAGTCTCGTTCTATCACTTTTTATAAGAAAGAGACTTCCGCTTGTAAATTGTAACTTGTAGTTTTATAAAACACGGCCCAGAAGTGCAAAATTCGAACTTCGTATCGTGCCGTCCCGCTCACTCTCGTATTAAATAATATTAGCTTGAGCGGGACGACACGATACGAACTTCGATTTTCGAATTTCGTAGTTTAGGGGCAGTTTAGTTTATTTTTGATAATGAGATGGATAGATTGAGAAAAAATTTAAATTAAATATTTAAATATATATATATATTAAAATATTTACAGCATCATTCCAGCACAAATTCTGGAGCCACTATACAAAACCATAAAAAACTCATTTATTTTTCATACCCGTTGTCATTAAGAATCTTTTACACCTTCCGATATGGTAGGGGTAGGAGCGTAGGAGCAAAGGTACTCTTTGGGTACTCTGTGGTAGGAGCCCTGAATGAATGATGTGATCAAAAGTGGATCAAAATGATCAAATATTTTATAATTTTGTCCATGGAAATTGGTACATTTTAGCATACGTACAAAGTAAGTACTTACTTTTTAAATGTATACTGAGGTAAGTTAATACGTACTAGGGAGGAAGGGTGTGCTAAATTTGAAAAAATAGTGAAGTAGGTAGGGTCTAAGGTTTAATGAAATAACGTTCACATTTCAAGCTGTTTTATTTTATGTAAGTAGGTATTTCGTGTATAGATATGGGGCCTAATTTGCGGTTATCCACTTATAGCATTTCTGTGTTATTGTACTTTGAATGCACTAATGTCTACGATCTACACAAATGTACATAATTAAGTCGTGATTTTATTCTTTTTACGGCATAAGTACTTACATTGTTTTAGGTACCATTTACTGCGTAGGTACCAATTGGCTGTTTTCGAAATCGTAGGTACAATTATTGTAAACAGGATAGAGGTACATTATAATAATACGAATTTAAAATATCTGTGATTTGTTATTGTTAAAATTATATCTTATATCTAATACACGTACTTACATAACATACCAATTAATTTAATTAATTTCGAAATAGCCAGATAGTTTAACAAAAAACAATGTTTTTTATTAAATGCTCCTGTAGAGTATTTTCTTACGAATAATTGTGTTTTCAGCAAAACAAAAACATTGGTTGTTATTAATTTAAAAAAATCGTGACATTCCTGGTTCTTTGTTCTTGTCAACATGCTGAATCCAGAAAATGTTTTACACTATGAATTTACATAACAGAAAGAAAGTGGTTATAAGTTATAACTAGGTACTTAGGTATATTAAAAAGCTAATATAGTTTTGGATTCTATTCCTCATATTTACAATGAGTAAGATAGGTGCGGCGAAACAATTTTTGTCTAATAATTGTATCTACATTTATACATTTCGAAAACTTTAACAATTATATTTTGTAGGTAAGTAGCTCTTTTTTTATCGAATAATATTGTCATCGAGTTTCGTTTACAGGTGAACTGATGCTATGCTAACGTACTTTGTGGTTTCCTCTTTATAAATAGTGATTTTATTTCATAATATTTTAATCAGTCACAGCCACACTAGATGAAAGTTATGCAAATGGCAAATTTAAAGTGGCCATACACGCTCCAACCCCGTGGCCAGCCAAAAGAGACGAAGCCAAGTACGTACAATATCGTATACAATACCTACTTAATTGGCATTTGTACCAAACACGTCCAAAAAACAGAGTTCCTGGATGTTTGGAATGTCTTTACTCGTATTGCCTTGACTTTTTTCTCACTCTACGCATACATAACTTCCTTTCGCTGCGCCTACGGCTGGGCCGTGAATAGCAGGCATAATAGTGATCTAGTACAAAACTATGGCCTACAAAACCCCCTACGTATAAATAATTTGCGTTACACGCTGGGTACAACATTTTTTTCTAATTTCCTCTATTAACATTAATATTCATTTTTGAGAAATTCGCAAGATTATTTTATACCATTAATATTTCGATAATCTCAGATTCTACTAAATTATTGGTCGACTATCACACAGAATTGATACGTACATGTAGATAGACTATATATAAATATGAGCTATGTATTTTATTTTATAATATCTATGATAAAAGTACTTACATTAAGAATCATCTTTAAGTACTTACTGGATTCGCAACACAAACCCAGTTTCAGTATAAAAAGAGACGTTCTGACTTTCAAATCACGAAGAAACTTGTCCTATTAGGTAGTTAAATTCCCTCTGGATATCCCTGAAAGGATGACTGAATAAAAAATCTGTTAATTATTATTAAGTAAGTAGATCAAAATAAAAAATGCATCTCAATTAAGTAAGTAGGTACTTTTGTCATTGTCCGGGACAGTTACAATAATGAATCATTCCTGGGATTTAAGAATTTTTAAAACATGCAAGTACAGTATGTTTTGGCGGCAGCTATGTAAGCACTTACAGCGCCTATATAATATGTAGGTTCAAAAAAGTAGGTTAGTAATTTTACTGCTACTTATTTGTTCAAGACCCCAATACATAATTATAGTAGCTGTATCTGGGCCGTAATGCATCAGAAAATCATGCAAGTTTTATGCATAAGTTTCAAAATCGCATGGCAAATATGGCAATCACTTGTTGAGCATGCTAACTAGCATGCCAATGTCAAACAAAGTACCGACACAGCATTTGCTACTTACTTAGCAAGTATATCTGAGCCTTTATAATTTACAGGTAAGGTATCTTAGAGCTTACAGACCGACCAAAAAGTTAAGAACAAGGAGAAAAGTGGAACTAATATTTCTCATATAAATTTGTTGCCATATTTAAGGAGTTTATGACAAAAATGGTAAGTACATTTACGAACAAAGTAGCGCCTTCATTTAATTTCTTAACTTTTTGGTCGCACTGTAGATTACGTACCTGGCTACAATGTGTACAATTTTATACAATCAGCGGTAAAGAATGGGCATTTCAGTGTACTCCTTTAGGCTATTAGATTAATAACAATGGTGTACTTCGGCTTTTGTTACAAAGTCATTGATATGTTTTTGAGTTCATTTTATATTAGATATTTCATATTAAAGTTTGTAAACCGTATACACATTTAGTGGAATATTTTTGTTCAGTCTATTTAATACTGGCCATTTCGCATACAGCATTACAAAGTTACGTTTACTGGTGGCTAAAACTAGATCTAATCTCATCACTTGAAAAATCCCTTCTGCCATGGTCTGCCTGTACGACAGCGCCACTACCACCGGCACAGATAACTATGTAAATATTTAAAACTCATGACGCGGATCGACCGTATAATAAAATTATAGGTAGTGTATGATCCGCTTTATGAAAAAAAACCTTTTTAAATTGCGTTTAGTTCGCATACAAAATCTATGTGAAAATAGAAAAGTGAAAATTTGAAAAATCCTTTCAGTCTTCGTGCTCAGTTCTGCTAGTTTCACCAGCATTTGTTTTCGACGAAATTTTAAGATGTGTGAAAATTGCCTTTGATTTTTTTTTGCAGAGGACGGTCTTTGTTATTATGCAAGTAGCGAAAAGTAATGCACAGTCTGACAGTGGATTTTATTTTGAATTACCTAAATGAGTTTTACACGTAACTCCTAGGTTTCTACTTAAAACTTAAAGTCACAGAATAAAAGTATATGCAGCCAAAAATTGTTACTTACTTAAATAAATTTTATTTATAGTTCATTAAAAAAAAAAATTAAATGTCACGAAAATAAATTATAATTACTTAGCAAAGCATTAAAATGACTACTTTGCCACTTAAAAAAAATTGCATTATTTGTTTTTCGTATTAATTATTTATCCAATAATAATGTACTAACTCATGATTTCAAGAAGTTAAGTCCTTCTGGGTTAGGTAGGAGTTAAGGCCAAAGATAAATATTTTTTATACGTAACCAAGTTCTTTATAATTAATAATAAACATAAAATTATACACAAATTTCAATTACATAGTTTCACATTTACGAATACGTTATTTATGCTTTACTTATAACAAAAATAAATATTTTTTACGCAATTAAATTAACCCCGTTCGCATAATAAGAGGATAGATATTTTTTAAATAAGTATTCAAAGAAAGTCTAAACATTTGAAATTTCACTGATGGACAAAATTATTTATTAGGCACGCGGTTTATTAGGTATGTTTTAAACTAGGGTATCAACTAAGTACCTCCAGTCCAAATAGGATCGAAATCCGTGCAGCTGTTTTTGTGTGATTGAGAAACAGACCAATTTATCCATTTATATTTATAGTAGGTATGTAAGATTTCTCATTTTCATGATTTTGATCTGGTAAGAAACCAATATAAAAAAATATTTTTTGTCGCCTAAAATCATTTCACATTGCCAAAGGTTTTATAAAGTTCCAACCCAACCATGTAGCGAAAAGTGCAATATAACTAAATAACTAAGTAGAGGTATCTACACCTAGGGTGGAATATGCTAATAGCATCAGCACAAGTGCAACTTGTTTTCAATTTACAGAAATCGCTTAGGACATTTTAAGTTTGTCAATACTTATTTATGTCTCGTTTGCATCCATTCTGGTTCAGCCTGTTCGCAGGTTGAGACGTACGTTTATTTTCCCATTTGCCTTCGAATTGCCTAGAAACGTGTGTGTTAGTTGGACCGTTAATGCAAATGCTATAAAAACCGCCTTCAAAAAAAACCTTAGAAAAAAAACGTAAAACAATCCTCTAAAATAATGATAAATAAATAAAATAAAATAAAATGCGTTTAGTTCGGACAACAGAAACTAAAGCCTAAAGTTTTATGGCCTAGCACTAAGCAGCAGAAATATGAAGTCGGTGCGGTGCGAGCGGAATATTCTTTCAATGAAGCACCGACTTCATATTTCTGCTGCTTAGTGCTAGGCCATAAAACTTTAGGCTTTAGTTTCTGTTGTCCGAAATAAACGCATTTTATTTTATTTTATTTATTTATCATTATTTTAGAGGATTATTTTACGTTTTTGTTCTAAGGTTTTGAAGGCGGTTTTACTTTTTTGTTAAATGATTATTATTTCACAATTTTACGTTGATTTAACATGTTAAGGAGTTGTACCTTCCATCATCAGCTCATCAACATGAGATGATGACTACCGGACGCAAATACTTGAATAACCTTAGAAAATATATAAAACACATGATACGTGCCTATAAAATTTTAGGGTTGCCTTCGATTTCCCTGAAATCCCAGCATTAGATCATGACTTGGTGACAGTGGGACCACCTCAGGAGTATACCCTTTCGAATAATGATTTAACATTTTCAGAATTATCCTCCAACTCCTAACCGCTAAGGAGTTGTACCTTCCATCATCAGCTCATCATCATGAGATGATGACTACCAGACGCAAATACTTGAATAACCTTAGAAAATATATGAAACACATAGTACGTGCCTGTAAAATTTGAGGGTTGCCCTCGATTTCCCTGGGATCCAATCATCAGATCATGACTTGATGACAATGGGACCACCTCAGGAGTATACCCTTTAGAATAAAAAAAAGAATTTTGAAAATCGGTCTACAATTGACGGAGTAATCGATGTACATAAAAAAAAAATACATAGAGTGGAACGTAGAACCTCCTCCTTTTTTTAAGTCGGTTAAAAATAAACAAAGCAGTCTGCAGCACGTCCGATCAAGACAATAAGATAATGACATAATTTTGGAATAAAAACGCATAAATTGAGAGGGCAGTAAGTACACAGTACAATCAATCGAAGTTTTTCGCCATTCGAGGTCATTACGGATCCCTTTGTTTCCCATAGGTACAATTGAAAGTCTTATTGGTAATAATATGTTTGTCATAGTCGATCACTAATAGTCATAACTCTTTTTTTCTCTGAAGCCGTAAAAAATCAGGAATTTTGTAATGGGTCATCCTGCAAAATTCTATTAATTTTGTAATGATTCTGAACAATTCATAATTTCAGAGAAAAAAACGGTTATGGTTATGACTAGGTGATGATTATGATAAACATTACATTATGACATTTATGACTTTCAAATGTATGGGAAAAAACACATTACCCTCCCTTGCGTTTCGCAGTCGGGTAAAAATGAATATAGACCCCGGTCAGTAACACTTAGACAACATTTGTCTCCTTTGAATTCTCATTTTCATTAATTTCCTTTTCTGCCTGACCTTCACTCGATTTTTATGCACATTCCTTTCATATATTTTTTTATTTTGCTTTTATTTAAAAATTAGTTTCCCAGAAACCCAAATTAATGCACCCTCATATCCCTGGCATGAACAGGCGTGGTGTCCTCAGGGCTGGGGCTGTCATCAAGATGCGGCCTGATGTGGACGACGGAGCGCCGCTGGTCGAGATGGTTGTAGTCATCCCGCATCACCAGGCCGCCGGCGCCGTACCGCGGGCCCGCGCCGCCCGAGCCGCTCAGGCGCAGCTTCTCCGGGTCCTCGTCCAGCTTCACGGTCGAGAAGACGGTGCTGAGGTTCAGCTGGGGGATGTCGTAGAAGACGGTCAGCGTCAGCATAAGGAACGTCAGGCCGGTGAGCAGGTAAACTGGAATGAAAGAAAAGTTGAGGTGGTAGCTTTTTTTTACACGGCAAGGAAGGCAAACCTGATGCCCATAAACACCCACAACCCCGTGGGGTTTACAGGTGCGCAGCCAACCGAGAGTGCTAAGATGAAATGCCTCTTGTGCCCGTAATTAAATACTCCGGCTGTTTGACTCGCCCTCCACACCGGAACAGCTTAAGGTAAAAAAATAATATGAAATCAACAACGTATCACTATGCTTTGAATAGCCAGGATAGCGCAGAATAAGTATAGGACCCTACAAAGTAGAAAGTAGGCTGAATGAAGTTCTGGTCTGGTTTGTTCACCTACGTATTCCAGCCTGTTACAAAGAAGCACTGGAACACCCTTGATATCACAGTTGCGTGTGCTCATAATATCCAGCAACTGATGAGGTCACCATTCTCCAGTGGCAGTCGAAGCTACGCCTAGCTAGTAGTCGAAGATACTCACAAGTCGTGGCTACTTTATACAACGGCCGGTACTCCTGGCTGGTCGAGTCTCCCGGAATGTAGTCGCCGAGACCGATGGTGGTTAGCGAGATGAAGCAGTAGTAGAACGAATCTAGGAAGTCCCAGTCCGGCTCCAAGGCCGCGAACGCAGTTGCTGGCACGACCAGGAAAAATACCACCAGGATTAACACTGGAACGGAGAAGAAATTGATAGTTATTGTTATTATCTTTATGATCTGTATTGTTTTGGGTTGACAGAAGGCACGGTTAGGACCTGATGAGCTGTTCCTGTGGGCTTGTGTAAACACAAAGCGTTCTCGGCTCGAGAACCTGTACTTTGGTCTCAATTTCGTACTTACCCATTTCTCTTTTAATTTTTTTTATACCCAAGTTTATATACAACTTCAGTAAATTTGTGAAGTGATGATGATGATGACTTCTTATATCTCCCAAGTGGAGCCAAGGGCCGCTGACGCGCATCTCCACGCCTCCCTCACAAGCCCTCGCCCCAGCGCAGCCTCCACGGACCGCCTCCAACTCTGCGTGGGGCGCCCCGGCCTTCTTCTGGCACCGCCACTCAAAGGCGACCTGCCTTCTCATAGTGTGGCCAATCCAACGCCAGCGTCGCACAGCAATCTCCTTGATAATTGGGACTTGGCGACACTTTTCCCATAGGTCCACGAATTTGTGAAGTGGTAATTAAGCCTTAATACTGACGGGTGCATCTTGATCTTTAAAAGCCCTCTATTCTAAAATTAGTGTCAGATTAAGGGTACTTACCTATAATCGCAAGGTGTACCAGCCTGATGGTGAAGGGACGGTAAAGGTGACCGAGGGAAGCGTTGAGGGTCCTCAGCAGTGCGGTAGCTGGCAGCAGCAGACGTTCCACCAGCGCTGACAGCAGCACCAGCGTCAGCGGGATCCCGAGGAACGCGTACACCATGCAGAACAGCTTGCCAGGCTTGGAGAGCGGAGTCACGTGACCATAGCCTGGATAAAAAAATAGAACTGAAGGGAAGAGTGGAAGAAGGGATGGGGTCTTTCCCCAGCAGAGGGAAACTCTATAACTCTATAACTCTATTGAAGAAAGAAACCTCTAGGTACTCATGTTTGCCACTTGTATACACTCTATATCTATTGCACAAAACAAAGTTAAAAATTTAACACAGAGAGGAGTATAAAGGCAAAGTTATCCCTAAGAAGGGAGTTCTTCAACTTGTTTCTGGGTTTTCTTAATGAGCTCGCTAAGCCCGAAGGAACTAAGTCGAATGTTCAAATTCCTTTTTAAGTCGCGACCGCATATAGAGGGGAGTGTTATAATGTGTGTCTGTCTATGGCTTATAATGTAAAGAAAGTGACTATCTACCTACGAGCCTCAGAATACAGAACAAACTCGTTTGTTCTGTATTCTGAGCTACGAGCATATAACCCGATACATGCGAATTCAAAAGATAACAATTCTGTCAACTAGCTGCGGTGCGGGGGGAGTTGTGATCGCTCCGAAGTACTCCGAAGTATCCCTAAGTATTCCGAACCCGATCGCTAGGGGCGTGCGATAATGACTTAATGCTTTCTATCGATATCGATAAAAGGTTTTGCATTTTTCTATGCTTGCTTTTATACCAGAAACTAGCTTTTGCCTGAAAGAAATGCAAGAAATGCAATTTGAAATGACCTGGTAAAGGAACTAACATCTTCAAGTAGTATATAAGATAAGATATCATCACCAAGTTTGAAATGTTTTGTGGTAATGGTAAACTAAACGAGTTAAAAAACTGTCAGTGATTTGTTGAACTTTAGAGGTCAGGATCTAGTTAAATAAAACGGATCACTCATGTATGTAAGTCGAGTTTAGCCCGACATGTTTCGGACTAATTCGTAGTCCTTCCTCTGGGAGCGCACGACCCAGCGGCAGCGAGACAGTGAGTGGGAGTTACTCGAATTAGTCCGAAGCATGTCGGGCTAAACTCGACTTATATACGTGAGTGATCCGTTTTGTTTTACTTGATCTTCTAACAAATCACTAAAAGTTTTCTTAACTGGTGTAGTTTACCATCGCTTGATAACCTTATTGCAAATAAAAAAAAACCGCATTGAAATCGGTTCAACCGTTTAGGAGCTATAGTGCCACACACAGACACACTAGCGGTCAAACTTATAACACCCATCTTTTTGCGCCGGGGGGTAAAACATACAGTTTAAATAAAATAACCTATCCAATAATCATACACGAAATAACTATAATTAAGATGATGAAGTATTTAGGTACTAATAGTTATGTTTACAGTAAGAGCAAAAAGGACGGGGAGTGGACGGACCTGTCCAGGTTAACTTGACCCGCGTTGCATTCATCAAATTTTTGAAAATATTTTGGTAAAATAAAGAAATGGACTTACCGATGAAAAGTGATATTGTTTGTTGTTACACTACATGTTTTGCTGTTGTTTCCGCACCACTTAACGGCACAACAGGACATGATGATGTTAATTGACGGTGATTTATATTTTAAATGTCAAACCGTCTTCGGTTCTAGTTTATGGTCGAAACTGACGGAAAGCAAATAGGTTGCGAAATATATCAATGACAAATCATTGAAAACTTGCCAGGGTCGGGTCGCCTTATATTACGTCTGTATAGGTTATGTGCTCGTAGCTATCTACTTACACCCATTTTTAAAATAGAATGCCAGTTTAATCAAGATGGTCAACCGTTATTGAAATATTAGTCTTCCAAATGAAAACGTGGAGGGTTTTTCGACTTTTCTAAGTTGTTCTATCTGAACAATTTTTACTAGCCGTCAAAGCACTAATGATTACACGTTACACTTTATCGGGTAATTTGGGACATCAGCGTTAATAATTCATTTCTCATTAGGTATCCCAAGATAAATGATGTGTTTGTTGTACGAAAATTCAGTCAATCAATCAAGCCGTGTGCCTAATAAAAGATATGAAAACCTTCCCATTTATCATAACTGGACGTTTAGCATGCACGTTTCCAAGAATATCTTACATACAAAGTAACGTCAGATAGCTTTTTAAAGGTTTTTTAAGTAACGCTACAGAAAACAGTTGCATAAGTAAAAGTATCTACTTAGGCTCTCCCCCTGTTGTCTTTTAGAACCACGTAAGTACCTATATCACTAGCAGTTTAAGGCGTCGTCAGCAGCGCCCTAAGCACGACTTGTCGAATCCTGCGTTACGTTACGGTTATCGTATCGAGATCGAGAAATCTCATACTAAATTTTAGTTCCAAATACGCTCACGGGCGGGCGCTGTTCCAAACGTCATACAAACTCGTTATAGTTTACTATTCGATTTTACGTGACGCAGGATTCGACAAGTCGTGCTTAGGGCACAGTTTTACACGTTCAATAATATATTATTTTTTTTTACAAAAAAAAACAGTTCAAGAAACGTCAGCTCAGTATGTTTGTCTATGATTTAAAAAAACAGTCAAATTTGTGACAGGTATGGGTATGATATATGCCTTCGGCTTCTGAACCCATCTTAGAGTACTTGTAATATTTGTGTAGATAAGGTAATGTATGCAACTCCACATAATTAGGCCTAAAAACACTCATTATATATAGTTGCATAAACTACTATTATTGCACACCACATAAAAGGTCACCAACTTTACAAATGACAGTTTTTAATGACAACTTTCTATCAATTGCTGACTTGAAGAGCTTTTGTTTTAGCGCGCTTCATCTTGCCAAAGACATGTAGTTCGAATTGTCATTGTGAACTGACAATTATAAAGTTGGTGATATACGTAGACAGAGAAAGAGATAGACCGCTGGACATTTTTTACTCACTCGCACACAAAAAGGACGGCTTAATACACAATTATTCATGGCTAAAAGAGACAAACATATATATTTTCTGTCCCTCATCGTATGGCCGGGTTTTTCAAGGTTGCGCTTCGCAATGCTCAAACAAACTGACGTTTGTCGGAAGGAGCGGAAGCAGTTAATTGATTTTCACGTTTAAAAGTTGAAATTGTAAAATAATTCGTGATTTACTTGCGCTAAAAAGTGAACGGTGATAGCTTTTTAGCTTTTACATCTGTGATAATGGCGCGGTGTAGTGTTACTGGCCGTAAAAGCGATATTAGAAGGAAGGTTACTGGGTTGTCTTTTCATTCGTAAGTAGAAAATTTATTCTCGTATATTTTGTTACTTCAATGACTAATGTAGTTATATTTTTATGGTTGTTAACTATGTGCGTTACATTTTCGTTAAATTTGTTAAGATTTCGGCTATATTTCTGATATTTGTGCTTTATAACCTCAAAGATTAGTGTTGCTAGTTTCTAGAATAAAAATGTACCCCACAATAGGATAATTCGTAATATATCAAATAATATACCTATTTAATTTTTATGAAAATTTCAGATTTCCCGCTGACCCAAACCTTAGAAAATGGATAGAAGCTACGGGAAAAATCAATTATGTGCCAAATTCTTCATCAAAAATATGAAGTGAGCATTTTGACACAACATTGCTTTGGAAGAAAGGGAAAACAACAGTACTTCACTTAGTAACTTTTGTAGAGGTTCTTAATGTTATTTATACATTTTCATCAAATACATGTTTCACCGAATTATTTTAAGTGTTTAACTTACCTACTTAAATCAATAATATACCTACTGACACAATACAAGGTAATATTATAGTAAGAAAATTTAGTTCAACATTAAACTTCCATGAGACTTAATCATAGTGAAGTAAAACTGATCACTCACAACAATTTTAACCTTGATAGTGGCTTGTTGGTGCCCCCAAGTTGGAAGACTGTTAAATACTGATACAAGTGTGCTAAATTGGTCATTACAATCGAGGCGGGTTTGAATATAGCCGAGGAGTGTAATGACTAATGCTCACGCGTTTCATACGACGTTTTTCAACACACTTGCGAGGAAAAAAAATAGCAAAAATTAACTAAGTATTCAACTAACCTATATTAGTAGATATTGGTTATTCGGAGCTTCCTTTGAGAACTTTCCAATGTCTGAATGTCTTTGGTGATGGCACCTTGGATTTGTTGCTGTGATAAAAGTCCGAGTATTTCTTTAAGATCACAGTTAAACGTAAATACGTTTTGGTGTCGGTGCCAGTTTTAGTCCGTACAACGCTTTGCAAAATCGAGTACCTACATCTAAGTATTATTCACCACAACGAACTATACTTGTACGTGTTAGCCAGTTTAATTACCTAGTAGCCTTACTCAAAGTGTCCTCCGTCCTCCGTGGAGCCCTGGGACTCCGCAAAGAGTTTGTGGGGACTCCGCGGTGCTACTTGGCCACAATACATTCTTTAGGAGGACAAGTTCAGAAAATAAATACAATTAAGTAACTAATTATAATATTGCGTGATTACGATAGTTACTTCAATAAGCTGGCTATAAACACATTTCAGAAAACGTTTAATACTTACTTGGTTGGTTATTTTTACTGTTCTTCCATTACATAAAACTTTTAGTTTTAGTTTATCGGTTAACATGTATTTCTGTTTTGATTTAGATGGCACAATAATTCACTTTAAAACATCAATTAGAGGTAATGGGTCTTTATTGACAACAAGAATTACTAAAATTAACAAATAGGTAAATAACTTAAAAATAACCTAATAAGACTAAAAACTAAAAATAATCTAAACCTAGACCCTTGGGTAGGGTGCCCATTACGCAGGCAGCATTCCCGCGCTGAATTGCTATAGACAGTCTTTGGGCGAGAAAGCTGCCTGCGCGAGGGTCACCTGTTGCCTCCTTCAGGCGCTTGCTCAGAGCTTCGTGGAGCCCACGCGCGCCCTTGCCCCACGAACCGAGCGTCTCGACACCAAATGCAACGAACTCGTACTGGGCGCCGAGACACTCGTATTTGTTGGCCTTGAGCCGTTCCCGGGCATCCGCCGCTGCGCAGGCACGTCTGCTGGTCGTGGGGAGGTAGGACGCTGCCAAGGTGTCTGCGCAAGTAGCGTCCCATACCAGCGCGCGGCCCATCCTCCAAGGGATCAACGACATCCCGTCGGGGCGCTTGCCATCGTTCCGCACGATCTGGGGTTCCAGGGCAGCAGGAACGTTTGCGCTGACGAGCGCCCTTCTGAGTATATCGTTGAGAGAGGCGTGGCGGGACAGGCGGCCGGCACCCGAGGAACAGGCGAGGCCGTCCCACAGGAGGCACAGCTGTGGTCCACGCAAACCTCAGCACCAAGCCGGAGACCGACGGCTATTCGGAGCGTGCATGGGTCTACAAATGTGCCGGTGTTGGGTGATGGGTAGGCGTGAAGCCAGTGGCCTGCTTCGGGTCTTGAGACAGCCAAGAGCCTGGCACGGTCCCTGCCTGTAGCAGAGTCGATCAAGGAATTTAGAGTTGACTCAGAAGCTATGGTATCCCAGGCCCTCTGAATTTTGAGTCGAGATGGAAGGTTTGGGCTCGGTCCGGCTAGCCAGGTATTTGAGGCATCAAACAAACACGCAATCCCGCAGTTTATAGCCGGTGAGGCTTTAAGGATTTTACCTGCGAGATCAGAGGTGCTATGGATTGATGCCAAGAACGCCGGCAGAGAAATACTTGAAATTTTGCGTGTTCCCAAACCACCGTATCTTATTGGTAGGGAGGCTTGGGTCCATGCCTGCTCGCTTAAATGGATATTTAGGATAGATTCAATTTGGCGATTTTAGAACTAGATCGATAGGTCTTACCAGATGAGGAAATTTCCAAACGGGACAGCAGCGAAGCAGGTAAGTGAATTTAGGAACGAGTAAACAGAACTTTAGAACAAATAGAGCAGAGTGGCTGCTAATTTTGGTAAGGCGGTCCGAATATAAAAACTATGTATTCGAAGCTTCCTCCTTGTTCAGGATAAAAACGCACGTAGTTTGGGATTTTAAAATCTTTGTATTTGTCACTGTCTTTTTTTTCATCCTGAGAAGTATCTGTTAAATATTCAGAAGACGAATCTACATCGCCTGTATGGCCTGCACCATCGGCATCTCCTGCAGCTTTCTTTTTTCGCTTTTTCGCCTTAGACTTCCCCATATTTACACTTGGTCTTATATGCAACTATGCAAATAACAGTTTTGTACACTATTTACACGAAATATATACAATATAAAAATTATTGTTTTTTTATTTCAAAACTTTTTAAAAAAGACCGCCACTCCGTCAGACGTTCCCGCGCTTTTTTCTAGGTACTACAAACAAATACAAGAAAGACGACAGCACAGCAGTTTTTTTCTTCTTCATTTTTTCGCGCTTGTTCCGCGCGATATGTTTTGTAATGCGCGCGTAGGTTCAAATCAAGTCACAGACCAAACCGCCATACAACCTAATATTTTAAAAATATGTATGATAAACTACAAAATAATGTTTTAAATACGCAAAAATAAACGTTAATTCGTAGATAAAAATAGAAAATTGACTTTGTGACATTGAATTTTGTGTCATCTTAATCTAAAATATTCTGTTTACGCGCAATAATTTGTTCATTACTTTTAGGCGGGGAAAAGACTTTGCTGAGATAAAAAAAATATGTAATGTAAAAAACACGAGTGCGGTAAATATAAAGTAAAAAACACGCGTGTGTTATAGTTTTATGAACTTTAATACTATGTAATAAGATCCAATTTACGAGCAAGTGTGTTGAAAAAGTACATTATTCGACCTGTAATAATTATGGTACTAATGCAGACTGGGGTAATTTTTTCATTACTTGGCAACCGTAAATATTGTATGTACTTTATCTGTTGTCCTTTTCGGTGGCACGCTTGCTAGCATTCTTTTGTATCTTTATTCTATGGTGATATAGGGGCCAGGACTTACCAATAGTGGTGACGACGGTGGAAGAAAAGAACAGTGACTGTCCGAAGCTCCAGTTGGGTCCGCCGCTCACGTTCTGCGCGGCCGGCACCCCGCGGTTTGTGGTGCGCACCACCACCTCCAGCAAAGACTCCAAGTCGTCAGCTGTGGAAGGAATGGAACGTTGAAAAAGGAGGCATGACGAACGTGAAGGTATTTTCCTTAGTAGCAGGACGATAGATCAACATCTATCGTTTATTTAAACCAAATCTATACGGTGTTTGATTGAATTACCAAATTCATCAACTAATAACAATTAATTTGGTCCTCCAAGATCACTTGTGCAAGACAGAAACTTCATGTGACAGGTGTGTTGTTGTGATGCAGTTTTCCGGTCCTCTACGGAGCTCATTTTCAAAGCAATGACTAAATTATATTTATTGGCTATTATAATAATTATGAAATATGACAGACAAGTAACGTAGTAGTGTAGTGCCTAGACAAATAGCATAATGCACTTTAACACTACAAAGAACTGCGGCATTGCAGTATTTGCAGATGTGCACAGAACTTTTAAAATAAGGTGAGATGCTTGTTGGAATCCGGCTCACGCTTCCGCGCTTTTGTTTAATTTTCGTTTCAACCCTATTTATTTTGTAGAACTAAAAAGAGAAATCCTGAATTTCGATCTCTTCTTATTTTATATGTACTAAAAAAATGTGTAATAAGATAAAAATACAAAAAGACTGCTTTACATATTGATGATGGTTTAAAACAAAAATGTTTTAAGTAAACTTCCATTGCTAATAATATTGACATTTAAATACTTTGGTTTATGACATAGTTTTGAACAGCAGAAAAGTTCATAGATGACGTTTGTGCTATGTACTGTCTATGTTAATCGTGATGTATAATATAATAGGTACACGTTAAATAAAGGATCAAAAATCCGCTCCTCGTATCTCGTCAGTTGAGGCTCCAAAATTCAAAACAATGAAGAATCGAGTTATTAATCTTACGGTAGGCAGACGGGTCATTTATTTTTAGCAGCAAAAGTACCCGGCATTAGTATACATTTATAATAAACGTAATAGCAATTATTTCCTTAGTCATCTAAATTTAGGTGTAGATTAAAATTATCCCACGTATAAACCAATTGTTATGACTTCCATAAATCACAATGGGGGCTATCACGCGCAATTGACAGATAGTCCTGACTCGACACTAACGAACCTAACCGTAGACAGAGAAAGAGATAGACCGCTGGACATTTCTTACTCACTCACACACAAAAAGGACGGCTTAATACACAATTATTCATGGCTAAAAGAGACAAAGATATCTAATTTCTGTCCCTCATCGTATGGCCGGGTTTTTCAAGGTTGCGCTTCGCAATGCTCAAACAAACTTTGACGTTTGTCGGAAGGAACGGAAGCAGTTAATTGATTTTCACGTTTAAAAGTTGAAATTGTAAAATATTTCGTGATTTACTTGCGCTAAAAAGTGGCCGGTGATAGCTTTTAGCTTTTACATATGTGATAATGGCGCGGTGTAGTGTTATTGCCTGTAAAAGTGATATTAGAAGGAAGGTTAAGGGTTGTCTTTTCATTCGTAACAATTTATTCTCGTATATTTTGTTACTTCAATGACTAATGTAGTTATATTTTTATGGTTGTTAATAATATGCGTTGCATTTTTGTTAAATTTGTTAGATTTCGGCTATATTTCTGATATTTTTGCTTTATAACCTCAAAGATTAGTGTTGTTAGTTTCTAGAATAAAAATGTACCCCACAATAGGGTAATTCGTAATATATCAAATAATTCATTTCCTTTTTTATGAAAATTTCAGATTTCCTGCTGACCCAATCCTTCTTAGAAAATGGATAGAAGCTACGGGAAAAATCAATTATGTGCTGAATCCTTCATCAAAAATATGTAGTGACACAACATTGCTTTGGAAGAAAGGGAAGACAACAGTACACTTCACTTATTAACTTTTGTAGAGTTTCTTACTGTTATTTATACATTTTCACCTAATATATATGTTTCACTAAATTATTTTTAGTGATTGACTTAAGTACCTACTTAATAAATAGTATACTTGTGGGGTATTTTTTTCATTACTTGGCAACCGTAAATATTGTATGTACTATATCTGTTGTCCCTTTCGGCGGCACGCTTGCTAGCATTCTTTTGTATCTTTATTCTAAGAACCTAACGGATTTTTGTCTCGCGATGCCCCCATTCAAAGCATTTTAAAATACAGACTTTATCTGAAATCCGCATTACAACATTTAGGCAGACGCCACTGCAGCGAGCAAATAATGTGGAACCTTTTTAAATAAGGAATGTTTAGGGAACTGGCTTACATTCGTTTAAAAAATTGGCGCTTTAATGAAAAAAAAAGATAATGCTAAAAAACAACCAGGGCACCTACTAAATTATTTCATCAAGCCTTTAATTTTTAACATGCTAAAAATACAGTTAATTGTGTAGGGTAATGAAGTAGTTACAAAGACATTTGTAATTGTTAATCTTTTTGGTAAGCCTTTAACTTTATTAGCTAAGTATTGCGTTTAGTTCAATTACATTTCACTTGAGTCTTTATTAAGTTGTTTTTAGGTAGCTAATCATAATCAGTGAAGAAATTGGAATTGTATACAAAAAGTTATCTTCTGTAGGTAATCTGTTTGTTCTAAAAACATAAGAAGGGTATCATGGGAGCGTTCCATTTTGTCACAAGGCCGTTTTTCAGGGGAAACAGTCTGTTTTAGGTAGCCTACCTAGGGTTTTTGTGAAGGAAACAAATTACAAGTTTAATACACTTATTTAAACAAAAATCGATAGGCTAAATTGACAAGTAAAATAGAGAATCTCAGGGGATTGAATTCGAAGACACTTTTGAAGTTACTGGGTTCGATTACACGCTAATGTGGCCTACACTTCCCTCGGGTGTCTGGATCCTCCGGCGACGGCGAAAATAGGGCGCAGGCGTCGTAGAGCAACCAGGAGTGACCAGGGGGCTCGTGTGATGTATAGAGATGGTGTGAAGGGGACGTGCCAACGGCTAGCCTCTGATCAGGCTGCGAGAGGTCGGCAGGGGTCCGTTAGGAACCAGTAGTGGGTGGAGAGATTTTTCACGGGTAGCGTAGTTGCCCTGTAAATAACCTGTGCCCTAAGCACGACTTGTCGAATCCTGCGTCACGTAAAATCGGATAGTAAACTATAACGAGTTTGTATGACGTTTGGAACAGCGCCCGCCCGTGAGCGTATTTGGAACTAAAATTTAGTATGAGATTTCTCGATCTCGATACGATAGCCGTAACGTAACGCAGGATTCGACAAGTCGTGCTTAGGGCACTGGTGTGAGCCAAACGTCCATGGTATGCTCGCACTGCCATGTCCCGCTCTCCAGTCCGACCATTCCCGAGGGAGTGGAAACCAGATTAGCAGTGCATGGCAATACGGAGGGTCATACGGATTTACAATTTAGCTAGAGTCAGAGAGTAAGCTTTTACAGGTTTCTAGTGAGAGTGGATAACAGATTTACACAAAGTGACCGTTGGAACTTTAAATTCCAACCGTTCTAGGAAGCCGTTAGGTTTTAAAATAAGCGCTACGTCTATAACCGTAGAGCAGTGAAATAGGGACGGATTAAATTATAATTAACTGTCCGGAGCGCTATTAAGGTACAGTAATGCTTCGGACAGAGTATCAGAGTGGAAACCTATATAATTAAAATAAATTACAATAAAAGACACAAGTAGTGTAACACAATGACAAAGTACAGAAACGATCAGTATTCTTACCAAGTTCTGGGCTGGCTGGTTCCACTCAGGAGTTGTAGAGAAATATAAGGTCTCCCAGCCGTACAGGCGGTTTTATGGTTGTATGGAACCGGATACGGATAACCAAATGATTTTGAATTGGGCGACGCCCATGAGCGTGTCCGTGTTTCTCATTTTGAATACCAACGTATTATTTCTGTGTAGTGTGTAATGCAGTTTTTTTATGTGTTTTATGTTGGCTAAGTGCAACTAGCGGTTGTTAATTAATTAATTTACAACCGATGCAATTTTTTAATTAGATTTAATATATAAGTTAATATTATTCGCCTAAGTGCGGAAAAGCGCCATCTAGCGGATTATGGCGGAACTTTTAATGTCCAAGAGCTTGCGTATTGTGACAATTATCAATATCAGTTTCCCAGCAATATCAATTTTGGATGTTCGATTCCTGATAGCCGAAAAGCTTTGTGGAATGAAGTCAACGGTTTGCCGTTTCCAATTGTTTCTACCTTAACGCAATCGTGATATCGCTAAAGGTAAAGCTACCCTTAGATCTTCATTAATAATGAATGAGGCTTGCCACAATGCTGGTATGTTTCAAAAGAGGTTTATGTACAATACTGAGTGCGTTCCTAGTTTAACTTTCTAGCTTCCACCATAAGACTCACTTTAAATCAATCCAGTGGAAAGATATAATACGGAGGTTGGGAGCCTGCGTTGTGAGCTGACTGCTTTGTAGCGAATAGCGATCATAAAGTTGTTATTATTATTATTGCGTGATTAATGGTGCCTGATGGATTGTAGCTTTGATTGCGTTGACCCCTGACGGAAGTTTACGATGTGCGGAATTTGCGATGTTGCAATTGGAATGGCTGGTTTTACGGCATTTTCCCTTGTGCAACTGAAATTGTTACTGAGTTTAATTTAAGTCACGATGAAACTTATCGTTCCTAAAGCGGAGTTAGAAGGAATATTATATCCGCGATTAAAGCGAAAAGAAAAGCAAATTTTCGTTCTATATTTCGTTTAGACAATATCAAATCAATATGTACTTTTAGTTTCTTGCCCAGAGCCATTTGAAATGGTTTAGCGCTTACACTATACGACATGCGCTTTGAGCGCATTTTGACTAGCATTCTTTCTATTGACACACGGTTTACTGGATAGCATTGTCCCGCTTGAGTAAATAAACTCCTCCTCCCAAAAGTACCGCCTTAAGTAAAATTCCACAAGCCAGTATACATAAGTTTCTGGTCGGTATACTTCCCGATAACCCGACACGCATAACCGCTCTATCTCCGCATATATTACGTTAAGTGCTCATAATTGTTGAACACTCAACGTTACGGGGGGTAGTCAGATAACCTCGCCTGAGTCATCTGCTAAATACGTTGAGAAAATTGCCTCTAAAGCACAGAGACAGGGCCAGCCGCCCCCCTCGCAGGTCCACGAAGGAAGTTTCCACAAAACAAGCCTAACGCCATTTTCAATTTTACCTATTGAGGAACGGAACACTAAAATGAGTAAGTACTCGTAAAGTTTCATTACTTTCATCGAATTAGAAGTATAGACATAAGTAGTAGAAAAACCTTTCCCACGGGCCAGGCAAAAATCAATGTTATGATAATGTCTTAAAAAAAATTACAGGGAAAAGCTCACTTTGACTATACTCAGTCGATCGAGCCTTGAGGGTCGAACACGACTTTACGAATGCTGTGTAACGGAAGGTCGAATAGTAGACGTTGTCGAGTTTGTATAACGTTTGAAACAGCGCTCGCCCGTGAGCGTATTTGGAACTAAAATTTTTTATTTAGTATGAGATTTCTCGATCTCGATACGATAACCGTAACGTTACGCAGCTTTCGTAAAGTCGTGCTCGACCCTCTGCTTATGTAAGTAAAGTACGAAGTGAAGAACGTAACGCACTGAAGTTTCGACTTAGACTGGCAGATTTAACAAGACTTGTTCAAAATAACAGTCATAACCGGGGTCCAACTCGAACTCGAAACTCGATGGAGGTCTACGTAGGGGTGAAAAAAAATGGGGGTTCACAAGTTTTAAGTGGCGTTCCACGAAAATGTATCTGATTTCGACGGTTAAGAACAAAAACGTTGGCTTGCCTTTACATACCTGTCAATGTAGGGAGAAAATATACAACTCAAAAAAATTAAGAGGGTATAATAGCAGTACTAAACCAGTAAAATTTTGAAAGTAGTCTACGAGAAAAAAGTTTTGGAAACTCTGCTCTAAACGATGATGATCAAAGGACCCTCGCAACTGAAACCTTTGACCATTACTTATGCGATGGCTTAAGCGGCATGGCGTCACAACAAGATCTTGGAAGATGCATCGAGTTGGTCACGTTGTGCACAGTATTGATACTCAGTTAACCCTGGGGTCTGATTTAATAATCATTTATCTTTGAAATGTCACCTTAATGATGGCGTCAGCGCGTGCCAAGTTATCTCTTTGACGCTCAGACTAAAGTATACAAATGTCATCTTAAGGCTCCTATTTTTAACCCACGACGAAAAAGAGGGGTGTTATAAGTTTGACTTGTGTATCTGTGTATCTGTCTGTGGCATCGTAGCTCGCAAGCGGATTTACCGATTTCGATGCGGTTTTTTTTGTTCGAAAGCTAGTTTAATCGAGATGGTTCTTAGCTAAGTTTCATTAAATTCGCTTCACCTGTTTTTGAAATATTGAACTTTGAAATGACAATGTCGGGGGTTTTTCAACTTTTCTAAGTTGGTTAGGTTATACCAACTTTATACAATGACAATTCGAACTACATATTTTTTTTGCCAATATGAAGCGCGCTAAAACATAAACTCTTCAACGGCGACTTACCAACACCATGGACTTCGGGTTAGCGCTTTTCAAAAAAAAATACCACTAATCGAGCGTCAGTCAGTCTAAGTTTGGTCGAACGACAGCGCTATGACGTATGGCTGTCATCGAAAAATGCCGTGTTGTACTGGGACACATTTTTCGTAAATTTTGTACTAGACCCAAAAGTGCATGGTGTTAGTAAGTCAATGATCTTCAAGTCAGCAATTGACACCGATTTGTCATTGAACACAGACATTGACATATTTGCAAAGTTGTTGAAGTAGGGGTATCTACACTGGAGTGGATAAAACAGACAATTATAGCTATAGTGAGTAATATTAGAATTAGTTAAGACTTGCGTTACTGGCAATTATGATCATCATAACCTAATCATATATTTACGTGCCACTGCTGGGCACAGGCCTCCTCTCACAATGAGAGGGCTTGGGCTATAGTTCCCACGCTGGCCCGTGCGTTTTGGGAACTTCACACACACCATTGAATTGCTCTAGAGAATTGATTTCCTTCACTGAAAAGCTCATGATAAATTACAAATGTAATTTCGCACATAAGTTCCGAAAAACTCAAGAGGTGCGCCGGGGCTCGAACGCACGACCCTCTGAGGGTCGAGCAAGACTTTCCGAATCCTGCGTCACGTAAAATCGAATAGTAAACGTTGTCGAGTTTGTATGACGTTTGGAACAGCGCCCGCCCGTGAGCGTATTAGGAACTAAAATCTAGTATGAGGTTTCTCCATCTCGATACGATAACCGTAACGTTACGCAGCATTCGTAAAGTCGTGCTCGACCCTCTGCTTGAGAGGCCACAGGTCAAAGCACTAGGCTACCACGTCTTTTTAACCGGCTTCAAAAAAAAGAGGAGGTTCTCAATTCGTCGGAATGCTTTTTTTCTAATTTAGAATTCATTCACAAGATGGTTATATCGATTAAAGGTAGATGCGTTGTGAGATGTGACCGCATTAGAGTAGGGCAGCATTTTTCGAAAACTTGTTTTGTGCATAATTTATAACGAAAACCGGTTGTCGCCTAAGCAATACTTTTAACGACACGAGAATCGTGGAATATTTTAGTTCGTAATTGTATCTAGTTACTTAAAAAAAACTTTAGGTAGTGATTATCATGATTTCTTGATTTATATCAATAACTAGCTGTTGCCCTCGACTTCGTCTGCGTAAATAGAATTCGGTTATCGCTGTCTACTAAGTAACTATAACTAAGATACAACTATCCGGGATAGAATGTATTTTATGTTTTAAATAATCTAGGATTTTTAACCCATTTCCATACCAAATTTGAACCAAATCTGTTCAGCCGTTTCAGCATCAAGTAACAAACCCAACACACTCACTCACAAACTTTCGCATTTATAGATATAGGATTAAATCGCATTTAGGATAATTGATCAGTTTCTATTGTTACGACTATTAGATTAGATTAGATTAGATTATTTATTTCAATATAAAATTACATTAAATTGCACATGTCAAGTCAAAGAATTTAAATATTGAAATCGTCAAAAAAATATTAAGAAATAATAAAATAGAATAAATAATTAAAATAAAATATTATAACAAACAAATTATTCTCTTATCGTTTTGAAATCTTTACTTATCAGTAAATGTGCCTGGTGTTTGCATTTACGAACAAGCAGTAAATTGGATACCATTTGGATAATTTTCTGTGCACCTACTACATTATATTCTGATGTTTATATTGATGACTAAAGCAGTGTTTTTCAACCTACGGGTCATGACCTCAGGGATAAAGGGGGGGTCACAGGTCATTTATAATAGTGTATGATTATTCGTTATTCGTACAATACTTTTGGATGACCAAAGCGTAAGTCACGGATAGCAGGGGTCGCCAATTTTATTTGAGACCGAAAGGAGTCGCGCCTTGTCAAGTTCGCGAAACACTGGTCTAAAGGTTTAACCTAGCCGGGGCTAAAGGTTTAACCTAGCCGGGGCTAAAGGTTTAACCTAGCCGGGGCTAAAGGTTTAACCTAGCCGGGGCTAAAGGTTTAACCTAGCCGGGGCTAAAGGTTTAACCTAGCCGGGGCTAAAGGTCTTTGCTTCCTAACCCTAAAAATTGACACTTTTATATGACAATTCGAACTACATTTCTTTGACAATACGAAGTGCGCTAAAACAAAAGCTCTTCAAGTCAGCAGTTGACACCGAATTGTCATTGAAAACTGACAATTGTGAAGTTGGTGAAATAAGAGCCTGGGCTAGTAGGTACGACTGGCCGCTACTTTGTTTGTCGCGAGAGATCATATTACCCGTCCCGTTGCATTCTGAGTGACAGAAAAGGACGGGCAGCCCCCATACTACGAAATTCGAAAATCAAAGTTCGTATCGTATTGTCTCTCTCACCCTCGTGTTAAATAATATTAGTTTAAGAGGGACGGCACGATACGAAGCTCGAATTTCGCACTTCGTAGTCGGGGGGCAGTTCTCGCGCGAGATAGAAGTCGCACTGTGAGTTGTGCGAGAGAAATATTAAATTAGTCTTAGCTAACCTTTACGTTGTTTGAAACAGATCCCTTCTTAGACAAAGTACCTCAATTGATTCTATTTAAAGTTATCAGAAGCTGTTTGAGATGCGACGAACTTCGCTGTTGATGTTATAACTGGAGCAAGTTGAGGTTGCCTAAATCAACAAAGTATTATTATCAATGGTTAGGTAAGTATTATGAACTTAGATTTAATCAATACTCAAGTAACCTATGATTTTAAATAGATAAACTTACTTAGCAGAACAAATCGTCGTTCAAATGTATATATGTATATATTTTATTACGTCACGAAAGGACGTACTTAACCGAATTCGTAAAGAACCAGAGGCCCGAGTAAGAATATTCGAAAGCTGCGTCACGTAAAAACGAATAGTAAACGTTATCGAGTTTGTATGACGTTTGGAACAGCGCTCGCCCGTGAGCGTATTTGGAACAAAAATTTTGTATGAGGTTTCCCGATCTCGATACGATAACCCTAACGTTACGCAGGATTCGACAAGTCGTGCTTGATGCTCTACTTGTAACCATAACGAAAAGTCGTAACTACTCATATTATGTTCTTACTAACTTTTTCTCAAAATCACTCTAGTGAAAAGTTGAAAAAACAAAACTCTCTTTTTCTTTGGGCAGTCGTGTAATTGGGCAGCAGTTAAACGCCCCTTCGTGATTCGACCGACGAAATTCCTGGCAATTACCAATACTTGATTGCGATCATTTTGTATAATGATAAATCGAACCCCATTTGGCTAATGTGGTACAGTCGCATGCCATTAGTTGTCATCTATTTTGGTGGTTCTGATCTATTAGGTACCAATTTACTTTAATGCACTGGCTCGGTCAATTTTGTTGTTGTCAATTTAAATAAGTAATTGTAGTTATCACAGTATTATGACTCCCAAATGGTGGTGCCAAATTTATAAGATTAGGCTTTCGATTTTGATATGATGCTGCTATTTGCTTTGTTTCTGAAAATGTTGAACGACGTTCCATTAGGGGGTTTTTCTATATCTGGCCGGATTATATTGAATAGTAAATGTAGTTCTAATACTTTACTAGCTATGCTATTATTCTTATATTATTTAATTTGAAAATAGTGTGAGCGGATCATGTCGGGCCATATCGTACTGAAATGCCCCCTTACAAAATACGGAGGGGGGATAGAAGGACTTCAAGACCCTCGCGAGCGAAGCAGCAGTAGCACCTTATGAATGAAGTGTAAATTTAGGCTATGGTATAAGTGTAATTTGTAAGCCATACGATAAATTAAAATTGATATTAATTAATTAATTATTTCTTTCATTTAGAGCATATCTAAGTGGCAAGCTGTTGGGTAGTAGGAGACCAGGCCGACCCCGAACCACCTGGAGACGGTGGGTTGAGAAAGAGATCTCTCAAGTCGGGTGTCACTGGCAGGACCTTCAAGTCACAGCACAGAACCGTGATGCATGGAACTCCCTGCTGCGAGCCCTATGTCCCTGCTGAGGGATTACAGGAACACATCAGCATATCTAATAAATAACATAAACGAATACTTAAGAATTAACCGCATTGTTGTCTAGGTAATAAGTACCTACTAGTTTGTAATATGGAATTACATTTAACGTAGAGCCTAGTCTGGTTCGTAACCGCTTCACTGGTTGCCGTTGGAAACCGGTTTCTATCAATGGATAGAAATCGGTTTCCAACGGCAACTAATCCTCATAATGATTAGGAGCAAAAAGTCTAATACATAATTAGATAGACCTGCTGATATAGTATTAGGCTATAAATAACTGACGACAAAAATTTCATAAGTACTTACTATACATAAATGAATACTTACTTTATGGTTTGATACTGGGATTTTTGAGTTAATAGTAAGACGCATGTACGTATAAGAACGTTAGAAATATTTATCTATACCTATAAAGCAATACCGTGACTGACTGACTGACTGACAGACAACGCACAACCTAAACCACTGGGCCTAAGCCTTGAAATTTGGGATACATACGCCTTGAGTATCGTAGAGGTGCACTAAGGAGGGATTTTTCGAAATTCCCACGGGATAGGGAACTAGCCCATTTTGAAATATTTCACGGGGGCAAAGCCGCGGAGCATAAGCTAGTTTAGTTAAAAATTAATTTACCTAGTAAAAGTTGTAATGTATATTATTTAATACTTACAAACATTCACATTCCCACAGCATTTATACAGCGTATTTCACTTCATATCATTTGTCACTTACCTATACACCATACTAGATATCCCTGTTCAGGCTAAGGGAATCATTGGAATTGCAGGCTAGTAATTGACATTCTTTCTACATATTGCTTCGATATTTTGCAAAACTTAATCCACTTTTAACGTGAAAACTAACGCGCGAATGAAACCTGTAAGTGGCTGTATCATAGGGTGAAATGAAACCTAAAGAAACCCAATCCATTTTAGGGTTGCAAGTAAATCAATAGTCAATAACGTAACAGTTCCTAATGTATGTATGTCTCATGGTTAATCAATTTTATAGTTCAAGGTGCAAAGTAAAATTTACCTAGAATATCCGGGTGGCGGGCCATGAAGTCCTGTTTCGCCGTAATCACCTCATTTCGGATCTGATTCTCCATCGGCGCCTCCAAAGCCGAGAACACCAGGGCTCCAGAAATCAGGTAAATGAAATAGAAGGCCATGTAACTGATCAGCAACACACAAAAACGGGCCTTTCCGAAGATCTTAGAAGTTGCTATTAACGGCTGGAAAGGAGGATGCTCTTCCTCATATAGAATCTCCCTTGGCACAACCATTTTCTTAGGGTACGGGTAAAGCTGGCTATGGACCGTCATGTCATCATCACTTCTTGAGCTCATACTCCCGTAGGATTGCACGCGTAAATATTTGCCAGTAGCCATTTTTAAAAAGTCAATTTCAAATTTTGAACTTCACAATTTTTCAAACACTTCAATTTTGAATGTCGAATCCACACCAATTTAATATTCTAATTTTCAATCTCCGAACGTCACGAGAAAACAAAAGACAGCTCCTACGGAACGCCAAAACACTTGGTCAACTGTACTTGAAGAATCTCTTGGGATGGTTTGGTATCACAAATAATGCTATGGTTTCTGTGACTTTAGTATCGCGACGGCATGTTGACATTTTAAGAATGACCATTTTGATACATTTTACGTGGGCGAAGAGACTTAGAAAACGTGGAACGAGTGTGCGGTTAGCGTGATGGCTTGTGAACAACTGGTCGTTCGTTCTGTAGAATTATCTGTTGTGGCTTAAGTAGTATAGCTACGGCATGTGCAGACTAGATAAGAAGTTCAATTACCGAGCTACCTACTTCCATTTTTTATTAAATGTGCTCCAATTATATAAGATGACCCGGAGTAAATTAATTCCACAAACAACCATATCTTTTGTGTAAGTAAACAACGAAAGCGACTACTAAATTTTATGAAGACAGTCGTAAGTATACATGTATAAGAAAGTAACATGCTGTTTGTTCATCCTATTTACTCGGATAACGCCTTATTGTGTTGTACCAACCACACGTTATACTCTTACTCGGATGTCATCAGATTTTCTCGTGCGTAAATATTTCCCGACCACCATAATAATATCACGTTGTTTAGCTGGTAAATATTGTTGTTATTGTATCCACCGACATCCGAGTAGAACTAGAAAGCATATTAAATGTAACTCGAAAAACATGAATATTAGGTATATGTACCTATATGTCAACGAAACATTAATAAAGATAATCATAGACCGACCGAAGTGTCAAGAAAACGGTGAAACTAAAATTTCTTATACTACCTATTTAAAAACGTGACAGTTAGTTACGAAGAAAGTGGTGCTCTCATTTAATTTCTTGACTTTTTTGGTCGGACTGTACGTACGTATATATATGTAAGTGTACTTATAGGTTTACAGTTAGGGAAATAATGTCACTCTTGGCCCGACGCAAAATACAAGTGAAACAATAGCTACAATCAGTAAGTAACTAAGTTTTTACCGCTATAAAATTGTTGTACTTACCTAACTACCTGATTGAATTAGAAGTAAATGTTTCATCCTTTTCAGATATTTAAACCTAGTAATCCTACTGTGAATTCAAATGCCAATAACATATTTATTTGCCAAGAAGGCACTTAAACCTACACCAAAACGTTGAAGTTTTTAACTTAAGACATTTTATGTTTTCTGCCTCGTAAATAAAGTATAAAGCGTGGTGTGGTCGTGACGTACTTTCCTCTACGATAAAGTGCAGTTCATGCCCCAGATTGCATCAGAGATAGCAAACAAATGACTGACGCCTGCATGTATGTTTACACAGGAATCAAAAGGGTTTAGGACACTTCGGTTTTCTTCGAAGTTGTATACTGTCTTGATGGCTGATACGCCTTTTTGGGTTGCATCGTAACTTAAATAGCGCATGTAAGCAATGCGAGATGCAAGGGTCACATGCGTAATTTAATGTTGATTTGTGACGATGCGGTGTCTTAATTATGTTATGTTATTATTGTTATTATTATTACTGTGGCCTCATTATGAAGACGAGCCCATCTTTTATCTGTTCTTTCTTCCGCACCTAGCCTGGTCTATAGGTACTTCGTTATATTAGGGTTCCGTACCTCAAAAGGAAAAAAGGAACCCTTATAGGATCACTTTGTTGTCTGTCTGTCTGTCAATACCCTTTTTCTCTGAAACGCATGGAGGTAGCATGCTGAAATTAATATCAAATATTTATGCCTGCAGTCTCTTGAAGCTGTGGAAAAATCAAACTTCTAAGTCAACGCAATCAAAAGATACAGTCATTAAAAAGGCTGTTTCCATACAATTGCCGTACTGTGAAAACCTAAAGGGTACTTCCAGTTGTCCTAGACACTTGAAATTTGGTATAAGGTTGCTCTTATAACACAACCACTCAAAAATTCTCAAAATCTTAAATATTTATGCCTGTCTGTAGATTTCACAAACCAATATAAGAAGACCCCCCCACCATGCGTCCGTTTTACTTAGGAGCAGGACTCTGCTAACACTGGACAACTTAAAACCCTGGGGAAAAGCGTTAAAATTTTTGTACGGAACCCTCGTGGGCGAGTCCGACTCGTACTTGCGGTTTCTGTTAATGGAAAACTACATACTTGTTCAAAATAAGTAACAGCAAGTAACAATTAAATAACAATGAGATGTAATTATTTATATTGTTGTGGTTTTATACGTAACCATTACTTATTACTTAATTTGTTTTATAGCGTTTCCCGATCAAAAGACATTGTCAAGATTACCTTCTGTCTGTCTATAAGTTATTCAGCAAAATTCCGTCTGAATTTGTTATTTTTTTGGGTCAATGACTAAATGACTGATGTTAAAGTAAAATCATTTTACATTTTCTGCGGCTGGCTGGCTTGCTTTGCTTGAAGATGGCATGGCAACAGTTAGTGGCTTGACCGTGACTGACTTCACAAAAGTAAAATATCGACGGCACTCTGACTCAACCTCGTATATAAACTTTGACGAAATTGGAATAACCACTCTAGACCGCGAACGTAAGGTGGTTATTCCAATTTCGTCAAAGTTTATATACGAAGTTGAGTCAGAGTAACGTCGATATGTATTCAGTGACTTACTTCGATTATCAGAAGGTCTTTATGTCGAATGCAATGTTATCAATGTTGATAGCCAATACATTTGAGATAACAAAATGATTATGTTGAGTTCATAATTATTAGACCGAAGAATATTAAGCCATTCTTTACGTTACGCCTTTGTCGACTGACTTTAACGCCCAAAAACATAAGGTATATTGCAAATTTATAACAGTTTTAAATGATTAGCGGTTAATTGCATTAGACATCATGAAAACGGCAACGGTAGTGGCAGTAGCCGACATTAGTTTATGCATGTTTTCGTTCATATCTCTTTTAACGATTATTATTTAACAGGATCCCAATCATAAATTAGTTAATTGCTGTAGGTATTTTCCGTGGCGCTTCAAGATAGGCAATTAAGGCTTTAAGCAGGGATGACTTTAATTAGCGATTTAAAGACGAGCTCGAAGTTATTTAACTAAATATTCGCCGTGTTTTTCTTGACCTAATACCGTGATAATTATTAATGTTTTCACTTACCTAAATGTAATCTTTAGCTCATGATCTCAATTGGAGTATCCTAATTTTGGTGTAAGGGATGGCACGCGACACGGAATATCGAGGATCCGGGTTCGATTCCCGGGGTTAGCATTTTCTGTTTTTTTTTTCTGTCTGTGAATTCATGTATCTTTAGCTGTTAAAATTATGCAATGGTCAATCCTTTTGGACATAGCAGTAGTACTTAGTAGACTTACTCTTATTGCGTTAGTAATTTAATAATTATTTTCGGTGAAGAACTGTACAGTCAAGTGCAAAAATATGGGTGCATACAACTTACTTAAAAATATGTCCCATGGCTTTTATGTCGGCGAATTAAGGTTGTGGTATTGTTGTTGTGGATTAATTCGATACATATTTTTGTACATGACCTGCGAAGCGATTCAATGTTAGGTGTATGTGAAGTTCCCAATCCGCACTGGGCCCGCCTGGGAACTAATAGCCCAAGCCCTCTATTCTGAGAGGAGGCCTGTGCCTCCAATAAAATTGGCTGATGAATTAAAAATGATGAACGAACTAAAGCTATAATGGCGGTAGTGTAGCGGTCACTGACCCGAGACGCACGGGTGTTCCCGAATGAAGTCGATCTTCAGCTGTTTCAGGTTCCGCTCCGTCTGCCTCTCTAGAGGACCTTCCAAGCTCTGGAATACCATGGCCCCTGCAAAGGAAATACTAGTTAGGATGACCGTAATCAAGGATCATGGAAAGTAAATTGATAAAGCCCATACTTTGAATCGTTCTTATTTACATTCAAGGCCATCTACCTTGCTTGAGCGACACATTCGTACCGCTGTTTTGTTATTAGTTGACCCGCTGGCTAGGACCTTGGCGCCATCTAGAAATTGCCTGAATTTTAAGATAACTGCGGGAACGATTCGAAGTATGGGCTTTGACACTCCGTATACTATCCTCCTTGACCGTAATAGAGAAATTCTCCCCAGGGCCGTGTTTTATAAAGCTACAAGTTACAATTTACAAGCGGAAGTCTCATTCTGTCGTCTTTTGTCAGAAAGAGACTTCCGCTTGTAAATTGTAACTTGTAGCTTTATAAAACACGGCCCAGGTGATGTATTTATTTAACTAAATTATAAAAGAAATAAATATCATGAGACAACTTACACCAATTGACCTAGTCCCAAACTAGGCAAAGCCTGTGCTATGGGTACTAGACAACGCATAAACATACTTACAAAGATAAATAAATACTTAAATACATATTAAACATCCAAGACCCGAGAACAAACATTCGTATTCATCATACAAACATTTGCGCCGACTGGGGATCGAACCCGGGACCTCAAGCTTCATAGACAGGGTCTCTAACCACTAGGCTATCCGGTCATCAAATACTTAAGTAGATACGAAACCTTAGAGCAGGAAATTAATAGAGATGTTAACGCGCGATTTCCCCTCTGCCAAAACTCTAACATTAAGTCTGACCAAAATGATCAGTATCGTTGCGTGTGCATGTTTTTGGCATTTGTGTGACAGTTTTGTTTTAGTGTGAGTTTGTAGGGACGTAACAAGTTTTGATATAAGCGTGACGTGTGCTGTAAGTAGGTACGTGTGTGTTCCTCGCTCCCTCGAAAAGTGGCAGAAAAATTGTAGTGGATACTTAGATAAGCCAAAGGCGCCTCCCGTGTGTCCGCTTTATGCGCTAAAACCATCATCTTCCTTTGTCTACACCATAAAGGGAACGCTATGCAAAATTTCAGCTTTCTAGGTTTGACCTTGGTGTTGATGAGTCAGTCAATCAGTCAGAACTTTTCTTTGTAATATGTTATGTAGGTACCTATTATAGGCAAATCTGAAGCCGTGATGGCCTAGTGGTTTGACCTATGGCCTCTCAAGCAGAGTGTCGTGGTTACAAATCCCGGCTCGCACCTCTGAATTTTTCGGAATTTATGTGCGGAATTACATTTGTAATTTATCATGAAGGTGAAGGGAAACCTGCACACACATGCGAAGCAATTCAATGATGTGTGTGAAGTTCCCAATCCGTACTGGGTCCGCGTGGGAACTATAGCCCAAGCCCTCTTATTCTGAGAGGAGGCCTGTGCCCAGCAGTGGGTATAGGCAAATCTATTAACCTAATAAAGTAAAGCGGAGAATAAGCAAAAGCTTAATTAAGACGTAATTAAAATAACAGACGCACGCAGGTACACGTACTTAGCAACTTCACGAGCTCTTCAGTGCCCTAAGCACGACTTGTCGAATCCTGTGTCACGTAAAACCGAATAGTAAACTATAACGAGTTTGTATGACGTTTGGAACAGCGCCCGCCCGTGAGCGTATTTGGAACTAAAATTTAGTATGAGATTTCTCGATCGCGATACGATAACCGTAACGTAACGCAGGATTCGACAAGTCGTGCTTAGGGCACAGCACTCTTCACCCGGACACAGAAAACATTCAGAAAACAGTAGGTAAACTGAGTCTATTCCATGATAAAACAGTAAAAAAAAACCCTTTTATATTGATATACAGAGCACTTATCAGTCTTTCGTTCATATTACAACCAAAAGAGACCTGTTTTTATTAATAATCTATAAAATATAACAATGATCATAATAAGAACTTTAATTAACTTTACTAATCATGTTTTTGTATTGATAAGATAATTCTGAGTTGACAACGAGAAAATTAGGTAACCTGTCTATAGTAAAATTACTATCATAAGATAACTTTGCAAGGAACCGCACAAACCTAAATTCAAAGCAAATTTCTACATTCCTTAAAATATCACAAACTCTTGACATATTCAAAATTACCCAAAATAATTCATCAGTAAGGTCAAAATCTGAATATCATTCATTCATTCATTTGGATTCAATTCGTTCAACAATAAAAAACTAAATTTGAATAATCAAACAATCGGTCTCGTGCTGTTCTCAACTCGCCAACTGCCCTCAAACTTTGGGGCTCAGCTGCGTCAGGTAACGGATAACTTTGGGGGTCGCTTTTATTCTTTTCCTAAATTAAGTCGTGTTTTATTCGTGAGCCCGGAAGCAGAGTTTGCCCGAATGCTATTTCTGACAAAAAGTTATAAGAAACGTGCTTATTGTTTCGTTATTTTGTTGGGTAAAGTTACTTACATCTATGCAAAACTATACAATATGCTATATAGGTACAATCGGTTGTACGAATCATGAAGTATTTACTAGTTAAGAGTACAAAACTTTAATTGAGGTTAGGAAGACGTGGGAATGGTCCTTAGTAGGTATAGGTATACCTATACAAGTAGCTAAGTAGGTAAGTAAGGTAAGTAGGTTAGACACTTACAAATAAGTATTTCACGTAAAAAGCGAAGGGCATTTTCCTCGAAACACGAAAACAAAAATGCGTATTTTTTTGCGTAACAATATAATATATGTATCATTTAGATAGAAGTTTGAAAAGCTTAGGTAGTTACTGTGCTTGTAATGTTTGTACAGAAAATCGCCGTGATTTATGGCAAGTTTATTTGCATTGTAAATTTATCTTAGGAGTTCATTATTTGAGAATTTCGCTTAAGTTAGCCCTTCAGTTCGAATTTGATTTTAATATTAAGCCGAGACTATTTCTTGTAAAGTTTAACAAAGAAACTATTAGTTTGCGGCACTAATAAATTTAATTATAGTTACTTAAGTTCGGCTAATTTCAACATCGTTGGAAGTCTCAAAGTTTGCCCGGGGACGAGACTTTATGATTTTTGATTACACTAACAGCAGGTACATTAGCAGCGCCACTAGGGGCACGTATCGACAGCAAACAATTCTCATACCATTTGATACACTTTAAACGCAAACGCGAACGAGGCGTATTTTGTGCTTTTTGATTACACTAAGGGCACTGGGCATCTGTAAGTACTTTTAACTGATTTACCAAGATTCAAATTAGACTTAATACGACTCGCCAGCCCGTCGCTAGGTGACAGGAACATTCGGAGAAAAACAGCGCTGATATTTAAGCTAAAACCCCGAGTTTTGGGGGAAATTCCCCCTGTTACGAGGAAATTTCCGTTAAGCTTAAACCTTGATGTTATTTTAGTCCCTTTGAAACTAAATTCCTTTTCACTTATTAGAATTTTACGAAAACATTTCCTAACGGGAATGAAGTTACCTTTTTAAATAAATGTATACTTACAGGCTCGCACCGCTGACTTTTCGGAAATTATGTCCGAAATTAAATTTCTAATTTATCATTTTCGGTGTAGGAAAACACAGTGAGGAAATCAGCACTTCAAAGCTATTCTCAATGGTGTGAAGTTCCTAATCCGCACTGGGCCTTCGTGGCTCATTTATGCGAGTGGTAGGACCTTGTGCGAGGTCCGTCCGGATCGCTACCACTATCTTACTCGATAATCCTGCCGCTAAGCTTGTACTTGCACTGTTGCATTCCGATGTGGAGACTAAGACAGCCGGTGTAATTATGAGCACAAGAGGCATTTCATCTTAGCTCTCTAGGTTGGCAACGCATCTGCAAACCCCTGGGGTTGCGGGTGTCTATGGGCAGTGGTGATCGCTTACCATCAGGTGACCCACTTGCTCGTTTGCCTTCCTTGTAGTATCAAAAAAAAGGAGTATGACAGAGATTGCTGGAGTCACTCGACACTAGCAATCTTTGCGGATTTTTGACCCTTCCTCATTGATGAGGTGACAATGACGACTAACCGAGCGTGAGGTAAGCTGCCATGGTGATGGCCAGGCCCAGGACTCGGAGCCAGGGCAACGACCGCGCATGCGCTATGCAGCCAGGCATCACCAACCGCATGGTTCACTTCTGAAACAAACAATATCGTTCTTTAATAACTAGAAAGTATACCCTTTAAGCAAAAAAAGAATTTTCGAAATCGGTAAAGAGCTACCTTCATACCAAATTTCAAGTTTCTAGGACAGCCGGAAGTACCCTTTAGGTTTTCGGATTTCGGTAATTTGTATGGAAACAGATTTTTTAATGACTGTATCTTTTGATTGCGTTGACTTAGAAGGTTGATTTTTTCACGGCTTCAAGGGACCGCAAGCTTGAGTATTTGATATTAATTTCATTCGTTCGTTCAAACATTCGTTTTCGTAATTAAAATATTTGCTCCACTGAGGATTAAACCCTAGCTTCATAGTCAGATTTTCTAACCACTAGGCTATTTGGTCGTCAAATAGTTTTTGGGCAAGCTATGGGCTATGAGGAACCGACTTTCGGCTCAAATCGACAGGAACTAGTGTATTGCTAGGTAATTCCTAGCAAGCGGGGGTTGAGATCAACTACGCCAAGGGGCCTTTCTGAAAATCAGCGCTGAGCTCTCGAGCACAGCACACGCTGAGACGGGCACCCATTGTCAAAATTGTTTGTGATATGGAATTGTTGTCTTAATATGTACTGTTGTTGGCAATTTACAGGTTTCTAATTTTTAATTCCAAATTCCTGGGTTGAAGGATTTCTTCATTTTATTGAACTTACATCATGCATTCTTGTTGTTAATATAATAACTAAAGGTTCAGTTGACTTATTGTTGTGAGACCTTACTTCATGATTTTTTTTATGATTCTAATCCAATGGGAAGTACCCTTTTGGTTTAGATTTACTTCGAATGGCCGTCGTTTCAGAGGCACCATTATAGTATAACCTATCAATAACTTTGGCTCGGAGAACACTCTTGAACGATACCGTTTGCCAGCCTGTGGCGTACCTACAATGGCGTCTTAAAAAGTAAAAGCACGCTGTTTGAAAAATATAAGATTGCTTTTTGCACCTCTTTATGAACCCAATTTTGGTGGCCTATGGGAGACTGGCGTGCGTACTACGAAAACCTATCTATCAAGGAACGGATCGCCCATCAATTACGTGAAGCTTGAAAGGGGAGAAGGGGTTCGGAAAAAACAAGATATATCACAACGTTGTAATGAGATATATTATCACGTGTATTTATTACACCTTTCCTTTATATTTGTATGCCAGTCAGACAACATGCAACCTTATTGTCTGTCATGACATTTTTGTAACGGTTCTTAATTTTCCAGAATTAAATTAGACTGTATGACCTACTAGTATTTGAAATTATTTATCGGAAAATTTTTAAAAGATACTTTGTTTTAGGGTTCCGTGCCAAGATGGTAAAAATGAACACTTAGGTGCGACTTAGTCCGTCCGTCCGTAAATCACACCTTTTTAATACTCCCTGAAACATGAATGCACAGAAAAAAAAAACAGAAAATGCTAACCCCGAGAATAGAACCCGGATCCTGGACATTCCGTATCGCGTGCCATATCCCTACACTACGATTAACATAGGGAAACACGCTGAATTACTGAATTTTTTTTTTGCAGTGACTAAAAAGATTGGTTAAAAAGTTGCTAAAAATACATCACGTCAATTGATTAATAAAAGACCCCAAACGCCCCAAAGTAGATAGAAATTGTATGTACACACGAGTACTTATACATTCATTAAATAACAATGATATTGCTCATTGAATAACATCTTTCTCGGGGTCTGGGAGTTACATAACAATCAGGTAAATACGAGTAGATAGAGCCCTGCCTAGATGAAACAATTTGTAAAACTTATTTGCATTCGCGAAACACAATGACAGATCCCATTTACACGACATTCGCAGACTATCATTTCATCAATGTTTGCATAAACAAAAGAAAAGCAATTTATTGGAAACCCAGCCCTATTGCGAACGCCGAACATTCTGGAATGGAACCATTCCTATCCAGTTTAAATCGATTTCAATTTGTTGGTGAGCTTTAAAATTTCCGAATCCATCACGGCCAAAGGATTTATTTGGAGTATATTCGAGTATTTCGAGTTGGCCAATATGAATTCAGTTTGTTTGGGAAAATGTTGTCTCGATGGACTTGTTTATTTACGCTCCGATTACGCACTCTAGTGCAGCGTGAATTGAATTTCAACTTCATCGTCATCATCACCAGTTTTTTACGTCCCACTGCTGGGCACAGGCCTCCTCTCAGAATGAGAAGGCTCGGGCTATAAGTAAGTCGGGGTAGTTCCCACGCAGGAGTGTGCCGATTTCCTGAAGATGTTTTCCATCACCGAAAAGCTAATGATAAATTACAAATGTAATTCCGCACATAAATGCCAAAAAACTCGGAGGTGCGAGCCGGGGTTTCAACCTACGACCCTCTGCTTGAGAGGCCATAGGTCAAACCACTAGGCTATCACGGCAACAACTGCAAAGAGGAATTTTATGCTTTTAATTATGATTGTGTGTCAGTCATTTACCCCTCCCTCAAAATGGCAAAATATTAACAACAGGAGGGTCCTGAATAGGTGAAAAAACTTGGATAGCAACAGAACATAACCTGTAATTTTATAGCGTCAATGAAACAGCTTTGGGTAATGGATTGGATGTAATGTACGTTCAGGCAAGTAGGTACAATTCTATCGAATGTTTCGGAAAATGATAAGACTAGGATATCTTATTTCTCCTTACCAAACATATTACTTACGCTAAGCGGTACTTGAAGTACCCCTTTGCGTTACAGAGACCCGAGTACGAATATTCGAATCCTGCGTAACGTAGTCTAGTGTCATTCTATGGAACTTGCTAACTATGTAAACAAACCACCATACTGAAATTGTCTCTGAATGATGAATTTACTATGGCGGTTTGTTTACATAGTTAGCAAGTTCCATAGAATGACACTTTAATAGTATTAACGTTATCGAGAAATTTGTATGACTTTTGGAACAGCGCCCGCCCGTGAGCGTATATTTGGAACAAAAATTTTGTATGAAGTTTCTCGATGACGTTACGTTACGCAGGTTTCGAATATTCGTAGTCGGGGCTCTGATAGAGTCTTGGCTTTAACCGCCGCCGTCCCGAAATGGCGCCTAAGTCAATATCACGTCCCGACTTAGTCGTGTAGTTGTTGACTATGAGACTGCCCGGTCAAGGACAAATCGGTTATTAGGCCCCTCTGAATAAAATTGAACACTTACGGTTTGGTCATGTCCGTTGTCACAGGCATTTTATTACTGAATTAACAAAAAAGTAAAACCGCCTTCAAAAAAACTTTAGAAATAAAAACATAAAATAATCCTCTAAAGCCGTGAGTTTTATGGCCTAGCACTAGCAGAAATATGAAGTCAGTGCGAGTGGAATATTCTTTGAATGAAGCACCGACTTCATATTTCTGCTAGTGCTAGCTAGTGCTAGGCCATAAAACTCATGGTTTTAGAGGATTATTTTATGTTTTTTTTTTCTAAGGTTTTTTTTAAAGGCGGTTTTGCTTTTTTTGTTAAAAGATTTATATTTCGTAATTTTATGTTGATTTAACATTTTCAGAATTATCCTCCAACTGCTAACCGTTAAGGAGTTGTACCTTCCATCGCCAGTTCACCATAAGATTAAAACCCGGTTAATAACCACAAGATATAGTTATTCAATATTTCAACAAACGGGTGAACCGATTTTAATGAAACTTAGCTAAGAACCATCTCGATTAAGCTAGCTTTCGATCAAAAAAACCGCATCGAAATCGGTGCATCTGTTTGGGAGCTATGATGCCACAGACAGATACACATGTCAAACTTAAAACACCCCTCTCTTTGTGTCGGAGGTTAAAAATAAGCGGTTCTTAACCATTGTAAACAGGTGTGAGGGCCCAAGTCCCAAGCACCCATTATCATGCACGTTAGGCCTCCTCTAGGGTTACCATATCTCAGGATTTGACCGGAGATCTCAGGTTTTTTATGCTCTTCTCAGGATAGCAGCCGGCTTTTGGAAATCTCAGGGATTTTACAATTTTCAATAAAATATAGAGTCGATTTTTAAAAATATTTTACTAAAACAATAACCAACTTAGAAAAGTTGAAAAACCCCCAACAAATCAAATAATTTCAAAGTTCAATATTTCAAAAACGGGTGAACCGATTTTAATGAAACTTGGCTAAGAACCATCTCGATTAAACTAGCTTTCGATTGAAAAAAAAACCGCATCGAAATCAGTCCATCCGTTTGGGAGCTATGATGCCACAGACAGATTACACAGATACACAGACACACAGACACACAGACACACAGATGCACAAATACACATGTCAAACTTATAACACCCCTCTCTTTCGTCGGGGGTTAAAATAGCTTTATTTATCCTACTATTCATAAAATCAACATTTAGTGATAAAACAAAAATAGCCTTCTTTATCCTACTCGTATTAGCGATGTTACGAGTCGACCCTTTTCCAACTCGGATAACTCGAGTTGATTGATTCGGAACGTTGATCCGAATCAGAATACGAGTTGACTTGACTCGGATCAACCGGATGGCGTTCGCCCAGTCCGCGAGTCGGCGAGTCGAGTCGAGTTCGGCGTATTCGAGTTGGCGTATACATACGAGTCGCCGAGTTGGCGACTCTCATAACTCGCATTCGCATTCGTATCAAGCCGAGTCAATCGAGTTGGGTGCACGTTGCGGTTGCGCGATTCGAACCGCCGAGTGGAACCGGCAAGTCGAGTTGATTCGAGTTGCGAAGGAACTTGATTCGAATCAACTCGCATAGCGTCTGATTCGGATGATCCGAATCAGACAACTCGACTCGCCCATCGCTGACTCGTATCCGATTCCGACTCCCTCTCGCTCGACATGCAGCGCAGTCTAGTTATCGCAACGGGTCCACTAAACCAATAATTTTACATTTTTTCCACAAAATTGCGTTTGCGAGAAATTTTCAAAATCTTAGGCTTTATCAATGGAAATCCGGCTTTTCCCCGGACTTTAAAATTTTTCATCTGGTAACCCTACTCAAGGACCATCAAAGCCCCCACCACAAGGTCGAAACGATCAAGGGACCCCATCTCATTGCTAAAGCAATTATCTACGCGAATCTAAGGTCAGAAACCAAAAGGGTCTAACCGCAATTTAAAGTTAATAGCAACTTTATCACCTGAGCCAGAAAAAAGCTTTATAAATATATTGGACGAGTTCGTTTCTCGCGAAGTGGGTTTGAAGTCCGATATTAACTTTGATGTAAAGCTCAGAATATAAGTGCTCTTGGAAATCGAGTAAATGCGCATAAAGTAAGGCATTATAGAGCCGAATGCAATATAAAAAAGTTTATCGTTCTAGATTTAGTCTATCTATATTTGGGGTCGATTTTTGAATCACACTTGGTGACTAAATAGTGGGTGGGGGCATTCGTATTTGAATTCGTATGAGAATTTTAGTCACCGGTGAGATTAAAAAAACTGGCCAAGTGCGAGTTGGACTCGCGCAAGAGGGTTCCGTAGAAAGATTTTAACGCTTTTCCAAAGTGCTTTTAGAAGTCCAGTGTTAGCAGAGACCTGCTCCTCAGCAAAATGTACGCAGTGTGAGGTCAACTTATATTGGTCTGCGAAATTTACAGACAGACATAAAAATTTAAGATTTTGAGAATAAGAAAGAGCTACCTTCATACAAAATTTCAAGTTTCTGGGACACCTAAGAAGTACCCTTTAGGTTTTCGGATTTCGGCATTTTGTATGGAAATAGCCTGTTTAATGACTGTATGTTTTGATTGCGTTGACTTAGAAGGTTGATTTTTTTTCACAGCTTCAAGGAACCGCAGGTTTGAGTATTTGATATTAATTTTAGCATGCTACCTCCACGCGTTCCAGAGAAAAAGGGTCTTGACAGACAGACAGACAGACAGACAGACGGACAACAAAGTGATCCTATAAGGGTTCCGTTTTTCCTTTTGAGGTACGGAACCCTAAGAATACGAACTTTTAGAAATCGACCCCCTGAACACTGTAAATAATGAACGTAAAATTTCCATTAGGTACTGGGAAAATTCCTGTAACGCTCAAGCCCGCGTTAAATCAATTAGGGGATCACTTAAATTCTAATCCTGGCTAATCTGTCTGTCTTATCTACTATCCTGGGAGGTCTTGTAGCCGAAATAAATTTAATGGAAAGATAAAACTAAGGTTCAATGCAAAGGATGATGCTTACATGATTTATCAAGGAGGGCCGTTGTAAAATTACTCAGTAAGTTGAATATTAGTTAACACAAGTTCATTAGTATATAAGAAAACAATCTTGGCTAATATGAACTACATAAAAACAATTACTTTACTCACCGGCAACCACACAAGTGATACGTACAATACAAATGTTATAATGTAGTGGAAAAGGTTGCATGTTACCTTACCTTCATACCAAATTTTAAGTTTCTAGGACAACTGGAAGTGTGGAAGTACCCTTTAGGTTTGCACGGTACGGCAATTTGTATGGAAATAACTTTTTTAATGACTGTATCTTTTGAACGCGTTTCGCGTTTTGCGTTGACTTAGAAGTTTGATTTTTTCACAGCTTCAAGGGACTAGAGGCTTGAGTACTTGATATTAATTTCGGAATGCTACCTAAACGTGTTAGAGAGAAAAAGGGTCTTGACAGACAGACGGACAACAAAGTAATCCTATAAGGGTTCCGTTTTTTCCTTTTGAGGTACGGAGCCCTAAAAAAGAAGCTTTCTCAATGCAGTGGGACACTTCAACAGACTAATTAACAAAAAAACTTCGACGCTGAAAGTGCTAAAACAGCTGTCAATAACCGTAGAGAGTAGCACCCTGTTGACAGGGTTAAGCCGTTTTGTGCCAGTCGTAACTCAACGCCCCACTTCATTAGTATCATAATTTAAAAGGTCCTGGAAGTGGATAATTTATTAAAAGGGTTAAAGTGCCAACGTTAGGCATTATTCAAGTAAGCGGTATTACACTGCTTTTAACTAGCGTAAAATATTTATGGAGCCGCAAAACTTCATCATCGTCATGTCAGACAAAAGACGTCCACTGCCGCACATAGGCCTGCCCCATGGCTCTACACTCAGACCGGTCTTGTGCTTTCTGCATCCACCGCGATCGCGCGATCCTCACCAGGTCGTCGCTCCATCTTGTTGGAGGCGTACCCACAGCTCTTCTGTCGTTATTTTTATTTATACAACAAGGAAGGCAAACGAACAAGTGGGTCACCTGATGGTAAGTGATCACCACTGCCCATAGACACCTACAACCCAGTTTGCAGATGCATTGCCAACCTAGAGAGCTAAGATGAAATGCCTCTTGTGTCCGAAATTACACCGGCTGTCTTACTCTCCACACCGAAACACAACGGTGCAAGCACTGCTGCTAGTGGTAGGATTAGCGAGTAAGATGGTGGTAGCGATCCGGACGAATCTCGCACAGGGTCCTACCACCCGCACCGTATTAAACATGTACTACGAGTACTTCATAATTGACAACTACACGAGCATTTAAAGCGAAAGCGATACGAAATATCGATCGCCGCACTACATTAAATTTTTAATGAGGTCAAGCCTTTATTGATTCAGATCAGACAAATGGAATATGGATATGTAATGCCATAATTATCTGAGGTGTTATTCTCAAAGGTTGTTCACGGCTGGTTCAACGTGTAAGTGTCATATTGCTGTCATATTAGTATATACATATATTAGCTGTCTGTCATAATAGTGTGTATTAGCTGTCTGTCATATTAGTGTACATAGCTATTTAGTTGTCCGTCATATTAGTATCGAAAATTTTACACTTCGACGTTGAAACAGCCGTCTTAGTAGTAGTTTATCCAACTAATTTATTGAATCAGGCGTTACTTTGCGGAGGTCCATATTTATGAACTAAAAAACAAAAGCAAAGCAAAGTAATCAAAGCAAAGTAATTGTTTTTTAGTTTATCCAACTGTTACATAATGGGGGTCCTTAAAACAGGTGTGTGGTTTTATAAAACGAGGCGAAGTCGAGTTTTATAATAGGATCACACGAGTGCTTTAAGGCTTATGTAGAGTTGCATACATTACTTTATCTACACACTACACACATATTATAAGTACTCTAAGATGGGTTCAGAAGCCGAAGGCATATCATACCATACCTGTCACGAATTTGACTGTTTTTTTTATCATAGACAAACATATCGAGCTGATGTTTCGTACTGACGTTTTTTTATTTTAAATTATGTTGGTTTTTGAAGATATTTCAAATTCAAACTCTTAACGACATCAAATTCGCTATCGGAAAGTTTGTCTTTTTGTTAGGTATTGCTGGTGACTACTTAATGAAAAGCTAGTCATTTTCTGGTTTCATAACGCATTATAGAGAACTTATGTTATGTGTGTAGGTAAATTAAAACTACTTTAAGGCCGACTCGCACCGACCGATTTGTAAAGTCGTAAAATGGACAGACAGAATTTTAACGAGTAGTTTGTAAAAACGAAAATGCTGAGCACGATTCCGCACAGTTGCACGCAGCTCCGAAAGGGAAAATTGCATTTCAAAAGCGGTTTCATATCGTTGTTTTTTTACAACTGTTATGAACTGCATTCACAATTACATGTAGCAATTGGAATGCTGAGTGTACGGAGACATTTTTACGAAGCAAATAAATTTGATGGTAGTTTATCTTATGTTATAAAATAACCTAACCCAAGCTTAAAAAAGTTTGCAAATCCCCAACAATTCATTTCAAAGTTAAATACTTACCTAATATAGCTAAGAACCTCGATTATATTCCTAACCTAGCTTTCGATTAAAAAAAAGCCGCGTACCAATCGGCCTATCCGTTTACGAGCCACGACGGCTATGCATATGATAAACACAAATACACACGTCATACTTATAAGACCCCTCTTTTTGGGTAGAGGTCCCAGGGGAAACTATTCCGTGGAGCACAGGTTGGGTATAACCCTTACAAACAAATAATGTGAAATATATACATAATAAACAGACAGCAACTCATTTGAAAATTAACGTAGCTGTCATGTCAATATTTGTGATGGACTGTATTGAATGACTGAATGGCTGAGTGAATGAGATTGTGCTCAGTGTCTGTCCCGACCAATCACAGCGCCGTTGACTGACGGCCGCAATCAGGCGAGTGGGTCCCGCGGAGCCCCACTGGGCCCGCAATAGTGGGACCAAAAGTCACTGTAAATCTTGGAAAATCTCAGATGAAATTAGACTGAGAATCGAGTTTCAAGAACTATCCGGTAACCCAATAGTTAGCACTTTCAATCTTCATCATTGTCAGCCTATTTATGTCCCATTGCTGGGCACGGGGCTCCTCTTAGAATGAGAGGGCTTGGGTTACAGTTCCCACGCGTCTCAACCGGATATTTAAATTTAAACCAATATTTTTTAAGCCATAATGTACTAATACTATCGACTTCAAATTTGTGTTTTGCAAATAGAAAAATAAATAAAAAATGTATTTTATATTGCAACAAACAGTTTGAAACTACTCGTGAGAGGGTTCTGTTTGCACATTCTAAATATGTATTTTTTTTCTTTTTTGCAAGTCCCATAGTTTTCCAATATTTTTTTTTAATACCGGCAGACATCCACAAAGATTTTTATTCTAACAATTTTATTCTAACTCTGTAATTAAAGCTATTCATAATCAATAATTGTTTCCAACCCAGTATTATTTCTGAAGCTACAGTTTCGTCTATTTTGGGTCCGCGAAAGGTCGCAGTACTTATATAACTGAACTGGGGAGTTTTTAGGTCATACATAATATGTATAATATAATTGAGCTCTTAGATTTCAGGCCGATCTATTTGGATCGGGCTAATGGGTTTCCTCAGATATATTTCTGTTTGATTACTGTATAAATGTGGAATAGATGGAACGTTAACTTAACTGGTCAGGCTCTAGTCTAACCCTGTTATTTATAAACCTACTCGTATGTTAACTAAAATGTCGTTAAAGTTCGTTTGTCCCTTTTTGTCACATTGACATTTTCACTAGTAAGAAGAAGACAAAACCTATTTTAGCTAATAGAGGCTTGAGTGACGTTTATGAATAAGCGCGAAAAGTGTGTGATATAAGCAAACGGAAAAAAACATTTGTGGACTATGGATAAAATCTATTGTCTTAAAGTTTCTGAATTAAAAAGCATATTGAATATTGTAATAAAACTAAACGTGTGGTCGCCCTACAATCACCCAGTTATTTGAAAGGTTTGACGTGTCGGTACATCTGTCATTTATGGCGAGACATTTTACGTTTATTGTCACGCCAAAATGTGCTTCCCAATAAAGGTACATACAGGACTTATCAAATCAAAACTACAGGAAAAAACTCGTAAATCTTAAAAGCGTTGGGATTATGAAGTATGCAAATTAAGAAATCCTTACTCCAAATGAATGATAAACGCCTAATAAGCAACAAAATGAAACTTCATTTAGGCCAAATTTTAAAACAAGTAGGTACTTATTAGTTTGCTCAGAATCGTCACAGCTTCACAGCGGTAAACTTCCAGTGTGGCTGAGAAAATACAATCTAATTACTCCTCTGAAATTTCTAAAATTAACCTAACTCATAATAATTGTAACTAAGCGTCTAACCAAGGCAATCATACTAAATAATTAAAGGTCGCCGGCAATCAGTTTCCTGGCACCGTAAGCCCACTATCTGGTTTCTAGCCAATTACGATGTAGGCATTAGGTATTAGACACACGACATTGAGTAGAACTAACTAAGCCCCTATTGTCTAAATGGACTAAATGTAAACGAGACTATGTATTCTTGCCCTAAAAGCCAGCTTAATTCGTGCGCATTAAACAAAAAGTGTCTCCTCGAACGCGCTGAGTATTTTTCACGCTGGCAACTATAGCAGTGACAGCAGTCAGACATTTCGCGCTTATTTTTGAATTTTTGACCATCAGCGTGCTGTTTCGATAAAGTTTAGTTTGAGCCACTTGAGCTGTAATATTGTATGTATGTATGTATGTATATCTCTTTATTGCACATAAAACAAAAAAATAACAGATAACAGAACAAAAGCAAATGTACAAAGGCGAACTATAAATGTGAATATTTATTGTAGTATTTGTTTTGTTTAAGTGTTTTGTTTGTCTATATTATTTAGGAAATCAATGAAATGTTTCCACAAAGTACGAAGTGTCGATTCAAGGTGTTCTCTAAGCATTTTCTGTACTTACTCTTCCGCTTATTCCTGGAGATGGACATGGACTTGGACAGTCACAAGCATAATAAGTAATTATGTAAACAAAACACTTTTTTCCTCATAATACAGTCAATAATAAGTATAATAGTAAAAGTACATCTATGATATGACGAAGTATTTAGACTTTGGCTGGCTGAGAAGCCTTTTCGTTATGATTGGACTTAATCCATTAAATTCATTACATTCGTTTTTGGACATTTGATATTAGATAGGTATTATTAAGTACCTATACATTTTATTTTTATATGATTATGACATTGCAAATTATTGCTAGATTTCTAAACCTCTGGATAAGACTTTTTCTTCGTCCTTGCGTCATGGTGGCCCAATTTGATTTCATTTATTTTCACCAATTTTTATTTGATATCAAATGGCTTATTCACCAGTAATCGAATCTGCATTAGGTTATATTGCTTCAATTTCGACTTCTATCAACTCAGGTAATCATCAAATCCAATAAATTAATAAGTAAGGTAATCGCGTTCTTAATATGTCTAATATTTAACGGTACAAAGTTAAAATGCAAATCATTTTTATTCAAACAAGGCTTATGACAAGCACAAAGCTGACAAACAACGACACGACAGCCAAAAGACAAGGTTTAGTCTCAAGAAAATGTAGCAATAGTAATTTTAAAGAAAAAACGTTGCCCGAAGTGAGATGGGTCGCCACAGCGATTAGCATCACGAAAACATTTTGACAGCTCCAGGGATAAGAAAAGACGGTCAGAATAACGTACAAATAAAGGGAAATGAAGGATCAAACCGCTTTTTCATCATACATAGGATTGCTTTGAAAGAGCTTTCTTGGGGAAAACTTTTGATACGCGATTGTTAGTTTATAGTTCTTTGTTGAGTATGTAAGCCGTTTCGGTATTACATAATGTAATGTATTCGCCAAGTATTTCTCGCCAAGCATTTGTCAGATAAAAATACACGTTACTTATTTATGTAGTTATCAGTCTTTTATTGATTCACGATGAGGGAACGACATGTTAGATGTTTGTAAACAACGAAAACATGACGCAGCAGTCCCGACTTTAGGGACTGTAGGTAAGTAATCAACTTTAATGTTATTTTCAGATTTCACATTTTATGATAATAAAACACGCGTCGCGCGACACCTCTGCTCATTTATTGTGAGAGGTATTTATTTATGTTTTCTCCTAATTAAAATTGCTAGTCGTGTTATGTAAGTTTTTTATAATTGTAAATAAATCTGTATTCTTCTCTACAAATCTAAAATAAGACTTTTACTTGTCTCCCAAGTTACAATTCCTAAAGAACCATTAGGTAACAGACATTGCAGCAGAAAACACCACCACATTTACCAAATATTTCTACATATTTTCATTTACTTAAGAAAGTCTTTTTTAGTGTAGGCACGTACATTTACTTAGCTTAATTAAGCGTTATTCCGTACGTGATCCGTATGTCAATCTTTGTAGCCCTTTTTGGTAGCTACTAAACTCATAAACTGATGTAGTGGGTGAGAGATTCAATCGAAACCTCAAGGGAGCAGCGACGGGCATGTTATGTATGACATACATATAGAGTAGGTATAGTTAAAGTGAAAAAAGCTTTCTCCTGTCAAAATGTTTATGACATTGTCATAAGATTTATTTTGGCTGGCCCGTGGGAAATGTTTTTCTACTAAGTATGTCTTTGAGTGAAATGTTGCGAAATGTGTTGGTGCCACAACATGATAGCGAGCGAGGGTGCCTGTAATGTGTGTCAATTATCTAACTACGGAACCATTTGCAAATAACTTACCTCTCTGATAACTTATACCTAGGCATGACTTTCCATAAGAACATCGCATCGCTGTCAGAGGGACATGAAATTTGTGCTTAGAAGCAATCTAAACGTACTTGATATTGATAATTATTATTAACTCTGGTTTACGAACAACAGTGCCCTAAGCACGACTTGTCGAATCCTGCGTTACGTTACGGTTATCGTATCGAGATCGAGAAATCTCATACTAAATTTTAGTTCCAAATACGCTCACGGGCGGGCGCTGTTCCAAACGTCATACAAACTCGTTATAGTTTACTATTCGATTTTACGTGACGCAGGATTCGACAAGTCGTACTTAGGGCACAGTAACCTAAAAACAGGTCAGGAGTACCCAAAACCGGAGAGCATGTATGAAGAATGTTATGAGATTAAGGGAAGCAAAGGTTGTATATCAGGATCGTAGCAAGTGGAAGTCCGTGGTCTCTGCCTACCCCTCCGGGAAACAGGCGTGACCGTATGTATGTATGTAATAACCTAAAACGTTAAATTAAGCACTGATTTTATTTTTCAAATATTTTGTTGTTATTGACGTAAATCGGCAAGCTGGTCTGGTCCAGTCCAGTCAATGTCAGATATTAACTTACGTAGTTTCGACGTTCTTATAAATGATGCCTTATTTCCAAGCTCACTTGACACTAGAAAATGTGAGTTATATTTTTTTGGTTTTCTGTGTAGGCATTTTTGTTTCAGTGAGTATTTAGTATAGTAAAATTATAACTTTTCCTTAGTGACTTCAGATGTGGCTTCCAAAACAATTTAGGATATTGCATTGGCAATTCATTGGAACTAAATTAAATAGCAAATAATCGTTCGACGCGACGCTCACATGAAAAATTAAAGCGATCGAAAAAAGGACTCGGTATTTAATAATGAGCTTGAACTCATGATAACTAAATGTCAAATTAATATCTAATGTGACTACGAATTAATTATGATTACACTCCATGCCACGTTAAGTTAAAAAGTTAAAAATATTTTATACTTACACGTCATTAACTTACTTTGTCCACCTACTTGCGCGATAACTTTTTTTTTCTTAAGTTTTGCAAAGGGCTCGCGCCCACTCTATTTCCAGTTCAACTTTGCGCTAAATGCCTCTTGAGAGTACCTATTACCGGCAAGCGATTAAATAACAAGTGAGGCTGCTAAAGACTTCAGTAGGGTTACCATGTGCTAGGTTAAAAAGGCGGGAAAGTCTTAAAATATCAAAATTCCAAATACTTACTGAGAAAAAAACATGAAAAACCAGATTATAGCATAGCCCGGGGAACGAACCCAGTACCTTGATGTTCCGTGTCACATGCGCAACCTTTAACACCTAGGTAGGCATTGCTGGCATTGCAAAAATGCCTTCTTGAATCAGTTGTATTAATATTGTATATAGGTACGCTTAGTACAACTAATTGGCGCTGTTTCTGGTTTTCTATCTGGTTTTATATTTATTGTTATTGTTTCGGCGAGTATTTTGAACTTTGATATTAATTTCGAAAAGGAAAACTGAAAAAAATAATAATTATACATGAAAACGGGATATTGAACTTTTTCTATATGTATAATGCAATTAACCGCGAATCATTTAAAACTGACGAAAAAACATTGAAAAAAAATACGAGTAAAGATTCCAATGCCGACTAATTTCATGAGGAAATAAAACGTTCGTTTAAAAGAACGTGATTGGTGAGATTGAAATGATGCTACAATTCAAGCGATCATAATAATAATAATAAGCGCATTGAGTCAGAAAAATATTCCTTTATGTTCATTTGCGTAAAGAGCGACCAATTTCTCATCTGGACATTTTATGAAAAGATGACAATCGGCAATGCCGGTCCTGGAAAACTCTGTCGTTTAGTGACCCTACTTGAGAGGCATTACCGGCAAGTCCGGCAACCTATCGATTTGCGAGCAAGATGGTGCTAATGAATAATAAGTAATAAGTAATGCTTCTCGTTTGTAGCATTCAACTTTAGGTTTTGAACCGACTTCAGTTTTCGAGCAGAGTTAATACTTATCTCTCTGCATGTACTTACAATGTCCGGTTGGAGAGGAGACCAATGCTTTATTGTTGCTGAATGTTCATATCATATGAATTTTCTTTTTCGTTAACCATTAACGGGTATAGGTAAAGCTACTGTGAAACTTTTATTTTAATGACTACTGAAACATGTCAGTACATATCCATCAATTTCTAAAATATGAATACATCGTGCAGTAGTCAAAGACCCTACAGCCGTCCTAACCTTCCACGTCGATTTTTTCGTAGTTACGTTAATTTTTCAAATTGAACGAGGAGCGACCCTACACTAGCGCAACACGCGGATGACGTCATCACTGCTCTACATCGCGCTAACGAAATTTCTCAAAAGTCGGATGCATAAATACAACTTAAAACTCTCTTCCTTCGGATTTCGTTCATTCTTCTTCATTACTCTTCGCGATCGGGTACGGAATACCGAAATCCGTAGAAGAACAGGACTGATACATCAAAAACAATAGCTGTAAGGAAGTGGAGGTGGGCGGGTCACATATATGACAGGTCTGATGGAAAGTACTCGGACTCGGCGCAGAAATGTAGGAAGGCAGACCGCGAGATGGCCTGACGATCTGACACAAGTTGCAGGGAGGGAATGGATGCGAAAAGCACATGACCGCACAACCTGGAAGAAGATGGAAGAGACCTTACTCTGAAGAAGAAGAAGAAGAAGACGAACATGGAAAGCTTAGGTCGCTCCTTATTTTATTGTAATGTCCCTGGTTGTATGACCACAGAGGTATTCAAGGTACAGTTCAAAGACGGACGTAAGCGGCGGTTATCCGCATATTTTATTAACAGCGTTGTGTGGGAGGCGAATACATCAGAAATTCAGATCAATACAAATGCCTTGTACTAGTGATCTAAGAATAGCACGAGAAAAAGAAGAAAAATACGAAATTACTTTGGTAATAGAGGGGATACGTTTATTTCAGAGTATTATTGTAGCTATATTTTGTCTGCGTAGTAATAGAAACAAAGCCTGCATAATTATCTTTGTATTCACCTGAATTCTATACATACTAATGTTGGATCTTTTTGGTTCCATGGAAATTCCACAGTACGGCCGCACCTCACAAATGATTTGTCTGGCTTTATATATCTGTTGAGTGTTTCAATATTATGTGAGCAAATATCGTGACATTGTAACAAGTGCGTGTAACATGTACTTAGTGCTACAGTAAACACTGAACATTTGTAGACACGAGCCTCAAGGGACCTTCGTGACCGCTCAGAGCCAGGACTCACGTCATAATCACTTTTATCTGCACACATTTCGTCTCTATTATGCGTTCAGAAACCGTAAATAATGACCATCATTGCGACAGAAAATTTTCGTCTCCAAAAAACCAATACAATATTTATAATTAACCAACTTAGAAAAGTTGAAAAACCCCCGACATTGTCATTTCAAAGTTCTATATTTCAAATACGGATGAATCGATTTTAATAAAACTTGGCTAAAAACCATCTTGATTAAAACTAGCTTTCGAACAAAAAAACCGCATCGAAATCGGTATATCTGCTTGCGAGCTACGATGCCACAGACAGATACACAGATACAGAGATACACAGATACACAGACACACAGATACACAGATACACAGGTCAAACTTATAACACCCCTCTTTATCGTTGGGGGTTAAAAATAGGCCTCAAATAAAAAAGCATAGGCGATACGAAACTTCAGCTCGGTATGTTTGTCTATGATACAGAGAATCGGTTGAGAAATGTGAGTCGAGGGGAACAGCAGCCGGCTAGGCCCTCGTTTCATAAACGTGACAGGTGACAAATGACAACGACAATTCGATCTACACTTCGAAGTTAATATGAAGTCTGGTAATACAAAAACTTTTCAAGTCAGTAACCTACACCAAACTGTCGTTGTCATTTGTCACCTGTCACGTTTATGAAACGGGGGCCAGAAATCCGGACATACGAAAGAATTTTTGTCCAAGATGAAATGGAGACTCTTCGCTCACTTCGTTCGCTCGATCAATAAAGGTACTGGGTCAGGTAATTTTTAACCCCCGACAAAAAAGAGGGGTGTTATAAGTTTGACATGTGTATCCGTGTGTCTGTGTATCTGTGTATCTGTCTGTGGCATCATAGCTCCCAAACGGGTGAACCGATTTCGATGCGGTTTTTTTCAGTCGAGAGCTATTTTAATCGGGATGGTTCTTAGCTAAGTTTCATTGAAATCGGTTCACCCGTTTTTGAAATATTGAACCTTGAAATGACAATGTCGGGGGTTTTCCAAGTTTTCTAAGTTAGTTATATTAACAGAGGCTTGCTTGCATATTATTAAATATTTTTCTTTTTTCAGCCCCATAGTTATCGAATTGTAGTGAAAAAGCAACCATTTCAGTGAAAAATGTTCTTTTGGGCTGTGACCCGATTTATTTCATTTCACTCTCTCTTCGCTCTTTTCGCTCTTCCTTCATCATCCGTACGCTAACGAGTGGAATTCCCTGCCTGCGTCTCTGTTCCCTGAACACTATAATTTGGCCGTTTTCAAGTCTAGGGTGAGGGCATTTGATAGGCAAGCGTGCTCCATCGTAGACCACATCTTCGCTTACCATCAGGCGTGATTGTGGTCAAACGCAAGCCGATAGCGTGTAAAAAAACTTGCAAATTTAAATTTACCCGCTCTACCGCTAAAAGTACCCACCAAGTACCAAGTAATTTTTTAATGAGAAAAAATATTGGCAGCCTTTAATACCCTTCGTCACGACAAACATCAGCATTTTATGACACCTTAATAATTTTGCCACTTTATTATTGCCAATCTCTCCGGCCCAAGGATAAATTACGTCGTAACAATGAATTCAAACCGTCTGCAAGTTACGATTATAACGAGAAACGATGAAAAAGTGTCGCCATTGTTTCAGTGGATGGAGTTTGTGAGTTACAGGCGTTCCCGGTACGAGTTTGGGAAAATGTTAATTCCATTGTCTTTAATTTTAAGGGTGTTTGGCTGAAATGGATGGTTCACTTACGCTTACCTTTGTATATAACACATAGTGTACCTACAGAGCGTCGTGATTAGTGTAGTGTGCTACATTTGACAATAATATAAATGATGATGAAATCGAGGGTAGTTGAGCGCTGAGGGTCGAGCACGACTTTACGATGCTGCGTAACGTTACGGTTATCGTATCGAGATCGAGAAACCTCATACTAAATTTTAGTTTCGAATACGCTCACGAGCGGGCGCTGTTCCAAACGTCATACAAACTCGACAACGTTTACTATTCGATTTTACCCTCTGTAGAACCCTTTAGGTTAGGTTAGGTTTGTTTTATAAAAATCCTGAATCATTTACAGTTTCAGAAAAAAAAAATCGGATAAACGAGAATTTTTTTTTGGGTAATGAATGGATACCAAAGAATATACGAGTGAATATCCTACCTAACGTAACGGTATCGTCTTTTAGAGTGCGATGAAAAGTCGCAATCCTTCAAATCACATACAATCTTATTGAGGCGTCGTACGCTTCCCGTCCCTAAAACGAACTGGCAATTATTCATTACAGGAAAGCATTTTCATCGTAAAATACGTGGAGCATTTTCGCGGACTCGCAAACTCCATTAGGGCGGCGTCACATCAGGGATTTTCCTCAAAATCACGCCGAGTTAAGGTGACCCGACCGCGTACCCGCAGAGCTAGCATGGCAAAATTAAAAGTCAATCTTGATTGAAATTCTTCGTAAAGAGAAAATTGATACGAAATTTTACTATAAGGGAGTCTATTTTTAACCCCCGACGAAAAAGAGGGGTTTTATAAGTTTGACCTGTATGTCTGTGTGTTTGTGTATCTGTGTGGCTGTCTGTGGCAACATAGCTCCCAAACTGACCAAAATCTTCTCAATTTGGCTTGTACCAGAGGGAATAAACTTTTTCATCACACTTGCTCGTAAAGCGTCGTATTGTACGCAGGCATACTGAAGGACAACGGCCTAAATTATTCCTACGGGAGTAATGAGTTTAGTTTTAAAAAATATGGCGTTCACTCGTAGGTAAGTAGGTATAATATGTCATTCCACACTAAGGAGGTTTTAAATCAAACATGGTTTTTTACGTTTTCTACAAATAAGTATTACTTAATTTAAACGTTATTATTGTGTTTTAAAACTATTTGAGTTTACTTTGCAATTATTTCAGTGAATTTTATTTTGAAAACGATAAAAACTGGCTGTATGGATGGGCTTTCGTCTTTCCAGTTTCTGAAACGCGTTTGTTATCATTATCTGTGGAAGTACTGGAAGTCTGAAGTCTCCATTGAAAAAAGTTGACAATCTCAAAACTATTATTTGTTGCCGACTGCTGAGTTTATATTTATAATCGTATATACTTAATCTAATATTTACGGAGGTACTGCCTGTACTTAGTAAAATATGTCTTCTGTATGTGAAGACCAAACTTTTAATAAATAGATTTTTTGCCTTTTGTTGTATGTATTTATTTCCTCGCAAATGTGATGAAAAACATTGTATGTATCACGGGCAGTAAGGGTATTTATTACAAACTCAAGTCATTAAAAGCCCTCCGCTTTCGGCGTCGGCCTTCTAATAGACTTTCGTTAGTAATACCCTTCTTACCGCCCTTCATGCACAATGTACTATTATGCAAAGACTAGCTTATGCCCCGGGGCTTTGCCCCCGTGAAATATTTCAAGTAGGGCTAGTTCCCTAACCCGTGGGAATTTCGAAAAATCCCTTCTTAGTACACCTTTAGGATACTCAAGGTATATGTTTCCCAAATTTCAAATCTCTAGATCCAGAAGTTTAGCCTGTACGTTGTCTGTCAGTCAGTCAGTCAGTCAGTCACGGTACTGTTTTATAGGTATAAAGGAGATATCTGACGCCTAGTCTATACCTATAAAACAGTACCGTGACTGACTGACTGACTGACTGACAGACAACGCACAGCCTAAACCACTGAACCTAGAGACTTGAAATTTGGCAAACGTATACCTTGAGTATCCTAGAGGTGCACTAAGAAGGGATTTTTCGAAATTCCCACGGGATAGGGAACTAGCCCATTTTTAAATACTTCACGGAGGCAAAGCCGCGGGGCATAAGCTAGTATAGTATAAATTCGGAGTAAATGCTAGGCTGGCTGTCGCCGCCTCTGACGTCACAGGTGTATGCGGCTGATGCAGGGCGCTCTCGTCTCCGCCAGTCTTAATGGGGTCACAGCTTGCGCGTACGGGGATGTTTTAAGAAGCCACTTATTATGATATCTAAGGTACAAAGGGAAAAAGATAGATTTCTTTATTTTGAATTTGAAAATTACGTATTATTATGTATACACTATATCACTTATTTACATAATAAAAGCAATTTACAATGACATTAAATCTAAGCTAAAACTGAATAAACTAAAACTTAAAACTAAATTAAATCCCAATAAGGACCCCGTGGCATGGTGCCCAAAAGGCTGGCAGCGTTGCCTCGCTGAATAGCGATGCTGATTCTTTGAGAGAGAAAACTGCCAGCCTTTGGTCACAAGTTGCATCAACTAAGCGCTTTTGCAACTCTGAAATATGCTTGTAAGCGCCGGGACCCCATGGACCCAAGGTTTCAAACCCGACAGCAACAAAATTGTAGTTCGGACCGAGAGATTGATATTGTTATGTATTATTGGACATGTCAAAATATAGTTGATTCACAAAATGATCGTCATTAATTAAATAATAAGAATAAAAATTCAATTCGAAGTGTCAAAAATTTGAAAAAGTACAAACAAAGTCAACATAATAAAGCACATCAGATCACCCTTTACTTAGAAATGTTACTCATGTGATACACTGCTAGTACATAGCACAAACATTGTTTTCTTTAGCGCCAGAAGTTGACGTAATACATATAAAACGTTTTTATTTTAAAAAGTCTTCAATATCCATCCATTCTTTTTGTATTTTTATTTTACTCCACATTTCTAGTCGACATGAAATTAAAAGAGTCTGGAATTCTGTTGTCATTAAGCTACAATTGGCTATCAATTCTTATCCCGGAGTTAATGGAGGTTCAATGACTCAATACCTACCTATTTTTAACATGAAACTACCGTGAGACGAGACTCAATCATAGTGAAATCTTCTCTGCGTCACTGCGTCAACGGTGAGTGTGAACGAGCCTTTACAGAGTGATGTGATAAGTGTAGCGTGTCCTACCCTACATTTGACAATAATAAAAATGATGATGAAAACGTGGATAGTTGTGTGCCGCTGTCAGTTGCGCCTAGTAGTCGCGCGGGCAGAGCCGCGGCGCGCAGTGTGCGTCTTGCCGCCGCTGGGTCGTGCGCTCCCAGAGGAAGGACTACGAATTAGTCCGAAACAAGTTGGGCTAAACTCGACTTATATGCGTGAGTGATCCGTTTTATTTCACTATGAGTCAATACCTAGTCAATACTCAATACCCTATCAGGTGACCAGGTAGTCAGTCTGCACACACGTCTGAAGTCAGGTTGACCTGCTGTGACCCCTGGACGATCGATCTCTGACGTCACGGGGTGCCTGGATGCACAATGCTGCTATTTCTGTCCGCACATATATATTAAGTAGTGGCTTGGTAGTGGCTGTGTGAGCTGTTGACCTCGCGAGCTAATTTTCAACATTTTTCCTTTTTTTATCCAACTTGCTCACAAAATTTCAAGAGAATCGGCTGAGAAATGCGACCGTAGAGGAGAACAGAGGGTCGAGCACGACTTTCCAAATGCTGCGTAACGTTACGGTTATCGTATCGAGATCGAGAAACCTCATACTAAATTTTAGCTCCAAAATATGCTCACGCCCGGCGCTGTTCCGAACGTCATACAAACTCGACAACGTTTACTATTCGATTTTACGTGACGCAGGTTTCGAAAAGTCGTGCTCGATCCTCAGCCGGACAGACGGACAACACGAAAGTGTTTTTGTCTGAAAAAGAGACGCTTCGGTCACTCAATCTAAAACGAAGAATCAGTAGTTTTTAAAATACCTACGCTTTTCACTCGTTTTCAGGCTACCTCTCGAACTCGGAGAAGTGAATTTTATTCGTCGCCGCCATTGATATATAAAACTAAACAGATACGCCACCGGTTCACCGCGCGTGGACAAGCAATTATAGGTGATTAGGTGACTTAGTATCCCTTGATGTTTGACATAACGTCAGTCTAATGACAGCTAATGAGTGAGGGCCGCATTTTGTCAGCGCTGAACAGGTGCGTGGCCTATCTTCAATGTTTTAAATATCGATGGTCGCCGCAATAGATGAAGGTAAGTTTTCAAATTAAAAAGTAAGCTTTTTGCATTGGTAACTTATACCAAATCGTAGCGGCGACCTTCGTGTTACCTAAAACAGTTTGTCCTAATATTACGTTTGACCTATTTTTTCTCCAGCTGAAGCTGAAAATATTGTAAAATGTTTTACATGGCCTATGTAGAATAGGTTAGGTTTGTTTCATACCTTTGCTGAAAAGCGAGTATTTTCAGTGTAATTTAAATTAGGTCAAATGATCATTCGACCAAACACTACATTAGGACAAACAGTATTTAGGCGAAGCGATACAGACCCCGGACCAGCACTACTTCGTGTGTATAATTCCTCGTGTGTCATCACGTATGTGAACTTCCAGATGGTATTGCTATTTCTAGTTTTCCAATATAAGGTAGGTACTTATTGATTCCTAGGTGTACAACTTATTGTTGAGTTGCAAGTGTTGCATTATGTGACAAAACTATAATAATGCTTTATCTATATATATTATTATATATATTATATATATCTATATATATAAAAATGAATCCCTATTTCCCTTGGTCACGGCATCACGCCTGAACGGCTGGACAGATTTCGCTAATTCTTTTTTTGTTCTGTTCGTTATTATCAGGAGAAGGTTCTTATGAAAGAAAAAATTAAGGAAATTGCGCGAAAAATTAGAAAATTTAAAATTACTTAACCACCATATAAAATTATTAAACTTTTTTAATGTAACCTTAGTCATAACTATCGGGTCAGCTAGATCAACCTGACAACTTTATATAATAAAACAATTAACTTAATAAAATCAAAAATCTGCTCATTTATGGCGTCTAAGGCGGAACAAAGTTCGCCGGGTCAGCTAGTAAATATATAATATTGGTTTGCTTTACGCTTTGCTATTAATCCCTCCTTTTTGTGGCGTAATGTTTTTAGCAACTTTGAACCTAATGGTGATTCGTGCTGACGTTTTAGACTACCCCAAAAATCACGTGTATTTTTTTAAGTACCTATGATTTTTATCTACACACATATCATAAGTCCTCGATAATGCGTTCAGAAACCGTAGAAAATGACCAACATTGCAGTACATCGTCGCCTCCGCCCGCCTTGCAGGTCTAGCGGTAAAGTAATAGTCATTACGGCATCGAATTCGATTTTTTGAATTTAACAACCCACGTAATTTACAATCATAGTGAAATAAAACGGATCACTCACGTATATAAGTCGAGTTCAGTCCGACATGTATAATTAATAATGTGATTTATAATTTTTTTTTACAAAAAAAAAAGTTTACGAAACGTCAGCTCGGTATGTTTGTCTATGGTTTAAAAAAAAACAATCAAATTCGTGACAGGTATGATATATGCCTTCGGCTTCTGAACCCGTCTTAGAGTACTTATAATATGTGTGTAGATAAAGTAATGTATGCAACTCCACATAATTAGGCCTTAAAACACTCGTGTGATCCTATTATGAAACTCAGCTTCGCCTCGATTCATAAAAACACGCTCGTGTTTTAAGGACCCATTATGTAGCAGTTGCATAAACTACTATTTTTAAACAGGTATAGGTAGGTACTTACCTAATCTAATTTATTTAAATAATTCAGAAAAAATAAATACCCGTGTTATTACACTACACCCCTTCGCCACCTTGTGATATTTCGTAATTTTGAACCCCCCCCCCCCCCCCCCCCCATTCAGAGCCTCACATAACTTAAAAGACGCTCCCTTTATCTCTACTGTCGGCTCAAACCAACAAAATATGGTCTAATCACGGTCACGGGCAGATTTATCGGAGCAGATTTCGTGTTTTCTAAAAACTTTATCCTTGCAGCTATTTCGACATCATTAAAACGGGATAATGACCGCAATTACCTTATAGGTCAGTCAATTTGCCCGTGATCATGGTGCATTTAAACAGAGTAACCGCGTCGAAATATCGGGAGCTCATCAAACCTCTAAGGTAATCGCGGTCAATATCCCGTTCTCATTATGTCGTTTAATACAGCTATCTATTTTTTCGAACCTCTCCTCTCGACTTCCACACCTCCCTATCCTGAGCTGCATCTGGCCAATCCAGTAATTCTGAAATTTGGTTATTTCCATAAAATTATTTACTAAGTAATTTAAAAGAAACAAGTAAATGACAATAAACAAGAACCTTGAACTAAAATAAATATCTATTAAGAAAGTATAACTCATAAATACATTTAGAAAACAGCGGCATGGTCCCAAAGATGCTGGCAGCATTTCCTCGCTGTATCGCGATGCTGATACGTTGCGCGAGGAAGCTACAAGAGGGTCGAGCACGACTTTTCGAAACCTGCGTCACGTAAAATCGAATAGTAAACGTTGTCGAGTTTGTATGATGTTTGGAACAGCGCCCGCCCGTGAGCGTATTTGGAACTAAAATTGAGTATGAGGTTTCTCGATCTCGATACGATAACCGTAACGTTACGCAGCATTCGTAAAGTCGTGCTCGACCCTCAGGCCCCTATTTACAATTGACAGTTTTATATGACAATTCGAACTAAGTACATTTCTTTGACAATATGAAACTCGCTAAAACAAAAGCTGTTCAAGTCAGCAGTTGACACCGAATTGTCATTGGAAACTGACAATTGTAAAGTAGGTGAAGTAGGGCCCAGCTCTTCTGTCCCCAGAGTGATGTCTGTGAATTATTCATTACCTACTAAATTATTTTCGCTTAAAGATCGGTAAAAATGATTTCCTCAACACGGACAAATTTCTAAGGCGTAATTTTATTCACACAAAGTGGTAATTTCAGGGGAAATAAATTACGCCACGGTGCGTACCGCAAAGGCCCATTAGTTCGTAGCGCTTAAGCTTAAGCCCTATTCGGAAGACAGATTTGGTACTAAACAAATTATTTATGGACCAGTAACTAGTTATATACCTACCCCGGGCCTGGGGCCGGGGCCGGGACCGGGAGACGAGCTGTCGGTAGGCCTCCAACAAGATGGAGCGACGACCTGGTAAAGATCGCGGGACCGCGGTGGATGCGGAAAGCACAAGACCGGTCTGAGTGGCGAGCCTTGGAGAAGACCTATGTCTAACGGTAGACGTCTTTCGGCTGACATGATGATGATGATGACGTGAACTAGTTATATGCATATGTTAACTAATTTATAAATGCGAAAGTAACTGTCTCTCTGTCTGTCTGTTTGTTATCTCCTTATGAAAAAACCACAGCACATTTTTTTCTTTTTATTCGGGAAAATTGCGTAGTTCCTGTGGGTTGGCGATAACCAAATTATACAGACGAAGTCGCGGGCAGCAGCTAGTGTTTTATAAATACTTGAAGATAATTCTTATCCTTTCATTTTTAGGGTTCCGTACCCAAAGGGTCTGTCTGTCTGTCTGTCTGTCTGTCTGTCTGTCCGGCCGTCTGTCTGTCACCAGGACCGTCTTTTATAAAGCTACAAGTTACAATTTACAAGCGGAAGACTCATTCTATCACCTTCTATTAGAAAAAGTCTTTCACTTCTAAATTGTAACTTGTAGCTATATAAAACACGGCTCAAGCTGTATCTCATGAACCGTAATAGATAGTTAGACAGTCGAAATTTTCACCTGTGATGTACTTGTTGCCGGTACAACAGCAAAATTTAAAAACAGAATTAAATAAATATTTTAGTGGGGCTCCCATAGTATAACAGACATGAATATTTGCCGTTTTTATAGATGGTATGGAACCCTTCACGCGCGAGTCCGTCTCGCACCTGTCCGGTTTTTTTAGTAGGTAAGTATACCTTACGTTGATCAGTTTCACGTTACATCAAATTTTATTTCTAAATATAACCAGATTTGCTAAAATCTCTCGTTAAATTTAGCTTCATCTAAAACCGCCGCGAGCCCGTCTAAAATAAGCGGCTTAACAGAAAATACTTACGTTTAATGTCAAAATAAATGTTAAACAATTTGTTCAGAAAATGTTACCTAATCTAAATACCATTTTGGCGTCTCGGGTTTATCGATGTCCTGTGCCGTCGTATTGAATTAAAGGTTGTACCTAAGTGGTAAGTAAACACTTTATAGTACAAAAAACAAGATATAAATCTACCTAATAATACAATGACTGCATGCCCGACCAGGTACTTACTTACCAGGAGCGGCTGAAAAGTAATCTACCTAACAATGAAACAAAAGACTGTCGTGGCTAATTTTTTTTTATTTTTCTATATAGTCCCCTGCTAGTAAAATGCACTTATTAAATTTTTCAAATATTGAATTTAAACCATAAAAAAAAATCTTTCGGTTTGTCGTCAAAAAAGTCAGTAACCGCAGCCTTCATTTCGTCATCGGTCATAAACCTTCGTCCCCTGAGGTCTTTCTTGAGAAGTCTAAACAGAAAATAGTCACAGGGGGCTAAATCTGGACTATAAGGGGGGTGGTCAATAGTTTCTAAGCCATTGTCTTTAATTGCTAGCTTCGTTGTGCGGGCGGTATGCACACTGGTGCGTTATCGTGCAAAATCAGAATTCCTTTGCTTAGTTTACCTCGCCGTTTTTCTTTTATTGTCTCTCTTAGTTGATATAGTAAGTTTGAGTAATAATCAGCATTCATTGTAGTTTTCTTCGGTAAATAATCTATGAGCAAAATCCCTTCTGTGTCCCAAAAGATTGTAGCCATAAGTTTACCTGCCGATGGACAGACCTTGAATTTCCGAGGCGGCTTTTCATCCTTAAATTTCCACTGTAACGACTCTTGCTTACTTTCCGGATCCCATTGTCGAATCCAAGTCTCATCACATGTTACAATTCTAGAAATTATTTCTTCCTCTTTCCCTCGACTCATGTCCAAAAACTCTTCGCAACATTTGACAAGCCTCTCCATGTCAAATGCAGTCAACATTCTGGGGACCCAACGTGCACTAACCTTGGACATGTTCAAATGCTCATGAATTATTTCATTGACTCGCTCTTTACTGACGCCCACATCTCTAGCTATCTCCCACTGCTTCACTCGTCGGTCCTCTAATATTTTTTTTTTCACCCTGGCTACATTTTCATCGGTGACGGCCGAAACTGGTCTTCCGCTACGAGGATCATCTTCCAGGCTCTCACGACCTAACTTAAACTGCTTTGACCAAAACTTTATAACAAATTCGGAAGAACACGAACTGCCAAACACACGTAACATACGCTGTCTGATCTCCGAAGGCGTATTCCCTTCTTTAGTCAAAAACTTAATCGCCGCACGCTGCTCGATTTTATCCATTTTCACTTTTTCTACCGACATGTTTAAAACAATTGTAGGAGACAAATAAACGTGATGCAATAAACAAATGAATGTAATACATTTTGAAAATAGAATAACAAACGAATATAAATCCATACCAGCCAGCATTATTTTTTTGTATATATTTCTGACCAAGGAGATTACTTATCAGCCGCCCCTCGTACATCAAATAATTCGGTCATATTTCAACCCGGCTCTCACGCGGCCGGTTCAATTAAAACTTTTTCTGACATTAATTTCATTGGAGCCATACATTTGCATTCGAATTAAAATCACGTGCTGCGTGGGTATACGTGCAGTGGGTGTCAGCAAATGTGGGGAGTTCAATAGTCATGCAACAAGTTTATGACGTGAATAGTAGCCGAAGTCATAAAAGGCAAGCACGAGGATCTTTATGATCACTGATCAGTTGCACTCACAATACCCACATAGCTTTTCATACAAGCTAGTTTAGAAATACGAGCGGGAAAAACAGACTACTAGCTTTTTTTTTTAATTCATCCCATAGGAACTGAGTCCATGCAGCCACGTCTGATGTATTTTGTAAATTTCTGCATATTAAAGTCCTGTCACCGTCAGAGTTGTCAGTCTGTCCTAGTCACGTCCTGTCAGCTGCTCATGCCTTCCGTAAAGCGATAGTGTACTTTACGGCGAGCTACGGCGAGCAGCAGCCGGCGGATACTTGGGGGTCACAAACAGTTACGCGTTTTCCATAGAATAAAGATAAAAAAGAATGCTAGCAAGCGTGCCACCGACAAGGACAACAGATAAAGTACATACAATATTTACGGTTGCCAAGTAATGAAAAAATTACCCCACAGTCTGCATTAGTACCATAATCATTATAGGTCGAATAATGTACTTTAACTCATACCTTGTAGTATTACGCTACTTACAGTGTAATTTTTAGCATCCTTTTACTCCATTTACGTCACTTATGTTTTCGAACACACATCTTCAATTCTTAATTATTTTCTCTACATTCATTTCCATAGGACCCTGGAACGTTTTAAACTCATATTAACACCATTTCACTTCATTTACACAGCATTTCTTCACGTTGTAAACGTTTTTTAAAATCCTACATCTGCAGATTTACCTTTCTTTGCGTTTCACAGTCTTCTACTGAACTCTACAAAACCGGGCTTCGCACGCGCTTATGCGCTACACTTTTTCCTTTTCTTTTCTGATTGTATCTATTTGTTTTCGTTTTTGTTAGCAATGTTATGAACCTGAAAGTAAATTTTGACATGTTTTGACGTCTTTGTTTATATGGTCGTCATGGCAATTTCTGTTTTCTTTTCTCGTCAGCCTGGTGTTTTTATATCTAATCTCCACCAAAATTACTCGTTTCTTCTTGGCCACCTACAAAATTTTGCTTTTAATTTGAAATCTTTTGCGTTCTGCTTCTGGAGCCGCCGTCGGGCACGCATCTCCGGCCGAATGCTATATAAGCCGTACAAGCGCCCGACGACGGCAGTCTCTCGTCAGCTTTCAATAAAGAAAGTACGAAATTAAAGGCCTTGTCCCGGGGTCGCTAATCAAAAGTTCTTCAACTTCAAGCTGCGCCTTCGGACACGTCTTGCTCGGCGAGGCGTGTGAGGTCGCCCACCTCGTGCGCACTGTCCTCTGGCGTGCGCCGCTGGGTACTTCGTACCTGTGTGCTCCTGGGTGCGTGGCTCATAGTGCGCACCCACTCCGCTACCTGAAGTCACCCTCCACGTGCACGCTTACCATTGGCGTGCGCTCTCCGAAACTATCGAGTTTGTGCGATCCCTGGGTGCGTGACTTAACGTGCGCACCCACTCCACAGCCTACCACCATCCCGTACCCGAGCTACGTCGTGCCGTGCAGTGTGCGCTGGGAAGCACACTTTCCCGCCGCCGCCTTCTATCTATCCGTGCTCTGCTCAGCTCCGCTACGCTTGCTTCGCCCTTTTCCTCTACCACACCACCTGTACCCATCACCCACTCTACACATTTCCTCGAACGACTCATCTTTATATTCATATATTCTTATTCTTATATCTTTACGAATCCCTTGTAAATATTTGTAAATAATAAACTGTTATTATTTTTCTTTAAAACTTCATATTTTCTTTCATTAGTTTTTAGTTCTAGGTTAGTTTGTTTCCTTTTTTCACTGTCGCTTCACGATAACCTTGACTGATTTTAATAATCGATCCAGCAAATATCACCACAAAATTATGTTTGTCTAGCAGTATTTAACAGTCTTCCAACTTGGGGGCACCAATAAGTCACTATCACGGTTAAAATTTCATTGTTGTGAGTGATCAGTTTTATTTCACTATGATTAAGTCTCGCGGAAGTTCAATGATGAACTAAATTCTCTTACTTTAATATTATCTTGTATTATGTGTAAGTATATTATTGATTTAAGTAGGTAAGTTAAACACTTAAAATAATTCAGTGAAACATATATTAGGTGAAAATGTATAAATAACATTAAGAAGCTCTACAAATGTTAATGAGTGAAGTACTGTTGTTTTTCCATTCTTCCAAAGCAATGTTGTGTCAAAATGCTCACTTCATATTTTTGGTGAAGAATTTGGCACATAATCGATTTTTCCCGTAGCTTCTATCCATTTTCTAAAGTTTGGGTCAGCGGGAAATCTGAAATTTTCATAAAAATTAAATAGATATACATATATTTTTTTTAATTTATTTAACTCAAAATAAGAAAATAAAAGTACAGAAACTTAGACATAAACTTCTGCCAAACTGCATAGCAGTTTGTTGGTTGTTTGTTGGTATTATTTGATATATTACGAATTATACTTATTATTACGAATTATAATTATACTATTGTGGTGTAATTTTTTATTCTAGAAACTAGCAACACTAATCTTTGAGGTTATAAAGCAAAAATATCAGAAATATAGCCGAAATCTAACAAATTTAACAAAAATGTAACGCACATAGTTAACAGCCATAAAAATATAACTACATTAGTCATTGAAGTAACAAAATATACGAGAATAAATTGTCTACTTACGAATGAAAATAACCCAGTAACCTTCCTTCTAATATCGCTTTTACGGCCAGTAACACTACACCGCGCCATTATCACAGATGTAAAAGCTAAAAAGCTATCACCGGCCACTTTTTAGCGCAAGTAAATCACGAAATATTTTACAATTTCAACTTTTAAACGTGAAAATCAATTAACTGCTTCCGCTCTTTCCGACAAACGTCAAAGTTTGTTTGAGCATTGCGAAGCGCAACCTTGAAAAACCCGGCCATACGATGAGGGACAGAAAATAGATATCTTTGTCTCTTTTCGCCATGAATAATTGTGTATTAAGCCGTCCTTTTTGTGTGTGAGTGAGTAAGAAGTATCCAGCGGTCTATATATTTCTCTGTCTACGGCGTTTTCACTTGAATTCTTCATTTGCTGGGCACTGTCACGTTAATTTGTTGTATAATACACTATCCACCAAACAACATTAAGCACAGAAACTAAAATTCAATTAAAGACACGACCCACTCTCATCGGTTTCCCGCCAAAAAATTCAGAGACTACTAGCGTCATGAAACAAAACAAAATCGATAATTTTTTTAACTGTCAGCATGATAACAAATCGGGCACAGGTTGTGGCCATACAGCCAATTTGTTTTTTTCCAAGACATAATTTTAATATCGGATTTAAAATCTTATTAGGAAACGTAACATACATAAGTATAAATAGTGTTGTACCTATCATATCAGTACAATACAACTATTATTGGAATCCGTCCTTGGCCGGCCGGGCTTTGGGGGAGGCCTATGTCCAGCAGTGGACGTCAATCGGCTGACATGATGATGATGATGATGATTGGCATCGGAAATAAAAAAATATAGGGTTCGCTCAAGTTCTGACCTGGGTACTTAAATTCACGATCATGCTTTTAAAAAAAACCGCAAATTACATCCTACTTAAACACGATTGCTATTTTAAGCCCCTGCGTAGAACGGAACGTGCGTGGTCGGCGTAGGAATAGACGTCAGCGTAGGAATTTAATGAAGCGGGGAATTAATTCGAAGTTCGAACGCGGAGGAAATTAATCATGGCGGTTATTTATAAGCTCGACGCTTTTGTTGAAACGTGAAGTAAAAAGTTTATGAAGGCTAGATAATAATTCATCATCAGCCTATTTACGTCCCACTACTGGGTATAGGCGTACGCTCACAATGAGAGGACTTGCGCTACAGTTCTTACCCGGGCCCACTACGGATTGGCAACTTCAGACATATCAACGCATACTCAAAATAAGTGCCTGTTATAATAATTTCAGATTTTTTTCTGCAGACTTCGGAAATAGGGAAAAATGGTATTTTTTTATTATGTTTCTTTACGGGGCTTAGAAATGGTTTTAGAACATCGAAACTCAGTCGTTTCTTATGATACTGATACCCCACTTGAGTTATATTAGGTAATAACCCCACTTTGGAATTTTAAGAAACTATAAGGGTTCCGTTTTGGCTACGGAACCCTAAAAATGGGGTAGATTCATCGCTACCACCATCTTACTCGCTAATCCTACCGCTAAGCAGCAGTGCTTGCACTGTTGTGTTCCGGTGTAGAGAGTACGACAGCCGGTGTAATAACGGGCACAAGAGGCATTTCATCTTAGCTCTCTAGTTTGGCAACGCATCTACAAAGTCCCCGAGGTTGCGGATGTCTATGGGCAGTGGCAATCACTTACCATCAGGTGACCCACTTGCTCGTTTGCCTTCCTTGTTGTATAAAAAAAAGACACGTACACAGTGAAGTCAAAATGGGTAGTTAGTAACTGATATAATTAACGTATTCAACGTTCGCAAACTATTTAATTGCGTGTTGGTAACGACTCCACAGTTAACGATACCTTACACTTGCTTAAGCCCGTTTTCACCCGGCCGTGGTCTAGTTAGACTGGCCTGCGCGCCACTAATCTTTCACAGTGTCCCGAGGTTTTAATCACGATGTCTACTAAAGGAATTGCTGGTTGCCGCGAGAAACTATTCCTCTCTCGCGCGCAAGTTATGCACGTCTTTGCTAGGGCCACTGAGCCGAAAGTACGATTTTTTTTTTATAGAGTATGGTCCACGAGCTGGGAGACGAGCTGTTGATAGGGCTCCAACAAGATGAGCCAGGTGCAGGTGGTGAAAAGATCGCGAGATTGCGGTGGATGCGGAAAGCACAAGACCGGTCTGAGTGGAGAGCCTTGGGGGAGGTCTATGTCCAGCAGTGGACGTATTTCGGCTGACATGATGATGATGATGATGACAGGCAGGATGAATGCCTGATGTTACTAAAATTGGATATGTGAATGTGCGATCTAAAGCTGAAATCATGAATTCGATTTTTTTTATGGCAACAGTTACCACTTAAATTGGTGTTAAAAAACGGATCAAGCAAATTATCTACCGTCTACTATCGTATGGTATCTCTGCAAGGAGACAAAAATGACATACCTCATACCTATGATAATTATCTTGATGACTCTATTGGCAAATAGTAGCGTGTTTTAACGGATATAGTACCGTCGGAAACAGTTTCTGAAATAATATATGTAAGTTATATTTTTAATAAACTCACCGAAACATGAATACACAGAAAAATACCAGAAAAATACCAACCCCGGGAATCGATTATAATGCATGTAAGTGTTTGTAGCACGTACCAACTCGTACAAATAAGTCATATTATAGTAAGTAGCTAGTTTCAAGAGTTTCTTGTGAAAGTGTGTACTCAATCGAATCAAACTTAATGCTTAAGTTAACAAAGAGTTGTCTCATTGAACCACATAATATGATGGTATACGCTCACGCTTTCAGAATGTTTAAATGAATTTAAACACGATTCAGACTGTGATTTGATTTTAAATAGGCGTACAACATTATTATAAGACAAAGTCCCCCGCCGCGTCTGTCTGTCAGGCTGTCTAAACGCGATAAAGTTACAAACTATCCCAACGAGTTTGATAATTTGACGAATTTCAATTTGAATTTGAATTTTCTCGCAGAAAATCGGCGTGGAGAAACAGCACCCCCGTTGCGTTTCGTTAGGTCAGAGGGTCGAGCACGACTTTACGAATGCTGCGTAACGTAAAATGGAATAGTAAACGTTGTCGTTGATAAAAAACGCGTTTAGAAACTGGATAGACGAAAGCCCATCCATACAGCCAGTTTTCATGATTTCAAAATAAAATTCACTGAAATAATTGCAAAGTAAACTCAAATACTTTTAAAACACAATAATAACGTTTAATTTAAGTAATACTTATTTGTAGAAAACGTAAAAAACCATGTTTGATTTAAAACCTCCTTAGTGTGGAATGACATATTATACCTACTTACCTACGAGTGAACGCCATATTTTTTAAAACTAAACTCATTACTCCCTTGGGAAAATTACAAAGTACCTATTACTCCCGTAGGAATAATTTAGGCCGTTGTCCTTCAGTATGCCTGCGTACAATACGACGCTTTACGAGCAAGTGTGATGAAAAGTAAATAAATGATAATAGAACAGGAACATACGTAGACAAGCTTTGTAAACAGGATGCAGGATGGGTCTGATGGTAAGCGATCGCCGCCACCCATGAGAACGAGCAACCCAGAGAGTCACTAGTCCGTTGAAGGCCTTTAAGGAGGAAAAGGGAGGGGGGCGGATCGGGCCTCCGGCCCTCTCACTGAGGGTCGAGCACGACTTTACGAATGCTGCGTAACGTAAAATCGAATAGTAAACGTTGTCGAGTTTGTATGACGTTTGTAACAGCGCCCGCCCGTGATCGTATTTGGAACTAAAATTTAGTATGAGGTTTCTCGATCTCGATACGATAACCGTAACGTCACGCAGCATTCGTAAAGTCGTGCTCGACTCTCAGTGAGAGGGCCGGAGGCCCGATCCGCCCCCCCTCCCTTTTCCTCCTTAAAGGCCTTCAACGGACTAGTGACTCTCTGGGTTGCTCGTTCTCATGGGTGGCGGCGATCGCTTACCATCAGACCCATCCTGCATCCTGTTTACAAAGCTTGTCTACGTATGTTCCTGTTCTATTATCATTTATTTACTTTTCATCACACTTGCTCGTAAAGCGTCGTATTGTACGCAGGCATACTGAAGGACAACGGCCTAAATTATTCCTACGGGAGTAATAGGTAAATTGTAATTTTCCCAAGGGAGTAATGAGTTTAGTTTTAAAAAATATGGCGTTCACTCGTAGGTAAGTAGGTATAATATGTCATTCCACACTAAGGACGTTTTAAATCAAACGTGGTTTTTTACGTTTTCTACAAATAAGTATTACTTAATTTAAACGTTATTATTGTGTTTTAAAACTATTTGAGTTTACTTTGCAATTATTTCAGTGAATTTTATTTTGAAAATCATGAAAACTGGCTGTATGGATGGGCTTTCGTCTTTCCAGTTTCTAAACGCGTTTTTTATCATTATCTGTGGAAGTACTGGAAGTCTGAAGTCGCCATTGAAAAAAGTTGACAATCTCAAAACTATTATTTGTTGCCGACTGCTGAGTTTATATTTATAATCGTATATGCTTAATCTAATATTTACGGAGGTACTGCCTGTACTTAGTAAAATATGTCTTCTGTATGTGAAGACCAAACTTTTAATAAATAGATTTTTTGCCTTTTGTTGTATATATTTATTTCCTCGCAAATGTGATGAAAAACATTGTGTGTATCACGGGCAGTAAGGGTATTACAAACTCAAGTCATTAAAAGCCCTCCGCTTTCGGCGTCGGCCTTCTAATAGACTTTCGTTAGTAATACCCTTCTTACCGCCCTTCATGCACAATGTACTATTCCTAAGCATCACAGATGTTCCAGAGCGTAGGGAGCTAAGTGGGCGGAGTATGTTTCCAAACATGGTTATTCCCAGTCCCTGGGCCCCTGGAGCGGAAACGCCCCGACTTCCGACTTCCGGTCGTAGGTGGCGAGAAAATAGAACGCTGATAAGGGTGCTGGGTAATCTAGTTATCGTATAAATAAATAAAAATATATAGTTGTGACAACTGACACCAATGAGGGCTATTGCGATTCAAAAATCCGCTAGTTTCGGGTGAGGTACATCTGTCAATTTCCACCAATCATAGGCGGCTTGTCTCTAATTGGTGGAGTATGATAGATAGACCTAAGTTGTGGATTTTTGATTCATGATAGCTCTCATTGACCTAGTCCCAAGTTCAGCAGAGCTCGTGTTATGGGTACTAGACAACGGATAAACATACTTATTAGTTATTACATACTAGCTTATGCCCCAAGGAAATATTTCAAAATGGGCTAGTTCCCTATCCCGTGGGAATTTCGAAAAGTCCTTTCTTGGTCCACCTCTAGGATACTTAAGGTTTATGTTTGCCAAATATCAAAAGTCTTGGTCCGGACGGTCCAAAGGTTTCCGCTGTGCGTTGTCTGTCAGTCAGTCACGGTACAGTTTTATAGATACATTACTTAAAAACAAAGAAAAAAAATATTTATGCATTTGTTTTGTACGTGTGCGTTCCCTAGTGACAAGAGTCGTAATTTCAAAAGCCCCACCCATCTGTTTAAAAAAATACCCCTCGAAAATCCTGGGTTTAACGATGACGAATTGCGCGGGCCAATTAATTAAGCAGTTTGTAATTGCGCACTCATACGTCAATGAGTGGATTAGCTGGCTAATGGGTTAAACGTATTCATTGGTTGTTGACTTTTCGCCACTGATATGTACTGACTTTGGGTGCCACTTCATTTGCGATGGCTCCGTGAAGTTAATAAATACACATAAATAAATCAATGTCATGGGACAATTGATATCAATCGACCTAGTCCCAAACTAGACAACCGATAAACATACTTATATAGATAAATACGTACTTAGATAGGTACATATTATACATCCACGACCCGCGAGAACACACATTCGTATTCATCATACAAACATTTGCCCCGACCGTGGATCGAACCCGGGACTTCAAGCTTCATAGTCAGGGTCTCTAACCACTAGGCTATCCGGTCATCAAGTCGGACGGTAAGTAGTAGTACCTACAGCCATTCTGTGGGTTAAAATAATAAAAACAAGTTTAAAGTTTCTCGTGTCCTCAAATTACGAATTATACCTATATACATATACTTAAGTAGGTTCATACATGTATGAACGTCAAGCTTTCTCCAGCATACCTCGTTATATTTCTAAAACAATTATGCTTCTCGAAAACTCCCCAACTTCTATTTATTTCGTCGTTATTTCACTCACTCAACAGTGCCCTAAGCACGACTTGTCGAATCCTGCGTCACGTAAAATCGAATAGTAAACTAAAACGAGTTTGTATGACGTTTGGAACAGCGCCCGCCCGTGAGCGTATTTGGAACTAAAATTTAGTACGAGATTTCTCGATCTCGATACGATAACCGTAACGTAACGCAGGATTCGACAAGTCGTGCTTAGGGCACAGTTTCGCCACAAGAGTCACCAAACCACTAGGAAATAAAGTACATTTTTCGAGCTCACACATAGGTACGCAAGTCTTTGAAGGTAACCCGTCTAAATAAGAAAAGTTGTAGCCGCGACAGCCGAAATAAACGAAAACATTAGCAAAACGAATTTGTAACTACGTAAAACTTTGTAACAGAAACGTGGTTTTAATAGACAACCCTAATATTTTGTTGGCTAATAGCGTATTATAAACAAAGAGATTTAACAATTAGTATATACTAATGTTAAATCTCTTTGATTATAAAATAGCAATGGCGGCGAAGAGTTTAACTTTAACAAAGAGGTCTCCTATGGAATGCCGCGTGTTGGGTCTTATTTGATGGTAGCTGAATTGAAACAGTATTTCATATTCAGTGGTATTCTGTTGCTCGAATAGACACTGGACTAAAATGGCCATTTAAAAGAAGATTTTAGGATCACAAAAACATAGAAATACATAAAGTGTTAACGAAAGTTAAGAAGTTTGGGCAAAGGGTTTGGCCTACCGCCTTTCAAACAAAGAAGCCTTTATCTAAAAAGCTCTTCTCCAAGATTTTGGGATATTCCAGTGGTTTGGACACTTTGCGTTTTGTATGGAAAACTTGCCATTTTGTATGGAAATATTGCGGTATTCGCTAAGATTATTCACAGCTGTTTCACCGTCAAAGAGTCAAATTAACTGTCATATAATAGGTTAGTATCAAAAATGTTCCAGTGTATAATGCGTAATTTATCGTTTTAGTGTTGGGCTCTGTCCAGTGTCTGGCAAGGCCCCTTCATTCAAGGAACCCGCCGAGCATCATCATCAACATGTCAGCCGAAAGGCGTCACTGCTAGATATAGGCCTCCCCAAGACTCTCCACTCAGAGCAATCTTGTGCTTTCCGCATCCACTGCGATCCTGCGATCCCCAAGTGATCCGCCCAGCATAACTCTATTTTATTCAGAACATACCTACAAAAAGAACTTAAAACGTAATATCTCATGCACCATCAATATTAATATAAATACAGGTAGACATCAAACTTTCTCCCTTTTATGTAATAGACCTCCGAAATTGAGTTTCCCTGATCCAAATATGTCATGAATAGAATAGTGTGAGGCACGGCCCGTTCTTACAGACGTCCTTTGGGTATTCTTTTACCAAATAAAAATGTATGATATGATACTCGTACAATAAAAGTATGAAGATTGACGTTTATCTTACAAATAGGCCGCAAGGGACGCCTCGAATGCCGAATTTTACAGTGCTTCAAACAACCGCAAGGAGAAACCTAACCCGATTGTTTTTAAATGGAAAATTATAACTTAGAAAATTTGAATAATGCCGACATTTTAACTTCAAAGGCCAATTTTTCAAATACTGCTTAACCGATTTTCACGAAGCTCAGTTCATCGCAATTGACTAGCTTTAAATTTTAGAAACATCGTATTCGTATTACGAATCCAATGAGTGCTAATTCCGTTTACTTACAATTTTAGAATCTATTATACCAGCTGTCGGTAGGCCTCCAACAAGATGGAGCGACGACCAGAGGGTCGAGCATGACTTTACGAAAGCTGCTTGTCGAGTTTGTATGACGTTTGGAACAGCGCCCGCCCGTGAGCGTATTTGGAACTAAAATTTAGTATGAGGTTTCTCGATCTCAATATGATAACCATAACGTTACGCAGCTTTCGTAAAGTCGTGCTTGATCCTCTGGTAAAGATCGCGGGACCGCGGTGGATGCGGAAAGCACAAAACCGGTCTGAGTGGAGAGCCTTGGGGGAGGCTTATGTCCAGCAGTGGACGACTTTCCAACGCATCCTGCTTGTATATGAGTTGAGGCTGAAGTGATAAAATACAGAAGACGTAATATAAATTTTGATTATAGGTACCTATTTACAATACACACTACCCGTACAGACACCCGAAAGCACCTATCTAGTCTAACCCAATTGAGCCTACGAAAAAAATTATTACACCCAAATACGTATTTCTTGTTTCCCGTCGCGGTAGTCAAGAAAACAGAGCACTCAATTTCTACAGTTCTCTCAATCAAAGAAAATCAAATATAAATAAATCTCGATCTCGCGTTTCGTTACAAGGTTCAAGGACGTTAAAACCAAGAGGACTGTCAATGTTTAACCCGATTATAGTCGTCCCACGATAACTCTGCAACGAACTGACAACAGTAGAAATCTAAAGTTTGTTTATGGCAACACTGATTTATAGTCAAACACGTTTTGAACTTTTGATTAGATGAAACATTAAACAGGTCATGGTTCATTCGCCATCCACCATTAAAATACCTCTCATATTTCGTTTTCTACATTTTTTTACCGTACAACGGCAAAATCTACTAAACGCTGGCAAAATTGTCCTCCAATGGACAGAGCCATATTAAAAAAAAAACAGCAACTTTTGATTGCTACTATCATTGTTGTTTTTAATTTAAGAAATGTCTGCGTGACATGAAAAAAGTATTGCCACAGCGTGATTTTTCTGTGTTGCCAATTAATATCTTATGCAGAGTTTTCGTCGGACGTTAAAGTTCGTTTGTCCCTTTTGTCACATTGACATTTGCGTTAGTAAGAAGAAGACAAAAGCTATTAACTAATTCGGGCTTGAGTGACGTTTATGAATAAAGGTATAAATGTAGCGTTCCCTTAGTAATAATAATAACATTGACTTACCAACACCATGGAAAATGTGTCCCAGTACAACACGGCATTTGTCGATGACAGCCATACGTCATAGCGCTGTCGTTCGACCAAACTAAGATTGACTGACGCTCGATTAGTGGTATTTTTTGCAAATTAGTGGTCTTTTGGTTCGGACATTTTCAAGCGCTAACCAGAAGTCCATTACCTTTTTCAAATACACTTGTATTATGGAGCTTATATGAGAGTAACGTAATGGTAATGGAAGTACAAAAATGTGTAAAAATATTGGGACATTTTTTTACCTATTAAAATCGATAATAGTCGTAATTCTAAGTGTGCTACTCAAAAGAAAATAGGCGCCACCAAGTATTTTGATCGTTACGCGAAAACTATAAGCAGTACATTGAAGTGTGGAACAATTGACTACTTAATTACTTAAATGATTACAATACAATACAATACAAAAATTATTTATTGAACACCACATAATAAACAAAACGGAAAAAGGTTCAAAGAAAATGCAAGGTACTGCAAGGCTCTCTACCAGGCAACCATAACGACGATTATTAGCCTAAATAAAACCAAAAGCCTTGCATTACTGTTACTTAAAAAAAAACCTAAGTATCACAGTATAATATGATTTTCACGAAACGATCAAAATACTTAGTGCCCTTAATTTTTTTAAGCAGTATAGAGATGTAACAAGACAATCAAAATCTAAAAAAAGTGTGTACAACTTTTTATAAAATGGCGCAGCTACAGAGTAAGCGTATTATTTTAAAGAAACGCGACATATATATATGTATAAGTATTATAGACTTTGGCATTCCTCTGGGTTTGATCGTCTTTGATAAGGTTATTCCGTGATTGAGCCTCGAGGGCGTTCGAGAGGCAGGCGAGGGCGGCACCCAGAGATTGATGTCTATGTTTTGAAGTTACGTTTATATTGCCTAATCAATTATTTGTCTTCAAACTCCACCCTCAGGGTCTGTACCTACATTAATGGTGGGATAGTCAATGATTTTTTTTTACACGACGAGGAAGCCAAACGAGCAAGTGGGTCACCTGATGATAAGTGATCACCACTGCCCATAGACATCCGCAACCCCGGAGCGTTTGCAAATGCGGTGCCAACCTAGAGAGCTAAGATGAAAATGGCTCTTGTGCCCGTAATTATACCGTGATATTGTTACAAAGTAAAGATACGTTACTTTCCTAGTAAATTGCGTTTGAAAAACGAATCGCATCATTAGGCCACGCACCTGGTCAGCGCTTACAAAATGCGGGAATCACTCATTAGCTGTCATTAGACTGAAATAATGTCAAATTTTAAGGGATACTAAATTCAAATTTCTTTCTTTATTCAAATTCAAATCCAAATTCAAAATTTTATCCAGCAAATAGGCAGTTAAATTACACAAAGAAACCTCACTCTATGATGAAAAAAATTAAGAGAGAAAAAAAAAGAATACCGTATTTTAGAAAAGTGTAAAAAAATATTATTATAACAACAAAACCAGAACACTTTACTTTACTGGCACGTTGTAATTGAGCAGGAGATGTATAGGGTCTAAGTCACCGAATCACCTAATCATCATCATCATCAGCCTATTCTAGTCCACTGCTGGACATAGGCCTCCCCTAATGAGCGCCACAGCGCCCTGTCTTCAGCTTGCCGCATCGCGATCGTCATCCCACCTGGCCGGAGGGCGTCCTACACCTAATATACCACCTATAATTGTTTGTCCGCGGACGGTGAAGCGGTGGCGCATCTGTCTATTATTGTATATCAATGGTGGCATAGTTGGTCGTTATGTCACTTCTGTGCCCTAAGCACGACTTGTCGAATCCTGCGTTACGTTACGGTTATCGTATCGAGATCGAGAAACCTCATACTAAATTTTAGTTCCAAATACGCTCACGGGCGGGCGCTGTTCCAAACGTCATACAAACTCGTTATAGTTTACTATTCGATTTTACGTGTCGCAGGATTCGACAAGTCGTGCTTAGGCCACTGAACTGTCCGAAACTAGGCCAATAAAGAGGCAGCAATTGTTGCCATTTCTGCCCTTCATTTTTGGCGAGCTAATGATGTATCTTTAAACGTCTTCAAAAAATGAATTTTACATGTAATATCATCGCTGCCGGTGGAAACGGTGTGTTGTTGGTTGGAAGGCTAACTGACTGACTGAACATTGACTGAACGATTGATCTTTGCTGATGCACATTCACATCATAAAATAGGTACGTTTCCGATTATGATATTTAGTGTAATTCTAAGATCGATTGTAAAATTACTACTTAATAATTTTAATCGTCGTTCAAGTTCAGACACCATTACTTAACCAACTCAGAAAAGCTTAAAAACCCCCGACATCTTCATTTCAAAGTTTAAAAAAGCTAACCGATTTTGATTTAAACAAGCTAAGAACCATCTCGAATAAACGAGCTTCCGATTAAAAAAGCCGCGTCTAAATCGGTCCATCCGAGGAGCAACAATGACACAGACAGACACACAGATACACACGTCAAACTTATAACACACCTCTTTTTGGGTCGATGGTTAAAAAAAGACTTCGTAAATAGGCAAAATGTTTAGCCTTAAACAAAAAAGTTCTCTGCTACACCTTTGTGTGCTACGAGTAGCAGCTACGGTTTTCGTAGCGCGTAGCACGAGCCGTAGCTAGCAGCTAAGCGTAGCACGTGAAACTGCACTTTATCATTAATTAAATTTTATACAGCCACGTTTTCATTTGTTTTAATAGTTACAACGCATTATATCAATCTCTTTGATTTGCGGCAATTGTCTTATATTTCAATCGGCACGAAACCTGTAAAAATTATCGAGCTACAAAAGTCCAATATTTTCCAGAAAATTGGATAAAGTAATTTACGGAATACTTATTAGTGTCTTATTTATCTTCGACTCAAATTATTTTATTACCACGGAAACAAAAAGTACTTACAACAGTTCTATTACATCTGTGAATTAGGTACCTTTGATGAAATTGTGTTGCACACAAACCCGCGATCTACAAACGTAAAATTTGACACCGTAAGGAGTCTAATTATAGTACAGCACAATGATCAATAACAAGTTATTAATACCGCATTTGAATAACGATATCATATTATAGTTTAGGCACTTCACAGTGACGTCGTTCGCCGGTTGTAGAGGGGTGAGGGGGAGGCGAAATTGTAAAGCGTCCACTTTTTTAAAACCTCTGATACTAGGTACTTTTTGAAGCAGATTCTGATGATGCATACAAGAGTCAATGTTACAGGCTAAAAACGTGATTAGTATCACAAAAAAAACAGTAGGTAACGTTTATTAAAAACGCGTCTTAAAATGTTTTTGTTTTAACTTTCACTTCTTTAGCGCTTTATTCACTTCGTATTTCAGATTTCTGAAATTCTTATATGATACTAAACTTAATTATAATAAACATAGGCTGAAAAAAACTTACTTCACTGGCTGGAACCTCCAACTTTCCAAACTCTTCGATGATTAAAAAAGCTCGAATGTTGTTCGTTCAAATTTGAATTTCAAATTCGTTCGCGGCGTTTTGTCGCTGGCAGGCGTGCGAGCCGGCGGCGTCAGGGGAGGCTTCTGGCCTATAGGTTTTATTACACGCGTTCGAAAATAGGCTGCTCTTGCAAAAACGCCTTTACACGATACGGAGTCTCATCGTGCGATATAGAGCACCATGACTATAGAACGACTTGTGATGTGAAGCCAAAAGCTTTAGTGGTAGAGTCCTTTTTTTGCATTTTTGTAGTACCTAAAAAAAGGATACTTACTGTGAATGAACAATAAATCGTACCTTGCATAACATAAGGGAGGCTACTTACAGTTTACTCTCCGTTACAGTACAATCTAATAATTAGATTACAGTCGCGTTTGTATTAATACTTAAAGTGTACAAACAATATTACACCACTCATACGAGTACACTTTTAGGAAACCATTTTTGCTGACGGGGTTGACTTGAATAACATCTATGAAGTACGGAAAAAATGTTCTGAACAACAGAATTTGAGCGTTTTATGCTCGCAAAGGCGGGAGAAGGCATTTATTTATCGATTAACTAGTAATTTATTTGCATAGTTAATTTAAAATAAAATGCGTACAAAAGTGTATGCAAATTTATTTGAACCTATTTGCTTTTTAATGTAGGAAAAGCTATTTGTAAAAAATACGTATTTGATCTAAGAATAAACTAACATTTTCCTACTTCGTATGGGCAACTTTTTTGTTCGGTCGTGGCGTTAAACATGTTAATTAGGTACAGTAAATAAATGAAGCATGTTTTTAAACTAATCGGAACATTAGTACCTATCTTGGGAAGTTTTTTTTCTTCAAAGCCCGATAAAGTTTTTTTTTTTGGCAGAAACCACTCATGGTGACCTGCAAAAACAATGAAAAATGTGTAGCTAGTGGGAGGCTGTTTTTTTTATTGGTTAATCAATTAATTGCAGTGTTAATTATAAAGAACTAAATTTGATGGCTTGCATAGGTTGTTTTAAATTTAATTTTGTTAACAAATAAAAACTTCAGAAAACTTCGATAAAAAAAACTATCGTACATTGGACTAAGACATACCTACACACATAAGTATTGTATATAGGGTTCAAACTATTTTTTTATTGTTATTTTTTTATTAGACTATTCCTAATAGTCCCCTGTATCACCTCCTAAAGTTCCTACATCGTTGTCCCAAACATGTATGTCATTCAGCATCAATAGGTACCACAAGATCACAACACTCCGCATTTTCTGCCAAGTTCCTACTAAAACCATTTCAAATCATCGTGATCGTGTCGTAACCAAGACGTAACCTATAAAAACTTTTGCACTGTATCAATGGCTGTATAACCCCCGGGCCTGCGCGTGCCAACGCCGCCGCCATGACACTTTATCAATGGAGCGGCCATCTTGTTGACGTCATGCGCTTCACCAACTTACCCAAACCGACAGAAGTGGCGCTGTCGTCGCACTGACCTATTGAAAACGCCATAGGAAACGCGTTGGTTCATTTTTCACCGCTGCGTGGAATAAATTTGTAAAAATAAGTATGGCGCCCGCTTATGTAATGTTTGTTTTCGTTGGGGATTTATGAGAGCATAGCCCGCAAGGTCTATGTTAAATGTAATTTCATTATCATTATCATTAATTACTTAATGAAGTGCTCTAGAATGTAATTGAAAGGTGTCGCGACTTAAAAGCTTTGGGGATTACTCGTATTAGTGAATTTTAGTTTCTGTTAGGGATGTATAATTAAATTAGTATTTTATTATGTTTACCAACATGCTTTCTTTAGAGACAGTAATTTCTATTCTATAGCAGCGTTCGCTTCGGCAATCGTTGTGTTAAGCTGTAGTCGTATTGTTAGCGGAGCTGTCTTTTGTTTTAATGCCAAATAATGTACCTACCTAATCACGGACCAACCACCCTCTGGACACCGCTTCTTCTATAATTTACTTGGAAAGTCATTACGAAAAAAGCCGCGGTGAGCGGGCCGGGGAAATGCGTCACGATTGGTTCATAGTTTGTCATCTCGCTTGTCATTTGGTCGAAAGTGAGCCGCGATTGGTGGCTAGAGATTTTATAGGTGCAAATGAGCATTATGCGTTTCGGAAACGTTCGCCCTGACTATTTGGTGTCCAGAGGGTGGTGGTCCGTGTACCTAACGCTTCGATTCAAGTTAGGTTTATCTGTCATTCTCCAATCTCCACCAATGAGAGACAAAGCTGCTGGCCTATGATTGGTGGAAATTGACGAATACACCTCACTCGACACTGTGATCTTTGATCGACTTTTTTTTTTATACGACAAGGAAGGCAAATGAGCAACTGGGTCACCTGATGGTAAGTGATCACCACTGCCTATAGACACCTGCAACCCCGGGGGTTTGCAGACGCGTTGCCAACCTAGAGAGCTAAGATTAAATGCCTCTTCTAATGTCTAAGATTTTTAGTAATAGGTAGTATCGATAGTATGCGTAAAGATTGGACGGGGTCACTGTGGTGCAATTGGCAAAGCACCTCGGCACGGTACGCTAATAGATGCGGGTTCAAATCCCGGCCAGTGCATCCGAGGGTCGAGCACGAGTTTTTGAACCCTGCGTAAAGTTACGGTTATCGTATCGAGAACGCGAAACTTTATACTAAATTTTAGTGCACGCGGGCCGGCGCTGTTCCAAACGTCATAGAAACTCGATAACGTTTACTATTCGATTTCACGTGACGCAGGTTTCGAATATTCGTACTCGGGCTTCAGAAAAACATCATCGGTTTTTAAAAACCTCAGGTCCTTAAATCTCAGTTTTTCATAATTAGGTAAGTACTTATATACTTTTACAATGATTATGTTCTAAGTACATAATATCTAACATTACAAAAGAGACAAGAGTAGACCTACACGTGTCTGCGTAGGTAATTGATCAAAATGTAAAGGGGTAGAACCTGCACACACCTGCGAAGCAATTCAATGATGTGTGTGAAGTTCCCAATCCGCACTGGGTCCGCGTGGGAACTATAGCCCAAGCCCTCTCATTCTGAGAGGAGGCCTGTGCCCAGCAGTGGGACGTAAAAAAGGCTGGTGATGATGATGACGATGTAAAGGGGTAGAAAGATCTAGGCAAAGCTATCAATTAAGTGCGGCTTATACTTGCTTCTTATTCATCATTCAGCGAGCAAATTGCATCGCTATTATAATTTTATATTTATAAAGCTGTATTAAACGCATTGTGAAACGGCACCTTAGGGCCTTCGCACACGGCATCGTATCGCTGTCGTCCTACAATTACGATTTACGATACGACGCCGTGTGCGGAGGCCCTTACTGACCCAGCGAGCAGTGCCCTAAGCACGACTTGTCGCATCCTGCGTTACGTTACGGTTATCGTATCGAGATAGAGAAATCTCATACTAAATTTTAGTTCCAAATACGCTCACGGGCGGGCGCTGTTCCAAACGTCATACAAACTCGTTATAGTTTACTATTTTCGATTTTACGTGACGCATGATTCGACAAGTCGTGCTTAGGGCACTGGAAGCGCGAGCGAAGCGTTTCGTTTTAGCCTGAGCAAAAATGCTTTCGTATGTCCGGCCGGAGAACCTCTACAGGTAACATTTCTCAACCGATACTCGTGAATAAATAAATAAATGAATGGTAGTTTATGTAACTGCTGCATAATGAGGGTCCTTAAAACATGAGTGTGTTTTAATGAAACGAGGCGAAGTTGAGTTTCATAATAGGATCACACGAGTGTTTTAATCACTAATTATTTATACATGTCGGACTGAATCGGTCTGAAGTCGGTATGTGAGTGATCCGTTTTATTTCACTATGGTTGTAAATTACGCTGGTTTTCAAATTTGAAACTATTAACGACATCGAATTCGATTCGATATCGTAATAACTTTTCGCTACAGCTGGTGGCTGCTGGCGGTGAGCAGTCGGCGGCATGCTGAAATGCTGGTCATTTTCTACGGTTTCTGAACGCATTATATTACAGGACTTATGATATGTGTGTAGATAAACTTTACCTATAGCTTTTAAGTAGATACTAGACACACATATAGGTAGCGTGTGGACGGGCCCTACTGTACTTCGTTTTTGTTTCCAATTCGGTGAGACCACAAAGTAGTCTCACTGATATGAGTCGCGAGCACGTCCGCACGGCGGGCTCGGCAACTCCGTTCCTATTTCAAAATGTTCCAAAGGGTTCCAATGTTCCTGATGTTTATAATAATGGGTAGATACTTAGCTTTATTTTCTTAACGAACCAAGACTACTCCGAGCTTGAGCTCTTCATCTAAAATAACACACTCTATTTGTATAAGCGATTATAAAAACTTTCTTAATTATTCGATCCATCAAGCTATGCATATTAATTCAATAAAAATTATTAAAACAACGCTCTCCATTAAATCTCAACGACACTCTAAAACTAATTTCAAATTCAATTAAACCATTGAATAAAAGTAAAGCTATGTTCAAACCACAACTAATTCAATGCTTCCTCCTTTTCTATCCCAAACAAATACGTTTAAGAGTGAAGGGGAGCGCAATACAAAACATCCCTCAAGTGATGCGCCCTAATCCATGGCGCGAAATCTCACCGCGCAGCCGCGAATCGATACAACGACCCTCACCAAACCACTACAATCTTTCGTCAAAACTGAATAGCACCACGTACATTGCTCCCTCACTTGGTAGCGTCATAGAAATCGCAGTGCAAAAGCAGTAATGGAGTGTAGGATTGGAATCTTTGCCGTATTGTGTTGCAAGTTTGGCGATGCTGGGGGGAGGGTTAGCGCCTGCGCTCTGCCTCCCTGGACCAAAATTCAGAACAAGTGTAAAACCGGGTTTGCAAAGTGCGTCCATTTTCGAGTGAATTACCGTTTTTAGATACAATAAGTAAGTTGTTTAACTGTTTACTGTGTAAAGATCTGTTATTATAAATATTAGTGTGTATCTATACTTAGTTTAAGTCTCGGATTGTGTGGATAGCTTTGTCCGTGATTAGATTACCCACCGAAAAACAATGAAGATGAATTATTCTAATGCAAAATAATTACTAGAAAATAATGAGATACCTAGATAATCTGCTATAACATCGCTATTAGACATTCGCAGGAATTAGACTTTTCGGAAAATCTTTTCTCCTTGTCAATACTCATCAATTATGGTTCGTTAAATTTGATGTTTTTTTACACGATTGCCCTAAAAAAGGAATGTAATTGTTGCTGTAGTTTGTGGAAAAAATCATAAAAATTACGTGCTGACTGATAAGTAAGAATGACATATAAAAAAAACAATTGTTTATGTTCAGATAATTAATTAAGTATTTCAAATTGTGCGGGTTGAAAAAGATGGAAACATCTTTTGCTGTTGACCGAAAGGGCCTAACTCGTTTCTATCGTCGTTTCGTTAGCCAAGGAACAAAAACGCAACGCCGCCAGCCTTATGGCCTTCTTGCTCCGAGGTAGAGCGCCCTCAGTCAGGGACGTTTTCCTTTGGTTTTTTTTCTTTTTTCTTTCTTAGTTCAGTTTCTTTTCTTTTCATCCAATTATCATCTTGAGCATCCACTTGACATAATTATCGTGGGACAATTGATGCCAGTTGACCTACTCCCAAACTAGGCAAAGCCTGTATTATGGGTACTAGACAACGGATAAACTAAACTTACTTATTATTACACATCCAAAAGACCCGAGGACAAACATTCGTATTCATCATACAAACATCTACCCCGACCGGGGATCGAACCCGGGACCACAAGCTTCATAGTCAGGGTCTCTAACCTGAACATTGAATGCCGTAAGTCGGCCATTATACGGCTTCGCTGTGTAAAGGGGCTTCTAAAAGGGCAACGATTTTCTGCAATATGTGGCCGGCAACTATTGCTGTCTGACTCATATCATGAAAGCTAAACAAAGACTCCTGGCCTTATACACGAAGTGCTAAATTCGAACTTCGTGTAATGTCGTCCCGCTCACGCTAAATATTATTTAATACCAGAGTGAGCGGGACGATACGATACGAACTTAGATTTTCGGATTTCGTAGTAGTCCCTCTGTAGTTGCCAGCCAAATATTGAAGCAAAGATAGAAGCCACATTAAGGTACTTGGGTGACGTACCAATTACCAATCCGTCATGTTCCTCGCAGAGATGTCGTGCGGGGCCGAATGCCTGTCCCTCGGGCCTCCGCCGGACTCCATCCTGCACATGCCGCCGCCGCCCCTCCCGGCGTTCCTGGCCAGCGCGGCCAACCTGACGCCGCCCTGTAGCGCCGCTAAGTGCGCCCCACAGAACCACGAGGACAACTCGCTGTTTCCCGGGGTCGAGTACCACGAACTGCCGAGGCACGGTAAGCATCAGACGTTAATATGCTTAGACCTCAATACATAACCAACCAGAACCCGCGAGTGCGCCTGAAGTCACCAGTGCTACACCAAAATAGTGTAGTTTCGAGCAGTCACCCCTCCAAGTGCACTAGTTCAGAACATCGTGACGTGATGTACGAATAACAATATTAATTATTATGAGGGTACCTATGCTGTCTTGTTTCGTTCCTAGGTACATTCAGAAATGCCCTTGGGCTTATAAAAATACAGGATAGGATTACATTTCAAGTGTAAGGTGTAGGTACTCATTGTCTTCGGACACATTATCTTTAGCGGGGTGCGGATATAATTGACAGCGGCTTCTGGTTTGTTCTGTAGTCTGAGGTTTAGGCAAGTTTTTTTTAAATGTTTAACAAGTTGAACTTGCTGTTCCTTGGGGTTGAGTACCACGAACTGAAGGTGGTGAGGTTATGATGAGAACAGCTCGACGGACAGCAGCAAATATTCTTGGTCTCGATCTGAACACCAGACAAGTTCAGGCTTTAATTTGCTGAGTTTCATCAGAAATACGAAACCAAGTCACTAGGTTCTTGACGATCGAGTTCCATGAGGTACCTACCAACACATATATCAGGTTTCCGTAATTATTTTAGATCGAAACTTAACACTCATAGAATCCAACGTCCAGTACTAAGTTGTAGGTGGTCGCACGCAAGTGACTGTACTTTATAAAGTAGGCCGCTACTCCCAAGAATCCAGGGACGCGAAGGTATTGAGTGTTTTTGTTCCACCGTCTTGAAATGTACACGAACTGGCCCTGTTGCAAGACCTGTTTTGTAGTGTAGACACTAAATTGGTGGGTGTTTGCAGAGCCGGCCGGTGGCGATGACACCTGGTTCCTGGTGCTGATCACGTGCTGCGTGGCCGTGCTGTGCATCGCGGCACTGCTCGCTCTGTTCCTGCTCAAGTGTCGCGAGTGAGTATACACAATACGCGTCTACTAGTAACAAACCAAATTTGTCCTGGGATGCGCAGATGAAGCGTCTAGCTTTTCAAGTCATAAGACTTCAGGTTACTTGACAGGTGCTCCAGAGAACCTGAACTTAGTACCACTTTCGCAACAAAAAAAGGGTCAAGATTTCACACTGTTTTTTTAAACTGTCTTATCTTTCAGTATACTCGTAGTTATGTATACTCTTCTACTCGTACTAGCTTGTTTTTTTACTATATTTTTAAACTCACTTTACTTTTCACTAACTCATTCTCTCCGAATACCTCTAAGGTATTTATCCATCCACAGAGCACGAGGCGGCTGCAAGAGCGGCACAGGCAAGGCCGGGGGCTCCAACGCTCTCTACGGGGGCGCAGCCCTAGACTCCAGGGTCCTTTGGGCTGCACTGACGCCCCGCGGCACCCGGCACTTCGTCGCCGACACCTACCCCCACGATGAAACTGAAGACCACCACTACGAATGCGTCGAGCCTCCGCTATACAAGCTCGGACCACCCGAAGACTTGGCCATAACTCGCCACTTCAACGTCGAGTACGAAGACCCGGCTCCTTTGATCGAAAGCTACAGCGACCGCACTGAGGAATACTTCCGGAATGGAATGGAAACGCTTCGGCGAAGCACCAGGCCTTTGGTTTCCTCTCCAACCAGGATCGAACGCCCCAACCTGCCTCCCCTCAACCTTCAGCCGCGGACGCTCCGCCGCGCGCCGCATTCCCGCCGCGTCAGCGATGCCAACAACTCGGAGAAGTCGGCCATCTGAACCGAGGGGGGCGCGGTATTTTCCGTCGCCGACTCCGCCGATATCGACTACGACTGGCAGACCGACAGAGCCAACGTCGATCGCCTCGTCTAACTGGTCTATTCATTTCAATTCAACGTATATCCGTCTGTCTCACTCGTACTCTACATGAGAATGATAGAGACTATGTTCTGCCGACCAAGAGCCGGATAATATTGCAAGGACCATTTTCATCGATCTCTTCGTGTTTCTTAAAGCGTTTTTCAGTATTAAACGCAAACAAGCTTGAAGGGTATATAGAAAGTTTGAGCCGTCGTTTCTTTCTGTGCTTATTTTATTAATAAAGAACGTTGTGACTACAAGCTTTTTTGAAATAATCAGTGTCTGTAACGAACTACATATTTTATCACAGAACTAAAATAGTGTGCTGTAAATAAATGTAACAATTTATAATTTAATTTTATGTCAACTATGTGCATTGTAAAACGCAATTAGATTAGAATGTAGTCCTTGTACACATTTTGCTATTACTAAGCAGTTATAGGTAATTTCGGTGTAGTGAGCATCAAAATTTCTAGTCAATACTGATATGTAAACCTGTCACTTATAATGTATTTTCTGCGCTGGTACTTTGTAATTGATGTCTATCTTTATTCTCAACTAATTAATAATGCACTAGTCAACATAGAAAAGGTAAACAGTAATTCAATAGGTACAATTGGATAAATGTCTGTGTTTTAAATTTTGTAATAAGTAACAGCCTTTTGTACGTATCAATAAATTATTTATTATTTTATCAGTATTTTCCTTGTTTTACATCAATCTTTATCGTTCATGCCTCTACTTAACTCCATAATAAACTTAAGCGAGGTTAGGCATAGATTGTGTAAATCTAAGTAGGTTTCTTAACAATTTTTCATGATTAACTTGTAATGTCTGTGGAAAGTGGAAGACACGAGTCCATGACCAGATCGCCAATGCTCAAGTTAGCTGCAACACCGTAGAAATTACAAATACGTTACCTGTTACGCACCACAACTCCTGTCTGCTTTATGACTCTGTACACGCTCTTTCAAATTCATCCTATTATGGTTGAACTGATATGAATTATTGCCGCTTATTGTTTTCATTCATGAAAGTGTGCTTAGCGCAATGTATAAGAATGTCACAGTCAAAGCTACCTACGTGGAAAAGAAGTGCGAGTGGTCTTCATTACAAACGGTATACAGAAAATGAAAAAGTCTCTCAATTTCTAAACGTATATGAAACGTCATGTTAGTCAGTGGTATTGTCGTATTTGACGTGTTTGTCGTGGTATTTTTAGTTGTCAAACTGACGCGACGCCAAGCATTGCACTAAATAATTTTTAACTATCAAAAATATGAAATAACTTGTGTAAGAATATCAATAGTAAGTTAATTGAACGTATTAAGTGACAAGTGCTGGTTTTATAGAAAAACAAAATGGCTGACGACGTAATAAAGCACTCTGTTCACACTTTGGTGTTCAGATCGTTAAAGCGGTCTCATGATATGTTTCTGGCTAACCAGGGCATGCTGCCGCCGATAGACGAGAAGGTGTAAGTATTTTATGCTTAATTTAATGCTTATTTGATTTTCCAGTTAGTTTCTTATTGTTTTTGGACAGTTTCTGTTATAAGTAAGGTTATGTTTCGGGTGTTCTGTTTATCTACATTTCTCTTCAAATATTTGAGTATAATTATTTGGACAGTTTAACACAGTTATGTCTAATATTAATAATTCGAAACAAGTAACAGCATTTGTTGTGAAGTCCTTTACTTCTTGACACATGTAACTATAATGATATTGACCGCCCCCGTCTGCCCATGATCATGATGGATTGAAATATCGGGAGCTCATCTAATGCGCAGTCAATATCCCGTTGTTAATACTTAATGTCTAATTTAATTAACCACAAATAATAAGGGCAATAATAATAGGATTCACTGTGGTCTCCCTGACAATTTGATTAAATACTGCAGTGAGAAAATCCTCCGATCGGTGAAGGCCCGTGACAGCTATGGGCAGGTGATGGCGGCCGTGCAAAAAGCTCAGGCAGTCAAGCAGTTGGAGGTGATGAGCCGCCCTGAAACTCCACATGACACAGGTAATGAAGTATTTTGCATCTTTAGCTTGGTAATGTTCATATAACATATGGATTTACGGTTCATTTAAGTGCAAACAATTTTATTAAATGGCTTGTGACTTGTTCTTTCAGAAACCAGAAATCTTTATTTGCATAAAGTAGGTATTGTATATTATCATGATACTCGGGACTTAATCGCGTAAAAACATATATTTAAATTTGAATTTAAATACCTCGACGTTTCGGACTAAACTCGGAAAAAACTAATAAACAAGATCAAGTGCGGGTAGTTCGAGAAACCTGTGCAGCTAGGAGATTTTGATACCCGCCTCTTCAGTCCCTTCGAGACCATGGACGCAACATCGCGTCTGAAACGTCGAGGTATTTAAATATATGTTTTTTACGCGATTAAGTCCCGAGTATCATGATAATGTGTGAAAATCGCGAAAGTTTAAATCAATATATAGGTACTGTATACATAGAGGTCCAGAACAATATTAGTTGTTTCATGTATTTAGCCATAATAATGATCATAATAATAACGAGGTTAAATTGGATAGAATTAATATAGAAATCGATAAAACAGGAGGAATCAAAAGAGCACTGAAACAACTTAAAGACCACTCTGTATGGATCATAAGTATGAAGAGCAAATCAAAGGAAACAAGGAATGCATAATAACAAAGAGACCAACGATCTGCAAAGCAGCAACAGACTTTTATCAAAACTTATACAGTTCAAAAGAAACATCATTGGAAATAGAAAATAAACGTGATAAAACAACCCATACTAGAGAGTGAAACCAAAAAGACCATAATGTCACAGAAGAGTAGAAATTCACCAGGACCAGATAAGATAACCAATGAGCTGCTAAAAGGGACACTGGATGTCATACTGAAACCATTGACTAAATCGTTTAATGAGATACTAAGCAGTGAAGAGATCCCGGAACAGTGGACAAAATCCACTATAGTCCTCATTCACGAAAAAGGAGACAAAGATAAAATCGATAATAATAGATCATTAAGCCTGATGACCAATATGTACAAAATATTCTCCAAAATTATCCTGGGAAGACTCACTAAACAACTAGATGAAGAACAGCCAAGAGAACAGGCAGGTTTTAGAGCAGACTTCTCAACAGTGGACCACATTCATGCTGTAAAGCAAATTATAGAAAAATACAATGAGTACAGTAAACCATACTACATGTGTTTCGTAGACTACAATAAGGCATTTGATTCTTTAGCACACAGTTATATATACAAAGCCCTATCAAACCAAGGTATAGGAAATAAGTATATCAGAATCATAAAAAATATATACAGTAACTGCACTGCAAAAGTACAATTAGAAAGGACTGGGGAAGAGTTTAAAATACAATAAGGAGTAAGACAGGGAGACCCATTATCTCCTAAGTTATTTTCGGCAGTACTAGAGGAAATTTTTAGAAACCTGGAATGGGAGAACCTTGGTCTGAATATTGACGGCAGCAAACTAACCCACCTAAGGTTTGCGGATGACCTAGTTATCTTTGCAGAAGACCAGATAACCCTCCAAAAAATGCTCGAACAATTAGTGACAGAGAGCGAGAAGGCGGGACTGACAATGAACATCTCGAAAACAAAGGCAATGACAAATAGACATAAACATGCAATAAATATAAAGGATCAGGATATTGGATATGTAGACGAATATGTTTATTTAGGTCAGGTAATCTCCCCAAATATGCAAATGGAGAAAGAAATTCAAAGGAGGATCAATAACACTTGGGCTCGCTATTGGTCACTCAAAAATATTATGAAAAACCAAGGCATTTCTATAGCACAAAAGAGCAAAATGTACAACTTGTGCATTTTACCTGTACTCACATATGGGGCCTGACAAAGAAACTGAGCCAAAAGGTAAAAGTATGTCAACAGGGAATGGAGAGGAGCATGTTGCACATAAAACTCAGTGATAAGTGGCGATTGACCACAATCAGAAAGGCAACAAAAGTGACAGATGTTTCTCGTAAGATCAGAAGATTGAAATGGCGTTGGACAGGCCATATGATAAGATCAGCGAGGGACAGATGGACTAAAGATGTCACACTTTGGTACCCCCGAGATGGCAAAAGAAGTAAAGGAAGGCCGCACAAGAGATGGGAGGATGACCTCCCTAAGGGGTTCCGTAGAGCTGCCAGGGACAGGGAGAAATGGCGACAACTGGAGGAGGCCTATGTCCAGGATGGGCAACGTGATGCCAATGAGGCTGGTGTCAACTAAGTTAATTAATTAATATAAATTCTTTGTAACATTCATCAGAGAATAAAGGCTATTTTTATTTTTATTATTTATTATTATTATGTATACATATTTTGTTTACTTAATTAGTCATTAATAATGATTTTTGTAAATAAAATAATTTACAAGGTAGGGTACATTTCATTAGCAATTAATTAACTCAAATTACCCATAATCAATTTAATACCTATAAATCACAAAAATTAAAACAATAAGTAATTACGTAATTACGCTGACATTGGCAAAATACTCCTTGCAAAACAAGAGCAAGGGTGAAAGCCATAAAAAAAAGTAATTAAAACACATGTCAACTTTGAATACAACTACTAGTTTTTGGCAGAAAATGACACAAAACATTCAGCTTTAAGCAGTGATACATGAAACAGCTTATGATAGTTCCCCCTATTCATAAATCATGATGTCATCAATTAACTATGTTACAAAACAAATGCTCTTTTATTCCAATTACAATTATGTTAAAATCCACAGAGATGGCAGAATCAGCAGCGCTAGGCTCAGACGGGGCTGTCCTCCCCTACGCGGGCCCTGCGCCGTCGCCCGCGCCGGCCACCATAGCGCTCGCGCCGCGGAAGCCGCCCACCATGCCAAAGCCCCGCTGGCACGCGCCGTGGAAGCTGTTCCGAGTCATATCAGGCCATCTCGGTTGGGTGCGGTGTGTTGCTGTGGAGCCCGGCAACGAGTGGTTCGCTACTGGTGAGTTGGCTGTCCAAGTCTTTGTCAACCCATGTTTTCGCCAGATCCTGGTTTAGTAACCTGAGGTGAAGCGCAAAGACCGATCCTGATGCCACCATTCTGGTAGCCCGCTTTCCTCGGAAACAGGTTATTACAGTGATCTGAATTTTCGCAGCAGAACATAAGACTGTTGCATCTTCCTAGTGTTAGAAACAAACATTTTTTTAAAGATTGCAACAGTCTTATGTTTTGCCGCGAAACATCTTTGTACTCGATCAACGCTGGTATGACCAACACGAACATCAGCTGTTTGATAATTTACTTATTCATTAACTTGTTTGCAGGTGCTGCTGATCGTGTAATCAAAATCTGGGACCTGGCCAGCGGCAAACTAAAAGTGTCACTAACTGGACATGTCAGTACAGTCAGAGGTAAGTTCTCTTCCTGATTAAATAATCTATACTTCCTTTGTTTTAGCGTTAAAAAGAAGGTAACAATATTGACATGTCTTTTTATTGAAAAACTCTTTTTAAAAATAAGTAACCGTTACATATAAAACCATAACAGTATAAATAATGAAATCTCATTGTTAATTAATTGATACTTGTTTTTACTTATTTTTAAAAAGCGTTTTTCAATAAAAAGACATGTCAAGATTGTTACCTTCTTTTTAATGCTAAAGTGAACAAAGTATAGCTTACAACATATATTTTAAATACCAACAATGACGATGTAATCGTAATTTCTTAATGACATTGAAATAAAAAGAATAAAAAATATTCCGACGAATTGAGAACCACCTCCTTTTTTAGGGTTCCGTACCTCAAAAAGAAAAAACGGAACCCTTATAGGATCACTTTGTTGTCCGTCCGTCTGTCTGTCTGTCAAGACCCTTTATCTCTGGAACGCGTGGATGTAGCATGCTGAAATTAATATCAAATACTCAAGCCTGTGGCCCCTTGAAGCTGTGAAAAAATCAACCTTCTACGTCAACGCAATCAAAAGATACGGTCATCAAAAAGGCATTTTCCATACAAATTGATGAAATCTAAAAACCTAAAAACCAGTTGTCCTAGAAACTTGAAATGTGGTATGAAGCTAGCTCTTATAGCACAACCACCCCAAAAAGTCTCAAAATCTTAAATTTTTATGTCTGTCTGTCTAGATTTCGCAGTCCAATATAAGTTGACCCTGCACTGCGTAAATTTTGCTTAGGAGCCGGGTTCGGCTTACACTGGACTTTTTAAAACACTGGGGAAAAGCGTTAAAATCTTTCTACGGAACCCTCGTGCGCGAGTCCGACTCGCACTTGGCATTCGCATTATGTCAAGTTAATACCAGGTCGCTGCGAGACTGAAACGTTGATATTATGAAATTAAATTTAAATGTATAATGTCAGGTTTGGAGGTGTCATCGAGGCATCCCTACTTATTCAGTTGCGGAGAGGACAGACAAGTCAAATGCTGGGATTTGGAATACAATAAGGTAAAATTCAAATTCTGTCTATTTTTTATTAGAGTTAAAGATAAATCGGGTTTATATTCGCGAGCGATGGTCATCGGTTGAATGCACATTTGTGATTCACTCATAATTCAATTATCTAATTGATTGGATTTTGATATTAGTATCTGATTGAGCTGCAATTTGGCATAGTTATTGTTACTTATGTAAGTCCAGTGGCAATACAATAATCTGATAGTGGGATTTTAGTGGTCCGGCTTGGATCGTCTCCGCAGCAGGAAACTCTTCAACGGTTAATGGCATCAACTTGTAATTTGGTATCAATATGAAAGCACGCTAAAATGTAGACAAATAATATATGGATAAAATACTTGGTCACAACATATTTTATTGCGGTATCTAACACGCTATTGACAAAACATAAAATAAACCCAACAAACTGTCAAAAGAAGTTTGATGCAAAGATATGAAGGGTTTGCCTGAAAACCAGCGCTGTAGCAGGCACCTACTGCAGCATAATGCTGAGTCAAATTCCTTATCGACATCATCATTCAAGTATAATTGTTGTAACTTTTTGTATTAGTTTAAGTTTAAGAGTTAGTGTATATTTTGATGTCGAATAAAGTTGTGTCTATGTGTAAAAAGAAGAAATACTTTATTTACATAATAAAAGCAACTTACAATGACATTAAATCTAAGCTTAAACTAAATAAACTACAACTTAAAACTAAATTAAATCTAATTAAGGCCCCCGTGGCATAGTGCCCAAAAGGCTGGCAGCGTTGCCTCGCTGAATAGCGATGCTGATTCTTTGAGTGAGAAAACTGCCAGCCCTTTGGTCACAAGTTGCATCAACTAAGCGCTTTTGTAACTCAGAAATAAGCTTGTAAGCGCTGGGACCCCATGGACCCAAAGTTTCAAACCCGACAGGAACAAAATTATAATTCGGACCGAGAGATTGATATTTAGATTTTTTTCTATTTTCGGCCGTTTCTGCCGCCGCACCCGCTTTTTGTGTAAAAGAGTCCTAATCATTTATGATTATTTTCATTTGCATTACCGTGCCAGAGCAATAGATAAATTGTCTACTCAATCTTCAAGTGTGGATAAAAAGGTACAGTCGTAATTTTTTTAAAGTGTTATTTTGAACAGAATGGTAATGAGGTCGTGTGCGGGCGCAGGTGATCCGGCACTACCACGGGCACCTGTCGGCCGTGCACGCGCTGGCGCTGCACCCGACCATCGACGTGCTGGCCACGGCGGGCCGCGACGCCACCGCGCGCGTGTGGGACATGCGCACCAAGGCCAACGTGCACACGCTCGCGGGCCACACCGACACCATCGCTTCGCTCGTGTGCCAAGCCAGCGAGCCGCAGGTCAAATTCAAATTCAAATTTTTATTGCGTTTCACGTTGTACATAGGTTCTTAATGTAGGTAAGTATAGCGTCACAGCAATGGTAGAACATGCCCAATTTTATTTATTTAACTAGTATATAATAGTTTATTAACTATAATAATAGGTACTAAAATTACATCACAGATATAAATTTGAAGATAGGTTTGAGATTAGGACAGAAACATGCTCATTCCATTCAATAATTCTAAGCAATGCGGAATAATAACAAATATCAACATAACTAAAATAAAAAGTTGTCAAGATAAAATTTAACATGTAAATACATAGCAGCAACAAAATTAATTGGTAATATTCACTTAACTAAATTAGACTAAAATAAAAATGTCAACAAATGGTCGGTGCGCGGCGTCATTACCGGCACCGGCCCACTGCTGGCCACAGGCTTTCTCTCGGCATGCGCGTTCCCACGCGGGCCCAGTGCCGATTGAGAAATAGCATTGATAAAAAAAAAACATTCCGACGAATTGAGAACCTCCTTTTTTGAAGTCGGTTAAAAATAAATCATTGTTTTTATTGCAACAGGGACAAAGGGGGCTTATTTTTTTTAAACGCTTCGGTAGCATTCTAAAACGTTTCTTTTTTTTACTCGAATATCGTCCGCCGTGCCCCTATGTTTATTTTGCCCCGTGGATTCATTTGTCTGGTTATGTTAGTTGTAAGTTACATGGTGTCATTTTTGTTTGTTCTAATGATTCATTGTTGTTAAGCTAACGTGTAGTAATACAGACAATTGTAATGTATTGTATGTATTGCTGGTCCTCAGATAATAACGGGGTCGCACGACTCGACAGTGCGCCTGTGGGACCTGGCGGCGGGGCGCTCGCTGTGCTCGCTCACCAACCACAAGAAGTCCGTGCGCGCGCTCGCGCTGCACCCCGCGCTCAACACATTCGCCTCCGGTAAACGCATATAATAACACACCATTATACAGAAACACTTTTAGCAGCATTACGGGTAAGTCGTGTGTCGCGACTCCTAACGCCATCTAGTATCAATTAGTCGACAGAACTGAGAACTAACATCATCATGTGACACTATGCTGTGCCGCTAATGCTGGTAACGAAATGTTAGCCTTTTTCTTGCCAATGCAACACATGTGATACACTGATAGAGTACAATAGCACCGTATCATATATGTCATAAACCGAAATAATTAAATGTAAATTTCATTAGCAACAGAAGTTTACATAAAACGTTTTACGTAGCAATGACGTCACTACGAGCGGGTTCGATCAAGATAACAGAAACTTTTCTGTTGAATGTGGGGTACACGTTTAGCAATATTTGACTGGCAACACTTGCACATAACATGTCATGTCATTGTCAATCACGCCACGTCATGATACTGATATTTGTTGTTGAATTTAATGATCTTGCGACAAATTGAAAGAATATACGTATTTTGTGCCTGATAACAACAACTTTCACAGTAATGTACGTGCAGAACTTACTAAGAAAAACATTAAAATATAATCCGATAACTGGAAATTGTTAAGAAAACCTATTCCTCGAAATGGTTTTGAATTAAATAGTATATAGGTTGTATTTTCTACAGATATGATCTGTAAAATCGATACCCAGGTCGAATAAGCTCGTCTGCCCCGATAATGAAATGAAATAGCACACGAAACGACACGACTCCGTCTGTTCCCAGCGTCCCCGGACAACATAAAGCAATGGAAGTGTCCCTCGGGCAAGTTCATCCAGAACCTGTCGGGCCACAACGCCATCGTGAACTGCCTCGCCGTCAGCGCGGGCGGCGTGCTGGCCAGCGGCGGCGACAACGGCTCGCTGCACTGCTGGGACTGGCGCACCGGGTACAACTTTCAGCGGCTGCAGGTACCCACCATGGACCTATATTTTTTCCTGTACAATTCAAACTCATAATGCAATGTGTCATCATCATCATCACCAGTCTTTTTTTACGTGCCACTGCTGGGCACGGGCCTCCTCTCAGAAAGGGCCTAGTGCGGATTGGGAATTTTACACATATAATTGAATTGCTTCGCAGGAGTGTGCAGGCTTCTGCGCGATGTTTTCCTTCACCGAAAAGCTAATGATAAATTACAAATATAATTCCGCACATAAATTCCAGAAAACTCACGAGATGCGAGCCGTGGTTTGAACCCAAAACCTTCTGCTTGAGAGGTCATAGGTCAAACCATTAGGCTATCACGGATTCCTGCCCCCCGACTACGAAGTGCAAAATTCGAACTTCGTATCGTGCCGTCCCTCTCAAGCTAATATTATTTAACACGAGAGTGAGCGGGACGATACGATACGAACTTTGATTTTCGAATTTCGTTGTATGGGGGCTAAATTTTTTATGGTTTCCGATAAAAAAAGAGTTATTGATTATGACAAACATTATTACATTATGACTTTCGATTGTATGGGAAACAAAGGGACCCGACCATCACAATTTATGATGCCCCAAATCGTTGCCTGTTGGTAACGTACCCAGAAGGCTGGCAGCATTGCCACGTTGGATAGCAATGTTGATCGTCTGTGATACTAATCTGAATAATTTGTATCCCCAGTCGGCAGTCCAGCCGGGCTCTATGGACTCCGAAGCCGGCATCTTCGCGATGACCTTCGACCGGTCCGGAGCGCGCCTCATCACGGCGGAGGCCGACAAGAGCATCAAGATCTACCGCGAGGACGAGACCGCCTCCGAGGAGACGCACCCTGTCAACTGGCGGCCCGAGATACTCAAGAGGAGGAAGTTCTAATTAAATAGTTCGTTAAGCAACGTTTGTGGTTTTATTGACTAAAGCACCATCTAGTATCGAGGTCGACTTTTGTGGTATTATTGTAGCGCCATCTCGTGTCAAGTGGAGTAACTAAATGTCCTACAAAGGTTATCAGCCGCGTGGACGAAACCGCTTCTGAGAAGACTGACCAATTCAACTATCGACCAGATAATCCCGAGATACTCGCGGAGGAAGTTTGAATAAAATACTTTTATGCGACGTTTGTGGTTTTATTGACTAAAGCGCCATCTAGTATCGATGTTGACTTTTGCAGTATTGTTTAGACATATGCCATGGGGCATATTTTTACACGACTGCCCAAAGAAAAAGAGTATTGTTTTTGAGTGAGTTGTATGCGCCCATATTTTTGCACTTGACTTTACTATTCAAATTATTGAGAATGATCGATAAAAACTTACCAGGGGAAATAAAAAAACAGTTTGGTTTTAGTAGGTATATTTATTGTTAAAATAGAAAGCTCCATAAACTAAACATTATAAAGCATTTTAAAAGTTACAATACTGAGTATCTTTATGGTAATTGAACTTGCTTTTGGAATGACAATTAATAAACTTCACATATTTTAAACATGATTCTTAGAGCAGTAAAAAAATAGAACATAACTTCAATTTAAGTATTTAAAAGTGGAATAAAAAGCATTTGTAAGGAGCATTATGTCTAGTGTTATTTATAAATTGCATTATTAACAAATAATAATTTTTATATGATAAAAAATATGTTATAAAAACCACCTGTGACAAAGTTAACCTGCTAACTCTCAGGTAACTCACGCTTATATTGCGAGACTTAGTCAAGTGATTCCGTTCAGTACTGGAGCCCCTGGTTCCAACAGTATATCTACTGTAATAAATAAACTTAAGATAAAATTTTCTGTAATATTCTGACATAAAAAAGCCGTGATAGCCTAGTGGTTTGACCAATGACCTCTCAAGCAGAGTGTCGTGAGTTCAAACCCCGGCTCGCACCACTGAGTTTTTCGGAATCTATGTGCGAAATTACATTTGTAATTTATCATGAGCTTTTCGGTGAAGGAAAACATCATGAGGAAACCTGCACACTCCTGCGAAGCAAATCAATGGCGTGTGTGAAGTTCCCAATTCGCACTGGGCCCGCGTGGGAACTGTAGCTCAAGCCCTCTCATTCTGACAGGAGGCCTGTGCGCAGCAGTGGGACGTAAATATGCTGATGATGATGATGAAATAAGTGCTTGTCGTAAGTAGCGATGTAAAACGCTAAAACTGCTTTGGTAAAATACGGTAAAATTATACCTCGGAGAATCGCGAAGTTTAAAACAGTTTAAAATAAACCGTCTCGGAATTAACTATTCGTCAGACAATACGCTAAGTTTAACCCGAGTTAGTGAGTTAATCGTATAACACAGGTTAAGGCTAAGGGAATAGCTTAGTTGTCTCCCCTCATGGCCCAAATCAATCAGTCTTTGTTTGCTAAATGAATTAGAAAAGTTGTAAACCGCCGACATTTTACCTTCAAAGTTTCATATCTCAATACATCTTGCTAAGAACAATCCCGAAGCTAGCTTTCGATTAAAGAAAGCTGCGTTCAAATCGGTATACCCGTATAGAAACTACGATTCCAAAGACAGTTATACAAAAATCTAAATAATTATTAACACATACATCACATCATTAAACATTTCCATAGAGGCCGAGAAATCTATAACCCGATTTCGTCGCTACACTTTCTCAACCTCGTATCTTACCGATTTATTTAGTTCCAAAGACAACTTTATGTTGATCTAAACAGTGTCGTTTTTGGAACTAAACATATGGGTAAGATACGAGGTTGAGAAAGTTAAGCGACGATTTAGTAATTTGCTTGTCACTTAGGTGGTCTAGGCGATCAAATAATTAAAATAGAGCATGCAAGTAGCTTACCAGCAAGCTTGAGGTGAAAATGCCGTTTCATGTAACAATAATCCAATAATACTTTTCGAAAGGGCAAGATAAATCGAGCGCGGCAGACCGTCGGACCCTCTTCAAAACTGACTGAGTTAACTGTTTAACGCAAACACATTTCTTACAAGGAAGTCAAACAAGGAGCATAAAACCAAGAGAACTGCCTAATAATAATAAGCCTGCCTGCTGTCATGGACTTAAGTACTAACATCGCCATGGGTCTAGTACAAAATTCACGAAAAACGTGTCCCAGTACAACACGGCATTTTTCTATGACAGCCATACGTCATAGCGCTGTCGTTCGACCAAACTGAGACTGATTGACGCTCGATTAGTGGTATTTTGGTTCGGACGTTTTCAAGCGCTAACCCGAAGTCCATGGTGTTGGTAAGTCCACGCTTGCTGTAGCTAGTTTCACTACAGAGGGGTCTCTGTGTTCATTTCGTATGACATCTATAAACTCTAGGAAAAGCCTTACTTAATATACTTAGATGGTGCTATTGTGTAGCAGAGGTCATAAGAATTAATGGTACAGAGACCTCTCTATAGTGAAACTAGTTAAGCAGCCTTATTATTTTAAAGGAACGCGACATTGTATAAAAGCCTTTTTTTTATTGAAAGAGGCAGGCAAAATGGTAAGCGATCACCGCCACCCATGAGAATCAGCAACCCCAAGAGTCACTAGTCCGTTGCCGGCCTTCAAGGAGGAAAAGAGATAGAGGAAAGGTGGGGAGGGGATCGGGCCTAGAGCACTCACTAACCGAACAGGGGTGCTGTTGCTTCACGCCGAGTTCCTGCGAGAGGGTGGTACTTCCCCGGACGAGCCGGCCCATTCGTAACGGCAGCAAACAGCTACAGTATGGCTCTCCCACTACAAAATATATATTGGCAGTCCTGGTTTTATCGTCCTCGCCGTCAATCGGTATAAGATAGCGATAGAAAATTACAGTGAATATAATGCCCGCTGGTCTCGCAAAGGGTCTGTATCTGTAACTTAATTTAAATAGCACATGAGAATGTTAAAGAAACGTTGCGGCACCAGGCGGCGGTGTGCGTGAAGGTAGCGCGATCATATCTCGTCGTCCATGTCGAAATTTTCTTCGGGGAAGTCGCCCACCGTGACGTACACCGGCTTGACGAAGCCGCCGTATTTCGGGGGACAGGTGAAGTAGCGTTTACCGTTGACCCTGTAGAGTAACATTATTTTAAAATAAATTATCTCATCTTATCTTATGGGCAATATCAGAAAACTGTGTTCCCTTTTTGCCGAAAAAGTAATAAATTTTTCCATAGAAAAAAATTGTTGGTCAGTTTTGTTATTATTTAAATAGATAGTCCTCGTGATTCTGAGCAAAAATAATCCAAAATTTGTTAGGTTATTCAAAGAAAGTAAATGGTACACTGTTTTCTGAAAATGCCCTTATTGTGTCTGTTAGATGGAAGAGTCCATTTACATATTTGAATCACTGTATGAATTTTTTCACCTAATGATGATATTCGCAGTAGAACTAAGGTTACCGACATAACCCGAAGAATTGCGAAACTTAAGTGGCAGTGGGCGGGGCATATAGCTCGCAGAACTGATGGCCGATGGGGTCAAAAGGTTCTCGAATGGCGTCCGCGGACCGGGAGACGAGCTGCGGTAGGCCTCCAACAAGATGGAGCGACGACCTAGTAAAGATCGCGGGACCGCGGTGGATGCGGAAAGCACAAGACCGGTCAGAGTGGAGAGCCTTGGGGGAGGCCTATGTTCAGCAGTGGACGTCTTTCGGCTGACATGATGATGACGAATTTTTATTTTATTTTATTTTATTGAAATGCAAACTATAATCCTATATTTTCACGAGTTATTTTGTAAAACGTTGTATATACTCAAACTCCTCCATCGGGTACTCACTCGCCGTCGTTCTTCCCCAGCGGCTCGTCGTACTGCACGCCGATCCAGAGCCCGCGCGCGCCCTCTAGCGGCCCGTTGTAGCGCACGGCCGCGCGGCGCGTCGGCGCGCCCGGAACGCGCACCTCGCAACGCGCGCCCGCCACCACGCTCGCGGCCAGCCTGCAACATGACCTAATGCTCAGCAGGAGAACGAGGAGATGTAGCGACCCTAGTGCCATGCTGAGAGGCCTCTGCTCAGCAGTGGGTCTGATGATGAGGATTATGACTCATTGCTCAACATTTGTAACTGCTAAGGTCATAAACAAAGCATGTCACAGGTATCGCCATCTACACCACATAACTAATGATACTTGTTCGAGGTAAGTGGGCGAGTAGTCTTCCCTTCAATTCAATAATGAGACGAGGGCCCTGTTTCTCAAAGCTTGGTAGAATAATAATTTTTGTGTTTTGTTTCATTTTGTCGTGTAATTTACGAGACAAAACACTAATAATATAACTTTAATAGCTTCGAGAAACGGGGCCCAGGCATGTAAGTTCAGCAAAACAATAGTAGATGGCGCAACTTGCGACACGCGGCTCCTGCAAAAGCTGAGACAATAAAAAAGTATGCATACTGAGCTTCATCCTCTAATTCCTTCTGCTGCTGTTCCTTTATCTTGGCCATCTCCTCCTCGTTGTACTTGCCGAGCCGGTTGCGTAGTAAGAATGAGCGCACTGTGTCTCCCTTTTTCTCATACTCTTCTTCTGACAAACGGAACCTGGAATAATCAAGTGTCAGTTGACTTTGTGATTTGTGAGTCTATCTGATACAACATATTTTTAAATTTAGTATTATTTTAATCAGCTTATATTACAACATATTGTACACAATTAAACACCCAAGACCCAAAAACAAACATTGATATTCATCACACAAACATCTAATCTGATTGGGGTTTGAACCCGGGACCTCAAACTTCATAATCAGGGTCTCTAACCACTAGGCTTTCCAGTTGTCATCGCAATATTATAGACTTCACTCACCGCTCTGCACTGTCTGAAGCACCAACATCGTTGAGTAGTACAAACTTATCAATGACATGTATCTTCATATAATCCTCTATGGGATAGGAGCCGAGCATGGCATTGTCATTGTCTATGTCACAGATATGCTTGTTGTTCTTGTCAAGCAACTTCAGTTTCATTGTCGCAGCATTTCCACCGGTTATTAGTTCGAGCTTAGACTAAGGAAGAAAATATGGTTTTAAGTACCACTTTGTATGTTACAACTTCAAACAAAACAGAGTTACATCATTATAATGAAAATAATCAAATTTGATGATCATCCTAGTTTTAATTTTTCAATTGTATTAAATGCGTACTACTTTTTACATACATATCGTAAATAAAAAAATATGTGAATCATGTAACCTTAAATTCAGCAACTGTGATTATTTTTTTGAATCTTCTCTCGACTGGCGCCGTTGGTTCAGTTTCAATCTTCGTTATGTGCACATTAACGAAATCTTGAGTAATTACTTGAATATCATCCATAATTTCCATTAGTTTGGCTTTGTTGTTCACAAATTTTTGAAACCCCTCTATTTACTGTACGTAGCTCGTATCGTAGCTGTAAATAACAGCTAATGACAGTGACAGCTTTTTCCTTCTTTTTTTTTTATTTTATTTAATTCATCCGAGGAATTTGGCGGGAAACCGATGAGAGTGGATCGTGTCGTTAATTGAATTTTAGTTTCTGTGCTTAATGTTGTTTGGTGGATAATAAAGATAGTGTATTATACAACAAAATAACGTGAAAGTGCCCAGCAAATGAAGAATTCAAATGAAAACGTGTATTCCCTCTGTTTGTGACCCCCAAGTATCTGCGGGCTGCTGCTCGCCGTAGCTCGCCGTAAAGTACACTATCGCTTTACGGAAGGCATGAGCAGCTGACAGGACGTGACTAGGACAGACTGACAACTCTGACGGTGACAGGACTTTAATATACAGAAATTTACAAAACACATCAGACGTGGCTGTATGGACTCAGTTCCTTTGCCTATCCCTTATGGGATGAATTAAAAAAAAAAAAAAAAAATTTAATTCATCCCATAAGGGATAGGCAAAGGAACTGAGTCCATACAGCCACGTCTGATGTGTTTTGTAAATTTCTGTATATTAAAGTCCTGTCATCGTCAGAGTTGTGTCAGTCTGTCCTAGTCACGTCCTGTCAACTGCTCATGCCTTCCGTAAAGCGATAGTGCACTTTACGGCGAGCTACGGCGAGCAGCAGCCGGCGGATATTTGGGGGTCACAAACAGAGGGAATACGAGTTTTCACTTGAATTCTTCATTTGCTGGGCACTTTCACGTCAATTTGTTGTATAATACACTATCTTTATTATCCACCAAACAACATTAAGCACAGGAACTAAAATTCAATTAACGACACGATCCACTCTCATCGGTTTCCCGCCAAAAAAAAAAAAAAAGAACAAAAGCGTTTCTTTGACCTGTGTAATTTTTTTTTTACTCATCCCATAAGGGATAGGCAAAGCAACTAAGTCCATACAGCCACGTCTGATGTGTTTTGTAAATTTCTGTATATTAAAGTCCTGTCACCGTCAGAGTTGTCAGTCTGTCCTAGTCACGTCCTGTCAGCTGCTCATGCCTGCCTTCCGTAAAGCGATAGCGTGCTTTACGGCGAGCTACGGCGAGCAGCAGCCCGCGGATACTTGGGGGTCACAAAAAGAGGGAATACACGTTTTCACTTGAATTCTTCATTTGCTGGGCACTTTCACGTTATTTTGTTGTATAATGCACTACATAACGCTTGATTTTGGTATTAGGTTTATTAGTTCAAAAGGTTCACAATCGTCAAATCTTATATAATAAAGCACGGTACAAACGAAAGTTAAAGGGAAAAGCGAGGGGCGCGGAGATGGTCGTCAACGGACGAACCGACGCGTCGAGCGAGCCTAGTCTCTCTGGCGCGCGCGCGAGCGGCGCCGGCGGCTGGGGCGCGGGCGGTGCAGCGTGTGTATGCGTATACATGGCGCTCGGAGGCCCTACAGCGCGGCGAGCGCATCCGCACGTTATAACTATCTTTATTATCCACCAAACAACATTAAGCACAGAAACTAAAATTCAATTAACGATACGATCCACTCTCATCGGTTTCCCGCCAAATTCCTGATCTGTGTAAATGTTATTGGCGTTGTTCTAGTACCGACCGTGACCCAAGCGTTTCGTTGTCTGAAATACAGTCACGTTTTTATATTTTTATAATGCTAAATACCCTTTCTTCTTGTAATGAAGTACTCCATCTTAGAGTTTGTCTCGCAGATTTGTGGATGGAACGGAGAGAGGCACAGGCTGGTAAATAAAGCGCAATGATTTCGATCACCAGGTATATTATTAAGCAAGTTGTAAAGAGACTTACATAATTAATGTAGATATAAAATAAAATATCGTCCGTCCATGGCCGGGTCGTTTGGAGTAAAGGGAAGAGTACAAGACAGTGTTACTAGACGTCAAACAGCAGTGTTGCTATTAATGATAAATGCTTAAGGCAGACATTCACTATCTGACACTCCATACTAGAACGTAGCGACTAGATAAAAACCAGCACGGCTAAAAGTAATCGATAAGTACCTAATAATTTATAGTAGTTTATGCAACTGCTACATAATGAGGGTCCTTAAAACACGAGTGTGTTTTTATAAAACGTGGCGAAGCTGAGTTTCATAATAGGATCACACGAGTGTTTTAAGGCCTAATTATGTGGAGTTGCATACATTACTTTATCTACACACATATTATAAGTACTCTAAGATGGGTTCAGAAGCCAAATAACCATACCTGTCACGAATTTGACTGTTTTTTTTAAATCATAGACAAACATACCGAGCTGACGTTTCGAGAACTGTTTTTATTATTGTAAAAAAAAATCACATTATTATTTATACATGTCGGACTGAACTCTACTTATATACGTGAGTGATCCGTTTTATTTCACTATGATTGCAAATTACGTTGGTTTTCAAATTTGAAACATCGAATTCGATATCGAAAAGTCATTACGATATCGAATTCGACGTCGTAATGAATAGTACTTTACTGCTGGTGGTGGAGGTGCTGGGGCCGGCGCTGTCGGCGAGAAGGCGACGGCGTACTGAAATGCTGGTCATTTTCTACGGTTTCTGAACGCATTATAGAGGACTTATGATATATGTGTGTAGATAAAAAGTTACGAGGGAACGCTGCCAACAGGCCAGGCAAAAACCAATCTTATTTCCAGGTAATAAATAAGTATCATAAACACTGTCATGTGAATATATTTAACTAGTTGGCTTACGATACGACTTCGTCGGCCACATAGAAGCAGGCAAACAGCAGAGCAGACGCAGTACTTAGTAGCAATAACATTCTGCGACACACTCGCGGTACCTATTATTCGAATGTTTTAAGCCAGATATACTACATATCGTAATATTCTTAATAAAAATGTCAGGAAAGGAGATGGAATGAGGCATAAGGAACTTACAGCTAGAGTCAAACTTAATGCGCCCATAGTGAAATCAGCGATACCCCCCTAAGACGGCCTGAACCGTATCTGAACGACTTCGGGCGCAGCGTGGTATCCTACCCATATAAATAAGTATTATTGTTGGCAACGCATCTGCGGACCCTCCGGGGTTGCGGGTGTCTATGGGCAGTGGTGACGCTTACCATCAGGTGACCCACTTGCTCGTTTGCCTTCCTCGTCGTATAAAAAGAAAGTATGTGGCAGGACCCCAATAGGGAGATCTCTCTCCAGGCAGAAGTCCGAAGGAAGAGAGTTGAAAGTTTTTTTTATGCGTCAGCGTGATTTAGAACGGAAAAGTGCAAAAGTACGTTCGATGACTAGATGGCGCTGGGAGTCGTTAGAAAGTCTAAGTTGGTACGGGCCTATCCAGTAGGAGTACCAATTTAGATTTTCTAACACTTGGTGCCAGGGTCGCTACAAGTATCGGTCCGTAGGTCGCATTTACACTGCATGTGCAACCAGACGATTATAAACGTTGGTAGCGTTGTCAGCACGTCGGCTCGCGACGCCTTCAGGCGTTCTTGGCGTTCAAAGGGTCGGTGACTCGCTGTCAGGCATTGCGAACTGTTGTGTCTGACTTGGATGTAGGTACACAACCATTTATCGGTAATTCGAAGACAAGTTTAGTGGAGAAAAAATACATCTAACAACACTTATTACCGTTAAAAGCTATTAAAAATGTTCTCATACAAGTTTACCTACACAATTTTAAATACACGACTTTGTTTTTCTTTAAAAAATATGCGCAAATCTGACCGTCGAATTTCCAATTTTAAAATAAACGGACTGGAGTGAACAGCCGTGACAGCCTAGTGGTTTGACCTATGGCCTCTCAAGCGGAGGTTCGTGGGTTCAAACCCCGGCTCGCACCTGAGTTTTTCGGAATTTATGAGCGGAATTAAATTTATGATTTATCATGAGCTTTTCGGTGAAGGAAAACATCGTGAGGAAGTCTGCACACTCCTGCGAAGCAATTCAATGATTTGTGTGAAGTTCCCAATCCGCACTGGGCCCTCATCCTGAGAGGCCTGTGCCTAGCAGTGGGACGTAACAAAAGCTGGTGATGATAGGTGAACGGAAGATCTGGGAAAGACCGCGGGAAGCCATTGGCTGCGGATAGCACAAGACCGGTCGTCGTGGAGATCCTTGGGGAAGGCCTATGTCCAGCAGTGGACGCCTTCCGGCTGATATGATGATGATGATTAGGTAAAGTAATCAAAATAATTATAGGAGAAAAGTTATCAATGTCAGACTGAAATAATTATATCCATATTGTAAACAATAGATAAGTAGCAAATGTTTATTTATAGTGGTTTAAGACACAGTGAAAAAAAGTTCTCCGCAGTTGCATCCCTCCGTTGCGAATCGCAATACAACACTATACTCGAACAGAGCTGAAATGCATACAATAAGACACACAATCTAGACAATGTGTGCAAAAGGGACCTCAGAAGCTCCGCTAGAAAATCCTGTGTACCCTAAAATGGAACCCTAAACTAAATAAAATGAATGGAGATTTTATATATTTTTTATTGAAGCACAAAGATGACAAACATTGAAGCATGCATAAATTTATTTTTTATTTCTTACCTAGATAAGTGGGCTTAAAATATAACATACCTAATGTATTCTCAATATTCAATCAAAAGAAATTAAGAGTAAAATAACATACCTATTTAAGAGCCCCAGAAAATTTTAGTAGTTAAAATAAATATGATACATATAGACAATTATAATTAAACATACAAGCACGGGAACTGTGCCTAACAATCTTTGATGTCAAATTTCGATAAACTAAGCCACTACTCTAATGGTGATGGTAATTTATTAATTAGGTCTGGCCACCCTATAAATTTACAAACTCTTGTAAGTATAGATATAATATATCGTATATATTTGAACTGTAATAAAATTTGTTATAAAAATGTATGTTTCCATGTACAATCCTTCCTTCGCCAATAAAGCCGCGAAGTGAGATATTTCGTAGGTCGTCAAGTTCATTTATTAAAGTTTACTTTGACTAAGAAACTAACCACGACTCCCAGCGCTTTTAAACGAGTTGATTACGTCAAGTCGCATCGCTTTTCTAATTACATTTATCAAATCATAAATTACAATCCACCTCTAACAAGAAAGACGAAATAAAAGTAACTACATAAAATAAAGTCGTTCGCTTGTTAAACAGGCAACATCTAAACGAAAATACACATTCTTTCAAATTAAAAGTTCATAGGTTTATTAAACAGTAATCATTTACAAATTCATTTCGTGTTGCAGCTTAACAAAAATAGCTGCAATCCGTCATTCTGCCTTGGATCCAAGCGCAGGTTGCAAGACAAAATGAAGGAGTTCCCCTAAGTTTCACTGATTTGGTGTGACAAATTGGTTACAATCTTGAGTGGCCTACTGCAAAATTGTCGCCTCGTTTAGGCGTTGCGAGGTCAACAAACGAGCAAAAACGCCGTTAGACGACGTGACAAACTATGTCCGAAGCTGAAATTAGCTGCAGAGATGTCCTTTTCCATTTCTTCTTTGTATTTCCGTGGTTGATTCGGGAGACGCGGCGCCTTGGAGGTATTTTGCACACATTGCTAGCGATATTAAACTATGTCAAAATGGAAACTTTGGTAATAAAATCGACGTTAGCAATATTATAGATCTGCAATTTGACTACTAATAATTAATTTCCATTTCGACATAAATACAAGGTGATAAAAAATAACGCCCGCCGAGTACAAATGTGCATTGATTTGAATTTTATAAAGTTCCAAAGTGAATATACCGCATATCAAATCAACATTGCAACATGGACAAGATATTTTCACAAAGGAAAAGCATTTCTATTTCTGATCAGTTAATACAAGATAATAAAGAATAGAAAGTATACTTTTTTAAGTTTCATAAATTCGAAGCGATCCTCAAATCAACAAATTATGAAATGAATTTAATAAATCAATCAACAACAACAATCAATAAAACCTTGGCCAATCAAACTGTTTGCAATCAAAAATTTCAGTGTGACGGATCTGGAACAAAAATCCAGCCATGTTGCAAGTGTCAGCTAAGTGGCAGCTAGTGCATTTGTGCTGGACGCGTGTCATATCATCAGTGATCGGATTTTACGGAGCAGAACAGCGGGATATCGAGTAGACATCTTAATATGGACATGACCAACATCCCGGGACCTCATTCGAAAAAAAATTGCTATCAATTAATAGGCAGCTTAAATATGCACATTGCAGACTTCCATTAAACGTTCTGATTTTTTTGCCATTTGGTGTAGTGTTTTAATTTGATTCTGCCTTAATAAAGAGCTTCTATTAAATGACAAAAACTGATCTTTTATTACGCGACTGCGAAACGCAAAGGAGGGTAATTTATATTCATACCCAAAAACTATTTGGCTGATCAGTAATAAACAGAGTAGGTAATTAAGAGTAATTTTTTTTTAGTTTTTCAAAAATTTCGTTAAAATGATAACAAAAATGATTTGACGTAATAATGTCAGGAGCATTCAACAACATAAGTCCCGCAATCCCGGGGCATATCCACATTACATAACGTTAGAGGTCATTCACCGCTCGTTGCACCGGGTAACCCGATCACCGCATATCATACATGTGAGCACCGTACCTGGCCCGGGCAGCTCCACTCGAGCCCCCAGGCGTCGTCTGCGCCCGCCGAGGAGTCAAAACACCAGCGTTACCATAAGGCACTCGTATATTTCAACTTTGTGTAAATATAAAATTAAAATCTTTGGCGTTGTATGGTTGCGTACGGGCCGTGCTTTCTGGTCGACGCACGCGGCTAAGGCCAAGCCGCAGCCGCAACGACCGCTAACCAAAGACACGCCACACCTCGACTCTGAGCCTCTGTCTCGTGCACCAGACAGCACGGCCGCCCCCGCCGCGACCGCCGCCCCCGAATCAGTTCCACTTGAAATAACCGGACTTCCATCTCCGTCGCTGTCAAGGCGCTTCGAGGGACTCTTTGATCTCGCTACTGGCCGACTCCGCATCCTTGGGTTGTTCGAATATGTCCTCACTCTTGGCTTCCGTTTGTTCAATGACAGGCTCGCTCTCGGGGATTTCGGGGACATGTTTTTCAGCGGCGATAGAGAAGCTGGTGTCTACGGCTTCGTTAGCGTCGTAGAGATCAGGCGCAGACTCAACCGCTGGTTGTTCCGGTACAGTTTCCTTCGGTTCGACGCTCTCTATGCTCTCTTGAGGTGCCGGGAGCGACTCGTTTGGAGTCGCCTCGTCGTAACTCGCCCCTTGCTCCATGGCGGGTTCGTCGCGACTCACTTCGTTCCTTTCGCTCTCAACTGCAGTGTCCATAGCTTCCATTTCAACCGGCCTATCTTCCTTTTTATTTTCCATGGGTTCACTGAGTTCACCGGTACTTTGATTGTTTTCCACGCGGCGATGGCTAGCGTCCCCGCTGCCCCCGCGGCCCGCGTCCTCCCGCGGCGGCTCGTCGGCGGCGCCCCAGCGAGACTTCCTGTCCTTCTGCCGCTCGGCCCGGGAGCGCTCGTCCTTGCCGCGGCGGTCTTTATCACCGCGCTCGTTCTTGTCACCACGCTCCGATCTGTCCGGCCGGTTGTCTGGCCGCTCGGTTCTGTCCGACCGATTGTCGGGCCGTTCGGATCTGTCCGGCCTCTCGGGCCTGTCCGGCCGGTTGTCGGGCCTGTCCGAGCGGTTGTCCGGCCTGTCCGAGCGGTTGTCCGGCCGCTCGGGCCTGTCCGGGCGGTTGTCCGGCCGGTCCCCGCGCTCGTCGAAGTTCCTTCTCCGGTCGCCCCTGTCTCGGAACCGGTCCTCGTGGTCTCGGTCCCGGAACCGGTCCCGGCGGCGGTCGTCCCAGTCGTTCCGGCGGTCGCCCCACTCGCGATCACCCCTATCCCTGTCCCTGTCCCCGTTCCACCCCCGGTCATTGAACTCTCTGTCCTCGAAGCGTCTGTTGTTTCTGTCGAAGAACTCCGGCGGTCCGTCGAATCGCGGCGGGCCGTCGAACGGGCGCTCACCGTCGAACGGGCCGTCGAAGGGGCGTGGCCCGTCGAAGGGAAGTCTCGGCCCGTCGAAAGGCGGCCTAACGCCGTCGAAAGGTGGCCTCGGCCCGTCGAAAGGTGGCCTCGGCCCGTCGAAAGGTGGCCTCGGCCCGTCAAAAGGTGGCCGCGGCCCGTCGTAAGGTAGTCTGGGACCGTCGAACTGAGGCCTAGGCCCGTCAAAGGGCGGCCGGCTGGGTCCGTCGAAAGGCATCCGGTTGAACCTGGGCGGGCCGTCGAACAGCGGCCCCCCGTCGAAGGGCGGGCGGTTGAAAGGCCCCATCCCGTTGAAGCGCGGCCCCTGCCCCGGCCCGTCCATCCAAGGCCCTGGAAAGTTTCGAACGGAACGTAAACAAAGAGGTCGACCATTGCAAAGCCATGAGCTTTGCGCACGGACCAACCATCCTCTGGACACCAAATGTCAAATAAATCTCTCTAGCCTCGAATCGTGGCTCGCTTTCGACCAGATGACAAGCTATGAACCAATCACGACGCATTCCCCCGGCTCGCTCACCGCGGCTTTTTTCGTAATGACTTTCCAAGTAAATTATAGAAGACTAGCTGTTGCCCGCGACTTCGTCCTTGTAGATTTCGGCTATCGCTATCCCGCGAGAACTATATAATTTTCCCGAATAAAAAGTAGCCTATGTTATTCCTCAATATTCAAACTATCTTCTTACCAAATTTCATCTAGATTGGTGCAGCGGTTTTCCCGTGAAGAGGTAACAAACAGACAGACAGAGAGACAGAAAAGCTACTTTCGCATTTATAATATTAGTTAGGATACGGTGTCCTGAGGGTGAGGGTGGTTGATCCGTGGGTTTGTGTGATCGTGGCATACCTCGCATTGGCTGTCTCGGAGGCCCTCGCATTCTCAGCTCTGCAAATTGAAATAGCTGTTACGCATTGATTACTAAGGGCCATTTTACTACTAAATATTTGAGTAATAGAGCAGATAATTATACCGAGCGATACCATAGGATGCAGGTTTGCGACCGGTCGTACGAGTAATAGAGGAGAAAGCCAATGTTAAGTGGACTCGTTTGGGATGAAAACAAGAAAGAAAACATAAGTGACAGCATTTCATATTTTCTAAGGCTACGATTTGGTTACTTGTCTGTATCCTATTTGGAAAAAGGAACAACAATCGTTTTAAATTTTCACTAGGATTCATAATTAATTTGTTATTAATTAATTAAAGAAGATCTTATTGTAAAAGGACGTATTTCCAGTTTTATGTTATGATAGATTCATGTCTTTTTCTTGTATCGATAAAAACACTGACGATAAGCTGACGTACGCAAACTAAAAAAAATCCTGAAAAAGGTTTAAGGTATTTCATCCATTCGTCGGTCGGTAGTATTGGTAATATTGTTCTTTTTATTTTATTGTCTTGTATTTCATATAATAAGTAATATGAAATTTATCTATACCTATAAAACAGTACCGTGCGTGACTGACCGACTTCACGGGGGCAAAGCCGCGGGGCATATGCTAGTAAAAATATATAGGTGTGTTCCGGACTCAATACCTATATTGATTTCTAGGGAAATTCGGCCTTTCCTCTATGTCCAATCGTGGTCTAGGGGAAAAGCACACGACCCGGAGTGTCGAGGATCCGGGTTCGATTCCCGGGGTTGGCATTTTTCTGGTTTTTTTCTGTGTATTCATGTTTCAGTGAGTTTATAAAAAATATAATTGATATTCACGGGAAAACCGTAAAAATAAAAAATTGGGAGAAAAAATACAAAAAGATACTCCTACTGAGATCATGAATTGATTGCTTTAGTGCGCCATCTCGTTGTTGAGCCTGGGTAAACTGATAAGTTTCGAAAGGGTGCGTTGTTTTCGGTTTACGAAGTAATCGCATAGATGGCGCTAGTCACTGCAAAAAGTGATAAAAACAAGCTAAGATTTGAATACATGGAAAAAATTCGGCCTTTCCTCTATGTCCAATCGTGGTGTAGGGGAAAAGCACACGACCCGGAGTGTCGAGGATCCGGGTTCGATTCCCGGGGTTGGCATTTTTCTGGTTTTTTTCTGTGTATTCATGTTTCAGTGAGTTTATAAAAAATATAATTGATATTCACGGGAAAACCGTAAAAATAAAAAATTGGGAGAAAAAATACAAAAAGATACTCCTACTGAGATCATGAATTGATTGCTTTAGTGCGCCATCTCGTTGTTGAGCCTGGGTAAACTGATAAGTTTCGAAAGGGTGCGTTGTTTTCGGTTTACGAAGTAATCGCATAGATGGCGCTAGTCACTGCAAAAAGTGATAAAAACAAGCTAAGATTTGAATACATGGAAAAAATTCGGCCTTTCCTCTATGTCCAATCGTGGTGTAGGGGAAAAGCACACGACCCGGAGTGTCGAGGATCCGGGTTCGATTCCCGGGGTTGGCATTTTTCTGGTTTTTTTCTGTGTATTCATGTTTCAGTGAGTTTATAAAAAATATAATTGATATTCACGGGAAAACCGTAAAAATAAAAAATTGGGAGAAAAAATACAAAAAGATACTCCTACTGAGATCATGAATTGATTGCTTTAGTGCGCCATCTCGTTGTTGAGCCTGGGTAAACTGATAAGTTTCGAAAGGGTGCGTTGTTTTCGGTTTACGAAGTAATCGCATAGATGGCGCTAGTCACTGCAAAAAGTGATAAAACAAGCTAAGATTTGAATACATGGAAAAAATTCGGCCTTTCCTCTATGTCCAATCGTGGTGTAGGGGAAAAGCACACGACCCGGAGTGTCGAGGATCCGGGTTCGATTCCCGGGGTTGGCATTTTTCTGGTTTATTTTCTGTGTATTCATGTTTCAGTGAGTTTATAAAAAATATAATTGATATTCACGGGAAAACCGTAAAAATAAAAAATTGGGAGAAAAAATACAAAAAGATACTCCTACTGAGATCATGAATTGATTTCTAGGCGTCAAAAAAAAGAAATATTGTCAAATACGTCTAAATAATAAAGTGTGAAACTAGACCATTTAGGTTAGTGATGAATGCCGTGAGTAGAAATAAGAAATGATAGTGGTGTTAAACGAAAGTTCCCCCAAATGTTGATAGATTTCAAAATCACACATACAGATATTGGTACAAGAAACTAATAGCACATAAAACTTTAGCCGCCTCTCACAAGCCCAAACATGTGTAGTTAGACTAGTTAGTTGTGATCGCAATTGGAGTATTTTTCCCCCATTTTTTTTACAGTTTTCCCGTGAATATCAATTATACTTTTTATTAAAATACTCACTGAAACATGAATGCACAGAAAAAAGAAATTAGAAAAATTCCAGCCAAACTTTTTTGTCAAGATTTGCCAATCTTGGTGCAAGGTGGTGTAGTTGGCATTTTTTCTGTGTATTCATTCGTGTTTCAGTGAGTATTAAAAAAGTATAAAGTATAGTAGTTAGTGTGTGCGTGTGTGTTTACCAGCACGGAAGGGCGGCGGCAGGTGCGGCGCGGCGTGTCGCGGCGGCAGCGCCGTCCAGCCGCCGTCACCATCCGCTGGCTTTTCATTCTCTGCCACAACAAACATCCAAATCAAATTTCATTTCTAAAGCATTTTCAAAGTACTGTAGTTATGGAGCCTTGACTATTGACATGTTTACACATAAAGCAGACAGACGGGAGGCGCCTTTGGCTTACCTACGCACTACAATTTTTCTGACACTTTTTGAGGGGGACGAGGAACACATACGTACAACACACGACTACGCTCCTGTCAAAATTTGTTACGTTCCTACAAATACACACTAAAACAAAACTGTCACACAAATGCCAAAAACACGCACACAATCAACAGACCCTGATCATTTTTATCAGACTTAATGCTAGAGATTTGGCAGAGGGGAAATCGCGCGTCAACATTTCCATTCCTTTTCTGCTCTAAGTGTTTACACATCGGTAATCTCATGGACACATGGATGGTAAATTACATTTTCGTGATGGAGTTGGCAATTATGACGTGACGGCACCAGGAATGGACAAGGATCCAGTAATGCACACACACATCAGCCGCCTTCTTACGCCCCACTCTGAATAACTCAGAGGTGCGAGCCGGGGCTCGAACCCACGACCCTCTGCTTGAGACGCCATAGGTCAAACCACTAGGCCACCACGGCTTTTCAATAGTAATGCACAATAAGTCTTATTCAATAGAAACAAAGGGATAGTCATTTATTTTTCTCAAACATTGTCGGAAATGTTGTCATTTTACTCGAAGTAACAGAAGACGAAGTGCCTTGTTGACGGCCGCATTACATTGCAGGCGCGATTACCTGTCCATAGTAACCTCTGTGTGTGTAGTGTAGTGTCTGTAGTATTCGCCAATAAACGTAATAGTTTGGCGAAATTAGTGATGTAACATAAACTATGTACCTTTTGAGAATAAATAAATAAAAATAATAAATAAATAAATCGGATTGCTGGACTGTTTTTCATTTGTTTTTAACTTTTAAAAAAGTAAAATAGACCATGGAAACATCCAGTGACATATCTCATTCAGCCAAACCGGTGGCTGTAAGCAGGCGTTCTATTCGAAATTTACCATTTTTATCAATGTCTTAAATAGCTTGGCAGTATTAAAAAGAAAAATATACTTTTTTGATTAAAAAAAATGGCGGGAATGAAATCATACGTAAACAAGTAACAATAACGCACAAAGTCTTGACTTATTTAAAGTTATGCAAGTTATATTAATTTCATAGTTTTTAGTGACAAAATCGTGATCATTTGTTGTATAGAAGTCCACCATGATGAAAATCAGAGGATAACTATATTAACTAAAGCAAACTGCTTAGTACCGCTTAAATTTCAATGGAAACATTTAGTCGTTGTGAAACTATTATAAAACAGGGGTAAGGAAATTACCTAATGATTTTAGTTAGTTATTAAGTATTTAATTAAATAAAATATGTTAATAATGACTCAGATATTGTAATATTTTGCAATAAATAATATTTAAGACACTGCCACAAATAGTAACAACAATGGCAGTTTTGGCTTGCTGCATTATTAATTAAAAAGAGTTAATTAATAATTAAAAATTCCTTATTTCCTCTTAATGTTTGAGAAAAAATCTATATCTGCCACGGCTGGAATAGCAATTGCTGAACTCGTACTTATTAAAAACACTCACCTGCGGTTCGTATTTTTAAGTTAAGTTCTCGCTCCAGCAATTGCTCACTTCCCACGCCTGGGCATTAATCTACTATTACTAGTAAGTTTTCCGCTTCCACCGCGATCTTTACCAGGTCGTCGCTCCAGCTTGTTGGGAGGCCTACGGTATTTGTATTATGAAATGTATTTTTATTTAACAGAGAAACCGGCAAGCTGTCTCATGTGTGACAGTCAGGCACCCGGAGCTCACGGTATCCATCGGAAGCACATAACGAATATTTACAGTTTAGTTTTTTTTTTGAAGTGAGCCGATATACTTAGCAGCAATCACAATGGCATTATGTCTATACAATGGTAGCATCTGCTTTTGTTCTCGAAACCGCAAACCAGTTACTTACAAAAAAGGTTAGAACTACTTTGCTTGTATAATGAAATTTCAACCTTATTCCTTGTTGAGTGGGTTTAAAGAGGTCTAAACTCGAGTTCTACATTCTTTATTTAATAAGAGTACACCCCTGTCGTGGCTAGAGTGGTTATAAAATACACAAGTGTTGAATAGGTATGCCGTTTTCGTCTTATACCAATTTAAAGCTACTCAACATGGAATAAGGTTGAAATTTCAATATACAAGCATAGTAGTTCTAACTTTTTTTGTAAGTAACTGGTTTGCGGTTTCGAGAACAAAAGCAGATGATAGCATTGTATAGACATAATGCCATAAGAATAAATAATAACATTGTAGAACGGAAACTCCCGCTACGGACAGGCTCAAGGTCACGATATTACAGTACTCGTTAAACGAGACATCGAATTCGATGTCGTAATGACCATTACTTTACTGCTGGACCTGCTGGCGGGGGTTGGCGGCGGGAAGGCGTCGTCGTGCTGCAATGCTGGTCATTTTCTACGGTTTCTGAACGCACTATAGAGGACTTATGATATGTGTGTAGATAAAAGTATCTTACCACTTACACACGGCTTTTCGGTTTATTCAAATCACGCGTTCAAAGCAAAAATAAATACACGTGTTATCTCACTATATCCCCTACAATAGTGATATTTCGTGATTTTTTTACGAATCCTTTCGACCCTCACGCGATTAATTGACGACCCCTAGACCGAAACAAGAGGTACAGTGTCATTCTATGTAACTTGCTAACTATGTAAACAAACCGCCATAGTAATTCATCATTCAGTCAGAGACAATTTCAGTATGGCGGTTTGTTTACATAGTTAGCAAGTTCCATATAATGACACTTTAGATTGAATATTGTGAGCGGCTGCTAGTGACTCACCGGCGTCCATGGGCGGCAGCCGCCCCATGCGCTCCATCGGCGGCGCCCGCTCAACCCTGTTGTCTTCCCCGCCTGCACCAAATTAAAAACATTTCAATTCACATGTCACTCCCACAACCAACCCGAATCTAATGACACCTCATACAGTCAGCAGCAGATGCTTCTAAGCAACCGAAGCGGTCACAATGATCTACACAAGCTCTTATGTCTATAACAATAGAGCCGTGCTTAGATCATTGTGAACGCGACGGTTGCTTACCTACTTTTTCTGCTGACTGGACATTGATATCCGTCAAACGGTTTAGGCCGTAGAGCGTGCCAATGTATAATTGACAAACATATACATACATACACACGCTCGAAAAACATAACCCTCCTTCGAAAGTCTGGTCAAAATATTGAGTTAAAAATGCGCCTTATATAAAACAATGAAAAAAAAAAATGCTAAGTGAAAGTGTGAATCCGTTAGTGAGTCATAACATAAGTCAAAGTGCGAGTCTGTTAGCGAGTCAGAAGTGAAAGTGCGAGTCTGTCAGTGAGTCATAAGTTAAAGTGCGAGTCTGTTAGCGAGTCATAAGTGAAAGTGCGAGTCTGTTAGTGAGTCATAACATAATGAAAGTGCGAGTCTGGTAGTGAGTCATAAGTTAAAGTGCGAGTCTGTTAGCGAGTCATAAGTGAAAGTGCGAGTCTGTTAGTGAGTCATAACATAATGAAAGTGCGAGTCTGTTAGTGAGCGTCGAGCATGACCTTCAGCAGGCGCCGGGAAGTCGTCCCGCTTGCCGTTGGCCATCTCCCACAGGCGCTCCTGCAGAGACTTCTCCCCGGGCGGGCCGGTCGCCGCCGCCGGCGCTAAGCCTTCGCGCGGGGACTTGGATCGGCTGCGTTCCCTGGTTAACATTATACATAATTAATTAGAAGACCAAATTAGCTATTGCCTTTAGCTGAATCTGATCTCTCTCTGTCGGACATTGTGGCATAGTTTTAAACCGACTTCAAAAAAGGAGGAGGTTCTACGTTCCACTGTATGTATATATATTTTTTTATGTATGTACATCGATTACTCCGTCAATTGTAGACCGATTTTCAAAATTCTTTTTTTATTCGAAAGGTATACTCCTGAGGTGGTCCCATTGTCACCAAGTCATGATCTGATGATGGGATCCTAGGGAAAGTGCTTCATGCAAAGAATATTCCGCTCGCACCGCACGGACTTCATATTTCTGCTGCTTAGTGCTAGGCCATAAAACTTTAGGCTTTAGTTTCTGTTGTCCAAAATAAACGCATTTTATTTTATTTATTTATCATTATTTTAGACGATTATTTTGCGTTTTTTTTTGTAATTACACAATTTGATTCGATGTCTAAACTTTTTCTTACAGAAATTATGATAAACAATTAGTCTCGTTGTTTTTAGTGCGACATGTTACAGTGCAGCTCAGTTTAATAGTAAAAAATTAGGCGCCACTGCAATATAGGGTCTGCCTGATTATTGGAATGTTCGAATCACTGGATTGTATAGAAAAGCATAAATTTGACACTGATATAGTGAGCAGCAGAAGTAACTAAGCAACCGAAGCGGTCACAACATCATTGTCCTTAACTAGTTAAATAATTAATCCTATTGTAGTGTATTGCGGTGCCCTTTCAGGGTTGTGTTGAAACATAAATATTACAACTATAAGACCTTTTGTACACACAAAGCAATCAATAAATGAATATGAATATGAACAATGATTTAAGACGGCTCTATTGTTATAGACATAAGAGCTTCTGTAGGTCATTCCGATCGCTTCGGTTGACTGGCTACTACTGCTGCTGACTGTACCAGAGGGCAGAATACCTGTTGTCGCGGGGCGCGGCGCCGCGGTCGCGGTTGTCCCGTTCGCGGTCGCGGTCGCGCCGCTCGCGCCCGCCGCGGTCTCGTTCTCGCTCGCGGTCGCGGTCGCCCCGGTCCCTGCAGACAGACATACTTGCCCATTTCTATACCCACCTACATTGTCTGGGAGTATATGACGTACATTTACTTATAATATCATTAGGCGCGCCACACGGGCGTATTTACTCTAGAACCAAAAGGGCGGTAGGCTGCGGGGGGCAGCGCAAGCATATTTATGTCTGGAATAATATGTCTATGTCCGTTAATAAAGTCCCAGTAATAAAAATGTTATAGTTCTGCCGTTTTAATAAAAAATTTTTACAAATACTCAAGAATGCGATCCCTTGAAGCTGTGAAAAAATCAACCTTTTAAGTCAACACAATCAAAAGATGCAGTCATCAAAAGAATGTTTCCATACAAATTGCCGTACCCCGAAAACCTAAAGCGTACTTCCAGTTGTCCTAGAAACTTGAAATGTAGTATGACGGTAGCTCTTATAGCACAAACATTCAAAAAATGTTCAAAATCTTAAGTTTTTGTCTGTAGATTTCAAGACCAATATAAGATGACCCCACACTGCGTACATTTTGCTTAGGAGCAGGGCTCTGCTAACACTGGACTTCTTAAAACACTGGGGAAAAACGTTAAAATCTTTCTACGGACCTTCGTGCGAAAGTCCCACTCGCACTTGTCCGGTTTTTTTATAATATTTCAATCATTTGCATGTGTGTACGCAGGCTGACTGAATACACTGGACATAAGACATAAATGATGTGACATCTGTAAAGCAAATTGTATTCTAGCAATAGTACGTTTTGATATATAAGTGCGGCTGTCTAGGACCGAGCCGTGAGGCGAGGGTCGAGACTCAGGACGAGTGAATATGACACTTCCGCACTTGTACCAAACGACGTTTTTGAATACATTTGCGAAAAAATTACAAAGAAACCAAAGTCGGTGAGCCGGCGGGGGCGGCCCTGTCGGGGGGAGGAGGAAGGTGTAGGCGCCCCGGAGCCGCCGGCGCCTTAGAAAAGTAAAAAGCACTAGTACGAAAAATAGAACTTTCCGCATGAAACGTAGCTACAAAAATACCACTTTTTGAGCAACTGTATTAAAAATAAACATTAGTTTCGTCCTGACCTGTCACGGTCCTTGGGGGCGCGGTCGCGCGGCGGGCGGTCGCGGGGCGGGCGGTCACGGGGCGGGCGGTCGCGGGGCGGGCGGTCGCGCTCCTTGCGCTCGGCGTCGCGGGCGGGCGGCGGCTGCGACGCGTTGAACCCGGGCGGCGGCTCCGACGAGTTGAAGCTCGGCGGCGGCTTGGAGAGCAGCGCTTGGAGCTGCGGACAAGCGATGGCGTTCGTTATTTTTGTCAAACATGCTTCGAATTTGACATTATTTTTTGGATCCAAGATGGCGGATGACAGTTTGACATTTTGACGATAAAAATGGTCACGAGTGTCGATTTTGCGTAATTTGGCAGCGGTAAGCTCGAATGTGATGTTAATCTTAAAATCCAACATGGCGGATGGCAGTTTGACATTTTTGACGACAAAATAATCATGGTCGTCGATTTCATGTAATTTGGCAGCGGTCAGCTCGAATTTGACATTATTTTTGAATCCGAGACAGCGGAAGACAGTTTAACATTTTTGACACTAAAAATGGTCATGGGTGTCGATTTCGCGTAATTTTGTAACGGTAAGCTCGAACTTGGTATTACCTGGTCGGAGAGAATCGGCGGCGCGGGCTCCGGTTGCGGCTGTTCGGTGTGCGCGTCCTCAGTGTCCAGCTCCATGGCGTCATCCGTGCGCGTCACCTCCGCCGGCCGCTGCACAACACACACATTACAATCATCATATCAGCCGAAAGTCGTCCACTGCTGGACATAGGCCTCCCCCGCGGCTCTCCCCTCAGACCGGTCGCGTGCTGTCCGCATCCACCGCGATCCCACGATCTTTACTAGGTCGTCGCTCCAACTTGTTGGAGGGCTACCGACAGCTTGTCTCCCGGTCCGTGGACGCCATTCAATGCAGATTGTTAAATAATACGTAAAATAAATAAATATATATATATAATACCTATAAAACAGTACCGTGACTGACTGACTGACTGACAGACAACGCACAGCCTAAACCACTGGACCTAGAGACTTGAAATTTGGCAAACATCTTGAGTATCCTAGAGGTGCACTAAGAAGAGATTTATCGAAATTGACAACATTTCATATTTTTCATACCTGGAAATTAATATAAGTATCGAAAGGGCTTTCCCTCCTGAACACACCACTATGTTCATAAAAAAATTATATTACTTATTTTTTAAATACAAGAGAATAAAATAAAATTACTAATTCTACCAAAACTACGCAAGAATGGGTGTAATACCTTTGCCTTTTTCAAACAAACCACAAGCACAACAATAATTTGACATGACACATTATGTTTGACAATGTCAGATTTGACATCTTGGGTTTTGTTTTCTTTATTGTGACAAGACAAAGGCAATTCATCCATCCTAGCATAGTTTTGGAGTTACGTCCCTTTGGAATAAGTACCTTTTAATAAATTAATTACAAATCCTAATGAAAATTTAAAATCGTAGGTTTGCTCCTCTTTCAAAGTAGATTGCAGACAATCAATCAAATTATAGTCTCAAAAATATGAAATGTTGTCAATTGTCAGGGGGCATAAGCTAGTTATATTGTAGGTTTCTGTATTTGGTTATAGGCGTGGGGTACCGACCAGCGCAGCGGCGGGCGGGTGGTGGTGCAGCGGCACGCCGGCCACCAGCCCGCCCACGCCCGCCAGCGCGCCCAGCCCCGCCAGCCCGCCCAGGAACCCGCCCAGCTGCCCCATGCCTGCCGACAAACAATTGACGTTAGCACAGCCTACATTAGACAACTCTCTCTCAACTATCACGTAATAATTTTCAGTGATCAAATTGCCCCCTGTTTAGGGCCAGTCCATTAATCACGTGAGGCTTGAAAGGGGGGGGGGGGGGGGGGGGTTGACAAAATGCTTTTAAGATACCTGCATTTAAGATATTCAAAAAATTCAAGATTTTTGTAGATACTAAAAATACACGTGATGTTGGGTGGGGGGTGGGGGTACACTTAAACCTCACCATATATCACCAAGGGAGAGGGGGGGTTAAAAAATGCTTAAAAAAGATCACGTGATTAATTGACGGCCCCTTATTACTTTTTATTAAACTAAAAAAAGTAAAACTGCCTTCAAAAAAACCTTCGAATAAAAAAACATAAAATAATCCTCTAAAGCCATGAGTTTTATGGCCTAGCACTAGCAGAAATATGAAGTCGGAAGAAATGCGAGCGGAATATTCCTTGAATGAAGCACCGAATAAAAAAAGATTTTTGAAAATCGGTCTACAATTTACGGAATAATCGATGTACATAAGTAAAAAAACATACATACAGTGGAACGTAGAACCTCCTTCTTTTTAAAAGTCGGTTAAAAATCATCTTACAATACAATACAATACAATACAAATATTCTTTATTGAAAACCACAAAACCAATCTTAATTACAGTAATAAAATAACTCAGGCCAGGCTACAGTATTTTCGGGAGCTTGATTAAGTAAAAATTAAAATAATTTTATTTTGACATCAGTCATCAGCCGAATTGGGGATGGATGAAAATTTCAGGACTGCTTGATTTTTTTTTGTGATAGCAATAACCTTCCTTAGTACCTGATAAAAGTTTGAGATTTTTCTTTTGCGTCGTTTATTTTTGAAAAATAAAAACATTTTCCTCCATCACGTTCTGGGCCTAGGACGGCTGATTTTGCGTTTTCCTGGGTCCATCGCATATTACAGAAAAACATCTGTGGTTAGTAAATAATGACGTTGACATCTGACAGCTGTCTTCACAGACATAACTTTGTTTTCGCTGCCTACGCGTTCACTGCTTTTTCCAATTTAATTATTTTACGAACTGATTTTGCCCCCGGACATTGCCAATAGCTTGCCTGAACGAACGATGACTTGCGCTTTTCGACCCTGGATTTGATTTTGATAGCCGCGACGCCGACCGCTGCAACTAAATCAAACTGGACCCATTGATTCGTTTTGCCGGCGTATTGATTTTAATCCAAATCATTCACCATGAATGACCACGAACATCAACGATACAGAGATCCTAAGACATGTTTTATAACAATGTGCTCCAAAAGTGATAAAAAAAACCCTGCTTGAGATTATTTGCTGTAAGAGAAGAGCTAAAAGAAGATTGGTGTCTAATGGCTGGCAGGAACTGTCCAAAACGCCGAATTTATTGCTGTGAAGACCATCTAAACGTAATAAAAGACTATCGATTGACTTAAGGTGTTTTATTTTAAATAAATCTTAATCATACATCACAATCCAATCACCATAAAGCTTTTGTACCTCGTATTTCAGCGACATTATGCTTATCACTGTTCTTCATAAATGCCATTAGCATGTAAGTAAGTATCAACACTTTGTAAGTTCGAAGAGTCTGCTTTTACATAAACAGCAGCACCTATTCAAGTCGGCAGATTTTAAATTCCAGTTTCTAGTTAAAGAGTTGCGGCTGTTGTAGCAGCTATGAAATCAAATCCTGGGTCGAAAAACGCAAGTCATCGTTTGTTCAGGCAAGCCAATCCAATTTTGTCAAAGTTTATATACGAGGTTGAGTCAGTACCGTCGATATTGCATTTAACATCATTGACCGAGCGAGCTCCAAGTGCGAGTGAAGCATCTTTGTTTCAGCTTGGGCAACAATGCCTTCGTATGTCAGGCTACCCTCCTCTATAGGACGCATTTATCTATCAACCGATTTTCATAAAATTTTGGGAGCAGGTTCGATAATTATTATGGATTTTTGTCGATTACATTTTTTAGTAAAAAAAAATTAAAAATGTTTAAAAAAAGGAGGTCGCGAGGTCTACAGCTCTCAGAGCCTCTAGTAAGTTTAAGATCCCATAACGCTGTATGGGCCGGCTCACCCGGCTGCGGCATGGTCTGCATGGGCTGCGGCGGCATGGCGGGGAACCGCAGCAGCGCGCCGGCCGGCGGCAGCCCCGCCTCGGGCTGCAGCCCTGCGACAATATTACATATATCCATGGGCGGAACGGGCGTTTCTTCCCGGCAATATATAGCGTATTAGTATAGTTGAATTGAGAAATGTTTTCACATGTCTAAGTGTTCAAATGACCTAGATATAAGAACTAAAAACAATTACTTTGCTTACCCGTGACAAAAAATTATATAACTAGGTACAACATTAAATGCTTACAACGTTGACTAAACCAAATGTTTTGAACAGCTAAATGGTGTTGTTTTGTTAATTTGATACATAAAAGTGCTAAAAAGTTTCTTGTCGCGGGTGAGCAAAGTAACGCCTGATTCAATAAATTACTAGATATAAGATAAATTTTTGCCTGACTTTTGGAAAAACTTGTCATTTCTAAGTCAACGAACCATTGTAATAACAACCCGCGGTACAACGTATCGGAGTGAGCTATTGTTGTACAGACATATCAAGAAATTCAGTCAAGCGTTTACTTCAAAATTCAAAATTTTATTCAGTAAATAGGCAGTTGAATGCTCTTTTACGTAGTTTTTTTTTAGTCTACCAGCGCTTTCGGAAATACCATTATTGCTAAAAAGAATGCGCCGCAAGAATCTTAATTGGCACAAAGCAATTTCTAATAACAAGTTACATAGTTCTTATAATACAAAATCACAGATGAATTATCATGACACCCGGGAATTAATCACGTAAAAAAACATATTTCAATACTCGAGGTATTGCGTTGCGTTGCGTCCATGGTCTCGAAGGAAAAGAAGAAGGAAGAAAAAGAAAGACAGACAGAGAGAGAGAGAGAGGGGGAAGAAAGAAGGTCATCGGAAAGGGAAGGGATGATAATGTGTGAAAATCGCGAAAGTTTAAATCAATACACAGATGAATTATACAAAGAAAACTCACTGTATCATTGAGAAAATAAAGAAAAAATAATAATATTACAGTATTTCAGAAACAAGTGTAAAAAAACAACACAATAGACAGCAAAACAAAAGCAGAACACTTTACTGGTACAATTTAATTAACCAATGCCCGTTTTTACCAACAACACCTAAGTCATCACCTAGTCAGGGGACCCCTATCCTAAGTGGCCCCTTATATCTCTCCCTAACCTAATTTCATTTTCACCATAACACCTTAATAGGGGTCACCTAACTAAGTGACGGTTTGTTTCAGGTATAGTGATTTCTAAAACCGGTTTTGTATCGTTATTTTTTTTTAAGAGAATTAACTTCAAAAATCGTCTATAAGAAATTAAAACAACATTTTAAAAACAGCAAAATTAGACAAATATATTGTTAATACTAAATTGACGTCTTATTTCTTATTTTTAAATGTTAACTAGGCTGTATGGCATTATCTTTGCCATTCAGAAAAATAAGAACTTACGGGGACAGTTTTTAATTAAGTATCTAATTTTTCCGAACTTTCGGTGCGATGATTGAAATTTATTAGCATTCATTGACTGAAACTGGAATGATTAGTAATCTGATTAATTTATTCATGAACTGTTTCAAAGTATTGTGTTATTCGATTTCTTTGAAACCCGTATAATACAGAACTGACCAGAACCCGCGAGCGCGCATGTTAATTAATCGCTTCTCGTGTGTTTCCTACATGCAGAAATGCCGTTGGGTATATAAAAACACAAAATAGGATTATATTTTAAGTGTAAACGGATAGCGAAATCAATAATAAATTGACACAGTGCGCGGCGTTCTGTTATGATTGAACGCGGCTTCTGGTTTGTTTTGTATTCTGAGGGTCATTAATAGACTGATGATGAATAAGTATTAGGCATTCGTCCGGCTGCGATGAGGTCTTCCTTTATACAGAACGGAACGAAAGTATGAAAAGCACGCTTTCTTTCGACATTCTACGAGTAGGTATATCTTATGACAAATCTTTAGTACCTATCATACTTTGATATAAATCATCTGATTTTCAGTCTAATCTAAATGAGTTTGATGTGAATATTAAATCCAATTATTCAACAGCTTCCAAACTCTACAAAATCATTTAAATAGCCTTCCATTTTATATAAATCTTATCAATCAAGTTAATTATTGCATAACAAATGCACAATAACCTATAAAAATTAAAACGCATCTGCGACTGCGCGAACTGTCACTTAGCGCTAGGGGGTCATTATTCGAGCCCCTAAACTTAGGGGTCCACTTAGCAGTTAGGTGTTACTTAAGCGTTGGTGAAACGGAAATTGATCTTAGGTGTCACCTAACAGAGCTAAGGGATCCCTTAAATCTTAGGAGTCGTTGGTGAAAACGGGCACAAGAGACGTATAGTTCTACTTATTACATTATCACGGGAATTAATCGTGTAAAAAATATATATTAAAATTTGAATTTAAATACCCCCCCCCCCCCCCCCCCCTACCCTTCGAGACCATGGACGCAACGTCAATTTAAATCAATACATAGTTCTACCACAGCTTATACCTACCAGTGGTCCGACGCCTTTGATGTTTGCGTAAATGCTGACACCGCAACCGCATGGCCAAAGCACCAAGGAGGGTGAAAGTTCCTAACTAATCGGGCAGGGGCGGCGTATGCAAGGGGGCTCGCCCTGCCCGCCCCGCACCCCGCACCCCCCGCACGATTGACCTGTCTAGAGGCCTTCGTCGGACGACTGTATAGACTGTGGTTCTACTTAGTTCGAATCGAATTGTTCGGGTGTGCGTATAGTTGGTTAGTTTACCTGGGACACCCGCGGGCAGGCTCGGCGGCCGCAGCCCGGGAGGCATGCCCGGCGGCATCCCGGGCGGCATCCCGGGCGTCATCCTGCACAAACACGCTACTTTTAGGGACAATCGCTTATTAGTATAAGTTTTTTTTTTTTTTTTTTAGCTGGTTCGATTCCCGGTTAAGGTAAGCTTGTAGAGAAATCTGTGAACGCAGTTGTTTCTTTTTAAATAAAACAATGTATCCTTTAATTAAAATAATCCATCTGAAGGATTTAAGATTCAGGGCCCACAATTATATTTTATGTCGGTGGTCGATTACAAATTATACAAGCCTTAGCTTGTGCGTGTAATTGTCAACGTGTGCGTGCGTGTAATTGTCAACGTGTGCGTGTGTGTGTAATTGTCAACGTGTGCGTGTTTGTAATTGTCAACGTGTGCGTGTGTAATTGTCAACGTGTGGGTGTGTAATTGCCAACGTGTGCGTGTGTAATTGTCAACATGTGCGTGCGTGTAATTGTCAACGTGTGCGTGCGTGTGCTTGTCAACGTGTGCGTGCGTGTGCTTGTCAACGTGTGCGTGCGTGTAATTGTCAACGTGTGCGTGCGTGTGCTTGCGTGTAATTGTCAACACGTGCGTGTGTTATTGCCAACGTGTGCGTGTTTTATTGTCAACGTGTGCGTTGCGTGTAATTGTTAACGTGTGCGTGCGTGTACTTGTAAACGTGTGCGTGTATGTGCTCACCCGGGCGGCGGCAGTGGCAGCGGCGGCATGGCGCCGGCCACCGGCATGCCCATGTTGCCCATCATGCCCATACCGTCCAGCATCGACTTCGGGATTATCTGCACAACAACAAGGGGTTTTGATGAAAACGTAAACAACTGAAATAACAAAGTAAGGTCATTTTGTAGGTCAACCCACAGTGCGACTTCTATCTCGCGCGAGAACAACTGCAAGTCCTTTTCTGTCACTCAGAATGCAACCGGACGGACACGGTAATCTAGTGCATGCTAGCGTACTGGGATAAAAGCGAGTATGGGGTTATCGAGTTCATTTGAGTTAATTTTTAAACAATGTGAACAACAGCTCCTGCCGTGTTGCCGGCTGGGTGGTCGGCTCCCAGTAGCTGCACTGTGCGGCGTCCTTACCCGGGGCGGCAGCCACGGCGGCAGCGTGTCCTCGTCGACATGGCCGCCGTCCTCCAGCGCGTCCAGCGACAGCGCGCCCAGCAGCCAGCGCGCGTGCAGCGCGGCCCACGGCAGGTACGACACGCCCAGCTCGGCCTCCCAGTAGTCCTTCCACTCGCGGCCCTTCACGCCGCGCCCCGGCGCCCAGCCCACCTGCGGACGAACACTTGAAACTACTTAAAAAGCCTCCTGCATGGGCACAAGTCGGTAAAGCCAGAGTTTTGCGAGCGCTCCGAGGCGGCGGTAAAGGATCGTAGCAAACGGCAAGCCATAGTTGCCGCCTATCCCCGTATTTGTTTATTATTTATTTGTTTGATTTAAACATGTAACTAACACAATATAATATGAGATTTTGGTCTTGCAATAAATGATTGTTCTCAAACATGCTCGGAAATTCTCGCTTTCCATTTGAAAATAGAACCCGGGAAGCACAAAATTTTTTCATTCAAAATTTTAAACGAAGAAGTCGTCGAAGAAGGTGAATGGAAATGGATTTCGATAAATTCCATATTCCATTTTTCCTGCTTTAATTAACATTTTAAAAGTTGTAACATGTAAACTTAAAGGGAACAAAGAATAATTGCATACAGCCAAGCCAGCCTGATTTACCGCAGTGCGTGTGTAAGTTTTTTTGTTTCAATCATAAATAGTAAATGACAGTTTGTATTTTTTGTAAATACAATGATCACAGGGGTGTCGATTTCTTGTAATTTGGCTGCGCTGAGCTCAAATTTGATATTATTTTTTGAATCTTCTTAGATTGGCGGATGACAGTTTGACATTTCTTTCACTAAAAATGGTCATGGGTATCGATTTTGAGTAATTTTGGTGTGGTGAGCTCGAATATGACATTTTTTTAAATCTAAAATGGCGGAGACAGTTTGACATTTTTTTGACTAAAATGGTCATGGGCATCGAGTTCGAGTAATTTACCTGCGGTGAGCTCGAATTTGATATTATTTTTTGAATCCAAGGTGGCGGATGACAGTTTGTAATTTTTTTTCAAAAAATAGTCATATGGGTGGTGATTTTGTGTAATTTTGCAGCGGTAAGCTCGAATTTGACATAATTTTTAATCACATTTAACATCAAGTGATTGAACACTTAGGTTTTTGTTAACGTATTTCGTGATTTATCGATTAAATTACTTTTTTTTTGCAAACGAGGTTTTTTAATTTCCTCACTCACATTATTTGAGAAAATCACTATAATATTCCTCGACGGAAACCGGAATTGCCTGACTCGCATTTTTGCCACCACCAGGCAATTCCCTACTTTCCGGGCCTCGGCAATAATGTACAGTCGAGGAAATTAATTCCTGACCCACCATAGAACATTTTCATAGTAAACGTCATTACGATTTTCCTTGTCAATCTGTGCGATGTCACTATGACGTTTACTGTGACAAGGTTCCATGGTGGGTCAGGAATTAATTTCCCCGACCGTACTATAATAAAATTTTCTCAAACATTGTCGGAAATGTTGTAATTTAACTCGAAGTAACAGAACACGAAGGGCCTTGTTGACGGCCGCATTTCATTGCAGGCTCGATTACCTGTCCATAAATCGGATTGCTGGCCTGGTTTTCACTTGTTTTTAACTTTTTAAAAAGTAAAATAGACCATGGAAACTATGAGTGACATGTCCATTCAGCCAAATCGGTGGCTGAATGCAGGCGTTCTATTCGAAATTTAAAATTTTTATCAATGTCTTAAATAGCTTGGTAGTATTAATAAAAAGAAAAATACAGTTTTTTAATAAAAAAAAACGGTGGGAATATGTAAATAACAATTATAACGCAATAAGTTTCGGTTTATATAAAGTTATGTAAATGATATTAATAGTTTTTAGTAACAAAATCGTGATAATTTATTGTATTGGTGTCCACCATGATGAAAATAAGAGAACTATTAACTAAGGCAAACAGTACTGCTTAAATTCCAATGGAAAAATTTTAGTCGTGAAATATTTTAGTATAAAATAGGGGTAAGGAAATTAATGAATTTAGTTAGTTATTGCATATTTAATTAAATAATATACATTAAATAATGACTCAGACATTGTAATATTTTGCAAGACACTGCCACAATTATAGTAACAACAATGGCAGTTTTGGCTCACTGTATTATAAGAGTTAATTAATAATTAAAATTCCTTATTTCCTCTTAATGTTTGAGAAAAAATCTATATCTGCCACGGCTGGAATAGCAATTGCTGGACTCGTGCTTATTAAAAACAGTCACCTGCGGTTCGTGTTTTTAAACTAAATTCTCGCTCCAGCAATTGCTCACTTCCTAATGTACTATTAAATTGCAACGGCAACGAGCGCATACGGCGGCACCGACCTTGATCTCCTTGGAGTGCAGCTTGTGCTTGTTGAGCGTGGCGAGCGCCTTGTGCGCGTCGCGGCGGCGCTCCATGACCACGAACGCGCAGCCGCGCGGCGCCACCACGTCGATGGCCGCCACGCCGCCCACGGCGCCGAACAGGTCCGACAGCTCCTCCTGCGTCGCCAGCTTGGACACGTGGCCCACCCACAGCGTCGTGCTGCACACTGGGAAACAGTCACCACTGGAGATGCAACGTCCGATCACTATCCGGTATCCGGCCTATCCAGCCACATTTTACTAACCGGTCGGATACCGGATAGTTGCGTAGTAACCGGCCGAGTACCGGATAGTAATTTAGTACTTAACTCTAAGGAGAAATTTGAGTAGGTAACATAAATATCAAACAAAAAAAAATTGCCTACAACGGCTACAACATGCCTACAAGTAGAAACACGTTGCAACCTGCACTGCCCATCGCGCCCGCGCGAAGTCGAATTTATGAGGGCTGTTTGATAAGTACACCGTTTATGGAAAAAAATACTTTTTTTTGTATATATGCATTTATTTTTCTACGTAGTCACCTTTTAACTCTATACATTTGTTCCACCTATACTCAAGCTTAAATAAACCATCCAAAAAGTATGATTTTGGAAAGTCATTAAAATAGGCCTCTGTGGCGGCAATGACTTCGTCATTTGATCCAAATCGCTTGCCATTAAGCCATTTTTTTAGGTTGGGAAACAAAAAGAAATCGCATGGGGCCAAATCTGGAGAATACGGGGGGTGAGACAATAGTTCGTAGCGTAACTGTGCTAATTTAGCCGTCACAACTCTGGACGAATGAGCCGGGGCGTTGTCGTGATGAAACAGTACTTTTTTCTTTTTTAAATGGGGTCGTTTGTCCTTCAACACGGCGTCAAATTCATCCAATAAATTGGCATAGTACTGCCCTGTTATTGTTTTTCCCTTTTCTAAATAGTCAATATGTATAATACCCTGCGAATCCCAAAAACCGGTCGCCATGACCTTTCCAGCCGATGGGACGGTTTTTGCTTTCTTTGGAGCAGGTTCACCCGGTAAAATCCACTGCTTCGACTGCTCTTTCATTTCCGGGGTGTAGTGGTGGACCCACGTTTCGTCCACGGTCACGAAACGACGCAGAAACTCCTTCGGATTACGTTTGAACACGGCCAAACACTGCTCCGAAGTAGTCAGTCGGTTCCGTTTTTGCTCCTCCGTGAGTAAACGCGGCACCCACCTCGCCGATACTTTCTTCATACCCAATTTTCCTTCTAATATGTGTTGTACCGTCTCGATTGAAACGTTTACAGCATCAACGATTTCTCGAAGTTTAATTCGGCGGTCGGCTAAAACGATATTTTCAATTTTCTTAACCATATCGTCTGTAGTCACCTCAACTGGCCAGCCTGGGCGATCCTCATCAAAGACGGTTGTTCTCCCCCGCTTAAACTCGTTATACCAATATCTGACGGTTGTCATAGAAGGAGCACATTCATGGTAAACCGCTTGCATTCTTACTTTTATTTCATCACATGTTTTTCCTTCCAAAAGTAAAAATCTAATTACAGACCGATACTGTTCTTTCTCCATTTTAACAATTTTAAGTTCACGCCTTCACTGAATCGTTGTCAAATGAGAAAAAAAACAAAAGAATGCCATTTTTTTTTTAATTTTCCCGCCTCTGAAAAATGGCTTAAAAAGGTGGTATACTTATTTGCGGCCAGTGATATTAATATATTTAGAAAACGGGTACTTATCAAACAGCCCTCGTACTCATGGTATTTTAGGTAAAAAAGTTTCGACCGGCTGGCTATTCGGCGGCCGGATACCGGATAACCGGCGGTAGTGACGGCCGGATATCCGGTATCCGGCCAAACCACTATCCGCTGCATCTCTAATAACCACTCGCTAATGACGCGCTAAGTGCTATTGACGTCAATAGCGCCAATGGTCGTCGATAGTTAGGAAGCTTGAGACATTAACAGTGATCGGATTACTTTCGGCTGACATGATGATGATGATGGATTATACGGTGCAGCACGGCGGGATATCGAGTAGAAATTTTAATATGAAAATGACCAACATCTCGGGACGTCGTTCGAAAAGAAAATGCTATCGATATGATACGTTCAATATGCACATTTGCAGCCTTCTATTAAAAATTTTGATATTTTTGTAGTTTCGTCTTAAGTCATAACTAGAGATGAAACGTGGTTAGTGGTTTAGCCGGATACCGGATATCCGGCCGTCGCGACCGCCGGTTATCCGGTATCCGGCCGCCGAATATCCAGCCAAAAGTTTTTTTAAATAAAATACCTAAATGGAGTAAAATCGACGGCGCGCGGGAGCGATGGGCGGTGCAGGTTGCAACGTGTTTCTACTTGAAGGCATGTTGTAGCCCAATCACGGTGGTATAACTTAGAACAAAATGTACACTTTGTTGTCCAGCTAATTTCAGTAGTCACTGAAGTTACATTGTATAGTATATACTTAAGTAATATTCTATTTGGTTGGGTTATAGACATGAAGTTGTTGTCACACGTCGATAGGTGGTGCTAATATCAATATAGTTTATATTGGAGTTTTAAATTTTGGAATAAATATTTTATTTTCGCTTAATAAATGCTTTCATTTATCTTTCCTTGTTTAAAAATGCGATTATGCTAATTAATTATTTTGTGAGCACTGGTAACATCGACCTTTTTTAATTATAGTAATGTCTTAGTTCCCCGCGGCGTTTAAACAGGCATCAACGTAATGTTACTCCTCAACTAAAATTCATTAAACTAGTTTAAACCAGTACTTAGTGAAATAAATAATTGAATTAATAAAGATTGTATAATTACCTATGTGCAAGTGAAAACAGAACTGAAAAATTCCAATTGGTTAAGAAGTTATAAATGAAAGCATCTTTAGTGTTTCAGTGACCGTTTCAATAAATTCAAAATTCCGTGCCAGAAGAAACGCCAGTTACATCTAGGTGGAGTAGTCGAGCGCGTAAGCGACGCGAAATACACGGCGCTTACGACGTTATCTTCGCAAACTCATCAGCGCTTCGCTTGGTGCCTATTGGATTCACGCATGCGCGCTATGCGTTTAACTGACACATTGCGCTAGGCAAGTGGATGCTTTACATTGACGTTTTAATTAATATTCATTGCCGCTTTAAAGAAATTTGCTATTAACTATGTCTTAAATTTTATAAAGTTTAATACTGTACTTGTGAATGTTTAAAAAATTACAAGCATGGCTTTTTCGGGTGGCAGCAAAAAAATAAAGTGTTCAAAATGTGCTAACGAAATAATAGGAAGAGAATATTTAAAATGCTGCAGTTGCAACTGCATCCTTCATCTAGATTGCACTACGAATGTTACATATAAAAGATTCATAATTATGTCAAACACCAGCAAACAGTCTTGGAAATGTGCTAAGTGTCATAATACTTGTGTACACAAAACGCCGACTCTGGAACGGGGTAGAGACTCATTGGACAATATAACACACAGGAAAAAACCGTTGGACAAGGTAAGCCAGTCGTCACCACCCAGCTCGAATGTTGACCTAACTGTAAACGAAAATTGCAGATACAACATTCAAACCAGAAACTCGTTTGATTCTCTGTCTGACTCTGAAGGTCAGGAAGGCTCACCCTTATCGTCATCACAAAGGCTAAATACGAAAGATGATGGAAGCAGCCCTGAGATTAAAGATAGTCAACAAGATAAATTAAAAGCTATGAATGATGAAATTAAGATACTTCGAGAAAAATTAAAAAGTGCAGAGCAGCAAATTCAAAACTTATTTTCGGAAAATTGTGCACTAAAAGGTATTGTAGAAGAAAACAGTAGTAAATTAAACAATTCAGCTCACATTTGCAAGTCAGATACAAAAAATAAATCAAGCAGCAAGAAGAAGAAGAAGAAAGTTAATAACTCGAATGTACCTTCTTTTACAAAAACTGGTGAGTTTGAATCGAATATAAGCCGTCTGTCTGTCGGTTTGGATATAGAGACAGAATCCCTAAAAACTCTTACGCTGGAGCCTAACTTGATGGAAGGAAAGAGCTCGCTAAATGGACGCGAAAAACACTTAACTCATAAGGATAGGAAAAGTAAAATTTGCATGCTGAGCGCGAATAAGAAGAATAACATGCTGCGGATCGTCAACTGTTTAGAAAAACAATATGACTTGTGTCACTACCTTTTTCCGGATGTGGGTGTTAGACACCTTCTGAACAATTTAAATGATAAATTGACTGATTATACTATGCAGGATTACTGTTTGATATTCATTGGTGAGGAGGATTTTAGGAAATCTCAAAACTATAATAGCCTGGTAACTTTTATAAAAGAATCTCTGCAAAAAATTACACACACAAATATTATCTTATGTGTCCCAATATTTAATTGTAGTAATTTTGCAAATATGTATAATAGAAGAGTAGAAGCTTTTAATAATGTTTTGAACTGTGACGAGGAATTATATGAATATGTATATTTACTTGATAGTAATATAAATCTAAGTTATGACCTAAATATGTTCAATAAGAATTCTGGGCATATTAACAACTACGGAATGAGGGTCATCTTTCAAGATGTCAACAGCTTACTGGGGCTTATTGAAGAAGAAAACATTTTTTTTCGTAAATAATTATAGTAATACTGACTTAGTATCTCTTGAGAGTTCCAATTTCCTTTCACACCAAACCAATTGTAAACTAGGTATTTTCCATCAAAATGTTTGTGGTATAATGCCAAAGAAGGATGACATGGACATGTTTTTTGAGAATTCTGGATACAACTTGCCGAAATATGTATGTATAACAGAACACTTTTTAAATAAGAATAACATAGATCTTTTCTCATTGACCAACTATAATGTAATCTCATCCAATACTAGAAGTAATATGAAAAGGGGAGGCAGCCTGATAATGGGATTTAATGATTGTAACTATGATGAATTGGAAATATGTAGAAAATTGTACAAAATGATTTACTTTGAAGTGTGTGGTATTAAGGATAAAACAAGTAACTTAAACATTTGCTGTATTTATAGAAACGATGATAAGAAGTTTTTTGACAATTTCATGGAGCAACTCGAGAAACTCCTTGAACACTTCTTTAACAAAAAATGCATTATATGTGGAGATTTTAATGTAGATCTTTTAAAAGACAATGAACAAAGAACAAAATTTACGGCTTTACTGAAATGTTATAATTTCAGATATTTGGTCTCATCGACAACGTATAATTGCCGTAATGCTCAATCATGCCTGGACAATTTTTTAACGAACTTACCCGAATCATCTGTAGATGATGTCAATATTGAGTTTAACGGACTGTCAGATGGACATGCAGGTTTGTTCTGCAACGTAACTTATAGTAACACAAACAAAAATAATTTTCAAAATAAGCACATAGTAGTTAAAAGTCGAGTTTTTAATAGAAAAAATAATGAAACTTTTAGGGATCAGATCATAGGTGTACAGTGGGAAACCTTAAATATAAACGGTTTTTTGAAAGCATTTCATGAAATATATAAAACAAGTTTTCGAAATCAAAATGTAAGACTAAAAGCAAACCGTAACAATAAATTGAAATGGATTACACGTGGCTTAAAAATATAGAGCCAAATGAAACGATTTTTAATGAGCAGTGATTCGACCATTAACCACGAAACTATTATCACTTATAAGAATAATTATATTAAAATTTACAGGAAAGCTATTAAATTTGCCAAAAAGCAATCGGTACAGGCTGCAATTGATAAATCCACAAATTCTGCTAAATTAATCTGGCAAGTCGTTAATAAACACCGAAATAAAAACACATCACATGGCCGCGAAAAAATACTACTTAAAGTAAATAACAAAATAGTAGAGAAAACACAGGAAATTGTTGACATTTTTTCAACTAAATTTAGTGCAGATGTAGGACAACTTTATAATGTTAATGTTAATAAAGTTAGGAATATTTTGCAAGAAAATAACACTACTGCGAATTCAAACATGTTGTGGGAGTATATTACACCCTTAGAGATAAAATCTATAGTAAAAAATATGGTGGCAAAGAAATCTACTGGTACTGATGAACTTCCAATTTGTGTGATCAAGGATAATATTGACATATTAGCTGTACCATTATCAATTTTTTACAATAATTGCTATGAGGAGGGCATTTTTCCTGAACAATTAAAATTAGCAAAGGTAGTACCAGTATACAAAAAAGGCTCGAAAAGCGATCCACAAAATTACAGGCCCATATCACTCCTGTCAGTTCTAGCGAAGATTTTTGAAAAACTTATTAAGTCGCGGCTTCTCAAACATTTAAAAACTAATAAGGTAATTAATGAAAGACAATACGGGTATCAAACGAATAAAAGCACTAGTGATGCAATAGAAAAACTCATAGATGATGTAATTATTAATATGAATAATAAACGGAAAGTTGCTGGCTTGTTTCTAGATCTTACATCTGCATTCGATACTGTAGAACATGAAATTCTTCTGGATAAATTAGAGTATTATGGAATAAGGGGAAAGGTACTACAGCTTCTGAAGTCGTACTTATGTGAGAGAAAATTACTTGTTGAAATGAAATCAATTGAAAACGGCTGTCAACATGTTTGCAGATCAAAATTGGCTGATGTTGAGAGAGGAGTGCCACAAGGCTCAATTTTAGGTCCGATGTTCTTTACAATTTTTGTGAATGATTTAATCAATTATGTTAGTAGGCAATGCAGTGACGTTAGTTTAGTAGTTTTTGCAGATGATACCAATGCTATTATTTCTGCAAGCAATATTGAAGATCTAAATTCCCGAGTAAATGTAGTTCTGAGAGAGTTTCAAGTTTGGTTCACTGTAAATAAACTGCACTTAAATATGGACAAAACACGTCTTATGTTATTCAAAACAACTACTAAGAATAAAGATTTGCTTAATGTAAAGTTAGATGGTACTGATATTGCAACAGTAGATTGGGTCAAGTTTCTTGGCGTACGGGTTGACTGTAAACTAAACTGGAAAGAAGAACTCAAAGCCTTAGAAAATAGTATCAGCTCGGCTTGTTACGCGCTGAGGAGCTTAAGAGATGAGGTTACCTTAAAGCAGCTAACCATGGTATATTACGCTCTAGTAGAATCTCGCTTACGTTATAGTATTAAGTTTTGGGGTCAGAGTTTTAGTTATAATATAAAAAAAGCATTTGTTGTACAGAAGCGAGCCATTAGAACTATGATGCGTATACCATCATGGGAATCGTGTAGAGAACATTTTATTAAACTACATATCCTTACGGTACCTTGTCTTTACATATTGATTCTAGTAACTGAAGTTGTTAAACACCCGGAGAGATTTGAGACACTTGACGAAAGAACAAAAAGACAAAGTCCACGCAGGAAAGACTTAGCAAAATCGATTGCCCCCACCCTCAGAGTAGTTCAGCACAGCACGAGGAGTCAAACCGTAAATTTGTACAATAGCCTACCCAATGATCTGAAGTCTATAAATAATATTAAAATTTTCAAACGTCGACTTCGGGATTTTCTCTTGAAGATGTCTTATTATGATGTCAACGAATTCATTTCCAAAACTTAATTTAATAAACGCAGCCATGTTCCTATTACCTAGTCACCTCCAGCTATACCTATTGTAAAGTATTTTTAACTAATATTATTGTTAAACTTTGATTGTGTTTTGATTTTATTATTAAATTTTAGTGCTAGAATTAAGTGAAGTAGTTGTTTACAAAATTTTATGAATGTAAAGTTATTTGTAATATCTATTACTTATGTCCGACACGATTGTAAAATTGTTATGGAAATAAATAAACTAAACTAAACTAAACTCTTATCTAAAATATCATTACACGCATGAGTTTTTCTTACGCTAAAATATTACATAGAATATTCTATAGACACTGGCTAGACCTAATAAAATGGGGCGAAAACTTAGATTTTTAGTAATTCAGGAGGTCTTGATATTTATTTACATTTTTTTATTTACTAAAAACAACGTACAGTGAAGGTATAAGTGGAACGGAACGAATGAATAATGGCCGCGATTATCTCTCTAATCTGTGGTTTTTTACATTCACCGGGTGTCTAAGTTGGAGTTGGAGTGCCTGATAAAAAGAAAATGTGTAAAAAATAAAGCACTGAATAATTATCAAATTCATCAAAACGGGAAATTGGGCAATTTCTATTACACCATGTTCTAATGTATATAATAGAACATGGTGTAATAGCAATTGCTCAAAGTAAATTATTTTAACATTTAGGAAACTAGACGTCAATGACGTCATCGCATATTTTGCCGTCACAAAGCACCAGATGTCGCTGTGTGCGAAACATTGAAGTGACATCTCTATCTCAGTTATAAAAAGGTACTCTGTGAGCCCAATTACCATCCGGTATCCGGCCGGATACTACGCAACTATCCGGTATCCGGCCGGATAGTAAAATGTGGCCGGATAGGCCGGATACCGGATAGTGACTGGATATCCGTTGCATCTCTAAACATAACAAAACATTTATTTTACGGGTTTAAAATGTTATTAAAACTTATTTGATGTAACAAAATCAGGAACATAATTTAACAACATAAGTCCCGGAAAACCGGAATACATCCCTGTTAGCATAATGTATCAGGTCATTCACCCAGTGTTGCAGTAGGTTTTGACAGGCTCCTAATATGTGGATACTCTCCTCGTGTGCTCGAGCGTTACGGTTCCCCCTTAAGAGTATTAAGGGGGAAGATTACCTACCTCACATTACCTACCGAACAACGTCTTAAACACTGATAGTGTCTTTATACTCGACATTGGCGAAATCATCGATTGTATCGATGGAGCCATATTTTTAAAAATTGTATTGTATTGTACATGCACCATTATCACGGGTGGACTGACGGGACGCGGGTGGATGCTTGTTGTTCAGACCAAGTTCTGGCCATCAGCATTTCGTCAGTCTACCCGTGATCACGATGCATGTAACTGCCTTGAAAAATCTGAACCTTAATGTCTAATGTAACTATAATTAACCGGGAATCATTTAAAACTGACTACGAAGCTTGAGGTTCCGTTTTTGAACCCCGATCGGGGCAGATATTTCTAATGGTGGCTATACACACTCGCCGAGACCGGGCGAGGCACGCATGCCGTACTTTTCTTGCTCATAAGGCCCGAAAGCGACAACACGCGGGCCACGATCGATCTCGGCGAGTGTGTGCAGCCGGCATAGGATGAATACGAATAATTGTTCTCGGGTCGAGAGAGATAAGTGTGTTCATCAGTAGTCTAGTACCCGTACAGGCCTTGCCTAGTTTTGGGACTAGGTCAATTGGTGTCAAATGTCCCATGATATTTATTTTATTTTCTATTTATTTTATTGTTTCGTTGCGCAGCTAATTCACCCACATAAATAGGTACGACGTAAGGAGAGAGAGGTGTTCTATGAAAACATACACTTGTGGCTATCGGTGTGGTCGCGGGTGAGCTAATTAACGGTTTTTAGTTAATTGACAGCTGTTCAGAACTGCATGAACAGGAGCTTTTGTTTTTCAGGGTTCCATACCCGGATCACTTTGTTGTGCGTCTGTCTGTCAGTCTGTCAAGACCCTTTTTCTCTGTGACGCGTGGAGGTAGCATGCTGAAGTTAATATCAAATACTCAAGCCTGCGGTCCCTTGAAGCTGTGAAAAAATTAACCTTCTAAGTCAACGCAATCAAAAGATACAGTCATTAAAAAGGCTATTTCCATACAAATTGCCGAAATCCGAAAACCTAAAGGGTACTTCCAGTTGTCCTAGAAACTTGAAATTTGGTATGAAGGTAACTCTTATAGCACAACCACTCAGAAAATTCTCAAAATTTTATTACTTTAAATTTTTATGTCTGTCTGTAGATTTCACAGACCAACATAAGTTGACCCCACACTGCGTACATTTTGCTAAGAAACAGGGCTCTGATAACACTGGACTTATTAAAACATTGGGAAAAAGCGTTAAAATCTTTGTAAGGAACCCTCGTGCGCGAGTCTGACTCGTACTTTTTATCTATAATGTCACTTACTTATTTATATGGTTTCCTATCAAAGTTCGTTCAATAAAAGGCTTACATTTTGAACTAATAATTTTCATGATCTCAATAGGAGTATCTTTTTGCGGAGGTTTTCACGGGAAAACCGTAAAAATAAAAAATTGGGAGAAAAAATACAAAAAGATACTCTTACTGAGATCATGAATTGATTGCTTTAGTGCGCCATCTCGTTGAGCCTGGGTAAACTGATAAGTTTCGAAAGGGTGCGTTGTTTTCAGTCTACGAAGTAATCGCATAGATGGCGCTAGTCACTGCAAAAAGTGATAAAAACAAGCTAAGATTTGAATACATGGAAAAAAAATCAGCCTTTCCTCTATGTCCAGCCGTGGTGTAGAGGAAAAGCACACGACCCGGAGTGTCGAGGATCCGGGTTCGATTCCCGGGGTTGGCATTTTTCTGGTTTTTTTCTGTGTATTCATGTTTCAGTGAGTTTATAAAAAATATAACTAATAATTTTCATTGATGTAGTGAACATTACCGCCTAAAGCATTAGTACTGCGTCTACAACAGCAAAGTGCTTACCACTCAAATTCTCCTTCTTGATCGGTGGTAGTCCCTTCTTTTCTCTCTCCCTTTGTTTCTCTTTGTCCGCTTCCCGGTCTTTGTGACCCTTTTCTCTGTCTTTCGTTCTGTCTCTCTCGCGATCTCTAAAAAATAAAACAAACAAATAAATATCATGCGATAATAACAGGCAATAATACACTTTTTTGAAAAGTGATTAAAATTGTTAATTGTTACTGTTTTAGAGCTTAAAAATACATTGCATTTTTTTGAGACTCAAAACACTATAAAAACTTAATTTTAAAATAAACTTCTCACGAACAGACGAAAACGCTGCCGGCCATAATTTTCTATAGATTATCTGTGTCACATCACATTCGGAAGTGAAATGCGAATTTTAATTGTTTTCCGTTGTTCAACATAAGTCCCGGAATCCCGGGGCATATCCATATTAGCATAATGTTTGAAGTCATTAACCCTGAGTTACACCGGGAAATCCGATCACTGGTTATGAGTGAGCCAATGAGGCCTAGACTGGAATCGCTAGTGACGAGTCAGGTCTATCTGTCATTCTCCGCCAATGAGAGACAAACTACTGGCCTATAATTGGTGGAGATTGAGATATATAATCGTCCCACGATAACTCTGCATAAGATATTAATTGGCAACCCAAAAAAATCACGGTGGTAATATTTTTTTCATGTCACTCAGACATTTCTTTAATTAAAAATAATAATGATAGTAGCAATCAAAAGCTGCTGTTTTTTTTTTCATATGGCTCTGTCCATTGGAGGACGATTTTGCCAGTGTTTAGTAGGTTTTGCCGATGTACGGTAAAAAAAACCTAGAAAACGAAATATGAGAGGTATTTTAATGGTGGATGGTGAATGAACGATGACCTGTTTAATGTTTAATCTAATCAAAAGTTCAAAAAGTGTTGTGTGACTATAAATCAGTGTTGCCATAAACAAACTTTAGATTTCTACTGTTGTCAGTTCGTTGCAGAGTTATCGTGGGACCACTATAGACCTCACTACACACTAGGGTGCCTAGCGGATTCTTAACCGCGACAGGGCTATTGTCATGGTGAAGTGACTTTTTAGGGTTCCGCACCCAAAGGGTATAAAACGGGACCCTATTACTAAGACTCCGCTGTCCATCCGTCCGTCTGTCTGTCTGCCTGTCCATCTGTCACCAGGCTGTATCTCATGAACCGTGATAGTTAGACAGTTGAAATTTTCACAGATGATGTATTTCTGTTGCCGCTATAACAACAAATACTAAAAAAGAATAAAATTAATATTTAAGTGGGGCTCCCATACAACATACATTTTTTACCGTTTTCATAGACAATGGTACGGAACCCTTCGTGCTCGAGTCCGACTCGCACTTGTTTCTTTTTTTTTGGCCTTCACCCTTGCTCTTTTTAAGTTCCGACGAAAAAGAGAGGTTTTATAAGTTTGACATGTGTATTGTATCTGTGTATCTGTCTGTGGCATCATAACTCCCAAACGGGTGGACCGATTTCGATGCGGTTTTTTTAATCGAAAGCTAGCTTAATCGAGATGTTTCTTAGCTAAGTTTCATTAAAATCGGTTCACCCGTTTTTGAAATATTGAACTTTGAATTGACAATGTCGGGGGTTTTTCTACTTTTCTAAGTTGTTGCAAGGAGTATTTTGCCAGTAACAGCGTTTAGACATTACACACGTGACTCACGTGAAGATACGTGTAGATTGTTCGGTGTGAAGTGACTTGTGTCAGCTGACGAGCAAATAGACTATGAAGCTTGAGGTCCCGGGTTCGAATCCCGGTCGGGGCAGATGTTTGTATGATGAATACGAATGTTAGTTCTCAGGTCTTGGATGTTTAATATGTATACAAGTATGTTTATCCGTTGTCTAGTACAGTCGAGGTCTCCAATATCTAAACAGTCAACCATTCATAAATATCTATACACAGACCTTATTGCCAGTTACATAAGGTCTGTGTTTAGATATTTATGAACCCTTGGCTGTACAGATATTGGAGAACTCGACTGTACCCATAGTACAGGCTTTGCCTAGTTTGGGACTAGGTCAATTGGCGTCAATTTGTCCCATGATATAATATAAGGTTGGTGTGGAAAGTGTGTTTACCTGTCGCGCGGCGCGTCGCGGCGGCGGCGCGGCGAGCGCGAGCGGGAGCGCGAGCGGCGCCGGCGCCGGGGCGAGCGCGAGCGGCCGCGCCGCCGCGGGGACGGGCTCCTGCGGGGAGGGGGGCACTCTGTTACCATGGAGACTTACAACCGTTCCCAATACACAACCCATTTTCAACATGAAACTACCGTGAGATTCAATAATAGTGAAATAAACGGATCACTCGGGTATATCAGTCGTAATTTATTGAATCAGGCGTTACTTTGCGGAGGTCCATATTTATGAGTGTAATTGTTTTTAGTTCATATATCAGTCGTAGTCCTTCGTCTAGGAGCACACGCCACGCCGGATTAGTCCGAAACACGTCGGGCTAGCCTAGTGGTTTGACCTATGGCCTCTCAAGCAGAGTGTCGTGGGTTCAAACCCCGGCTCGCACCTCTGAGTTTTTCGGAATTTATGTGCAGAATTACATTTGTAACTTATCATGAGCTTTTCGGTGAGGAAACCTGCACACACCTGCGAAGCAATTCAATGATGTGCGTGAAGTTCCCAATCCGCACTGGGCCCGCGTGGGAACTATAGCCCAAGCCCTCTCATTCTGAGAGGAGGCCTGTGCCCAGCAGTGGGACGTAAAAAAAGGCTGGTGATGACGATGATGTCGGGCTATACTCGACTGACATACGTAAGTGATCCGTTTATCTCTTGTTTTGATCTACTGACGATAAAAGCATCTATTCTATCTCCAAATTTGCCGTCTCAATAAACTGTTAACCTCTCGTAGGCTTGGTCACGGATCCGCGCCAAATTTAAGGTTATCTTTTTAAATACTTTTTTTTTCAATCTCCAAAGTTACATACGTACAGTCAAGCCTGTTTCCCGGAGGGGTAGGCAGAGACCACGGACTTCCACTTGCTACGATCCTGACATACAACCTTTTACTTTCCGCATAGGGGGATTAAATGATTAGCGGTTATTTGAATTTGGCATAATGAAAACGGCATATTGCAGTTGTAATAATATGCAAGCTTACCTAGAATCATTAGCGTCGGGTATCTCTATGACCTGTGGCCCCGTTTCTACGAACTCTATGTCTGACTCCACCATATCGTCTTTGGACTCGATCTGTTTCTGTTGGTCTTTATTCTAAAAAAAAAAAGCTTTTTTTAAGTTAGGTAGGTACTGTAGTCCTCGCTATTTCTCGTCGAACGGTGTGAGAAAAGAAAGCTCGAGAGTGGAACAACATAGCAGCGTTTGCGCAACTCATTGGCACTCCTCTTCGGATCGAAATCATTTATATTATACTTACCAACATTTTAGATTTAAAACATTGCAACACCCTGCGTAGGTAGCATGTATAGTCAAGGAATTTAATTCCCTACCCATTTCGTTAAAATGTTGTTAGGCATTCGCTGTGCATTAAGGTCGAAAATGTCAACGCAAACGTGACATGTCAAAGCAACGTCGTGTTCTATCTAGCTCTTATGGTGACAGTTTGCTATACGATATTAAACCTTAGGTGGGCTGGAAATTAAATTCCTTGACTGTACGATCTCATTTAAATGTACCCTACCATCTCTGTTAACCACATGTATGCAATAAATTAACAATAAACAATAAATGACAGTTTTTGTATGACTGTGACAGATAGTTATTTCTTATACCAATTGCCAGATATACAAAAACTGTTAAAATGAACACGATGGCGATTTCGAGCGGGTTAAGCAATAAGAATGCTGGTCTGGAATGGTGGTTATGGTGCTTTGAAAATGGGCTCGTAGAATTCCGAAACGCTGCTAGTAAGGTTAATTGGGTCTGTGTGACGTGTTGATTCGTGGCAGAGGTGAGCAAATTGTTGTTTTTTTTTATAGTTCATAAATATACCAGTTAAATGTATTTATCTTACTTACCATAAAAGGTAGATTTTGGTTCTGGTTCTGTTGCATCTGCATGTCATTCATCATTGGCATTAAATTCTGTAAAAAAAAAAACGCACAACTGACATTAACAGTGCAATTAATTAAACTATATTACATGCTGAAATATTTCCGCTTCGTTCTGTCACACCATGTATACACAGAAAGATTACATCAGTAATTATTATACTTTAAATACTCATTGAAATAAGATATAAAGAAAACCAGAAAACTATGAATAACCCCAAGGATAATACCCAGATCCTTGACAACGTTACATTAAATAAATACAATAAATACCATGGGACAATTGATACCAATTGACAACATTTCATATTTTTAACACCTGGAAATTAATATAGGTATCGAAAGGGCTTTGCCTCCTGAACATGCCACTATGTTTATAAAAAAATAATATTACTTATTTTTTTAAATACAAGAGAATAAAATAAAATTACCAATTCTACCAAAACTACGCAAGAATGGGTGTAATACCTTTGCCTTTTTCAAACAAACCACAAGCACAACAATAATTTGACATGACACATATTATGTTTGACAATATGAGATTTGACATGTTGGGTTTTGTTTTTTTGATCGTGACAAGACAAAGGCAATTGATCCATCCTAGCGTAGTTTCGGAGTTACGTCCTTTTGGAATAAGTACCTTTTAATAAATCAATAATAAATTAATTACAAATCCTAATGAAAATTTAAAATCGTAGGTTCGCTCCTATTTCAAAGTAGAATGCAGACAATTAATCAAATTATAGTCTCAAAAATATAAAATGTTGTCAATTGACCTAGTCCCAAACCAGGCAAAGCCTGTACTACGGGTACTAGACAACGGATAAACATACTTTTATAGATAAAATACATACTTATATACATATTAAACATCCAAGACCTGAGACCAAACATTTGTATTCATCATACAAACATCTGCCCCGACCGGGGATCAAACCCAGGATGTCAAGCTTCACAGTCAGGGTCTCTAACCACTAGGCTATCCGGTCAATTAGATTAGTTAGTTACATATAGTCAGGCTGAGTTGACTGCACTTACAGGTATCTGCATTCCGGTCATGAGTTGCATCTGGGCCTGAAGGCTTTGCAGCTGACGCATTATCTCCGGGTTCGTTAGTATACTGGAATTAAACAAAAAAAAAAACGTTGTCACTCAATTGCTTTGAATTTTGAGTTGAACTCTGTTTATAACAAAATATGAGCGTTGACAGGTAGCTCTAGTTACCAAAAGCAATTGAGTGGTTTGGTCAATATCCTATTATTATTAAATTGTTGCTAATGAATGTATGCAATTATTCTTGATTTTCTTTTTTAAACTGACCAATAAGAGTCAACTGTGTGTCCCATAATATTTATTTTTATTTATTTTAGAGAGTTAAATATGTGGTCTCTCAAGCAGAGGGTCGTGGGTTTGAGTCCAGGCTCACACCTCTTGAGTTTTTTGAAATGTATGTGCCAGGGAAACGTCGGGAAGTAAGCGTTTTTGCAGACTGTACTTGTATTGTCACCCAACATACATATTCATACTAAAATTCAAGCCATTAACCATTGAAGAGTTCCCTCCTGCAGTGACAATCCAGGCCGCACCACCATAACATTGAATTGTCACCGGACTTACATAAGTATGCCAAATTTCAGTTCAATTGGACAGCAACAAGTGATCAAAATAACTGGTTTGTAAATTTTTAAATTACATGTGGAATCATTATTTCGCAAAATGACATTTGGCTCTGTCATTTTGTTGCAGTGATATAAACGTTTGAACAGCTCACCTCCCTAGCGGCAGCGTGTCCGCCGTGGGCTGCTGCGAGGCGTGCGTCGTGTGCGTGCTGTGCGTGGTGTGCGCGCTGTGCGTGGTGTGCGCGCTGTGCGTGGTGTGCGTGGAGTGCGCTTGCGAGTGAGGCGGCGGATCGTGCGCGCCGGAATCGTCTTCGCTCTCATACTCGAAGTCGTTCAGCAGTTTACGGTTGAATTTGACACCAGAGTTGGAGGAGGGTTGGTCCTGGAACTAAAGGTTATTTTTTTTAATGTTTTTACATAAAAACTTCTGACCAACCAGTGACACAATACTGCCAGAGACCATGGTCGACAACACCAACAAACAACTTTTGAATTAACAGTCAAACTATTCACACACATTCTTTCGTAATTCGAAGACAAACGAAAAATAAAATACATGTTTGTGGTAACATTTATTAGCTGTATTTATGTTTTCCTCATAGAAGGCTAAGTTTCATGGAATAAACTTTGAATTAAAAAAAAAAAACATCAAAGGTTTTCAACTTTTCTATGTTGCTTATTTACGAAACAAACCACAGTCAATTATACACTTAATAAAGTAGTAGCTGAACTCATCATACAGCATTAGGACAGTGACCCTACTGAGATTGCTACATCCCTGCTGAGAGACCATGATCATCAGAGGATAGGAGTTTTACTCACCAAGTCGCCCATCGGGGAGTTGTCGGGTGGAGTATGCAGCGGAGCTGGTGCTGGGGACATCTTCTTATCTGTACTGTGGCTTGTGTTCAGGTTCATACTGCCTCCTGGAAATTTTAAAAGAGGATTGTTATTTGTTAATTTATATCCAGCGTGTACGTCCCAGTGCTGCGACGGAGCACCTCCCAGAATGAGGGTGCTTGGGCTAAAGTTCCCAAGCGGGCCCAGGGTTAGGACAAAATGTTGTTTTGGGACATAAATTGCGAAAAACTCAAGAGGCGTGAGCCTGGTCTCCAACCCACGACCTTTTGCTTGAGAGACCATATATCAAAATAGTAGGCTACCAGGACCGTGTTTTATAAGGCTACAAGTTACAATTTACAAGCGGAAGTCTCATTATTTGTTAGAAAGAGACTTCCGCATGTAAGTTACAACTTGTAGCTTTATAAAACGGTCCATGTTTTATAAAGCTACAAGGCCTTTTTTTCATTCAACATTAGTTAATTTAGGTACAGAATCATTTCCTCTATTGTGTGATACCAAAATGTAAAAACTTCAATTCAATTCAAATGTGCATGAAGTGAAGTCAGTCACTTGTAGAAGAAGCAAGAAACACAGTGAACGGTGACTGTCTCAACAACTTCAGAGGTGCATTCCAATTTGAAGCATAATATAGGTGTCTTGTTTAGAGCCAATTTATATACCTAGTATATAATAGAGACAATTTTGCATAATTTTAATTTGTTTAATAGGCATTTAAGTACGTATTTCTCTATACAAGCATGTTTATCCGTTGTCTAGTACCCATAGTACAGGCTTTGCCTAGTTTGGGACTAGGTCATTATCATCATCATCATCAGCCTATTTACGTCCCACTGCTAGGCACAGGCCTCCTCTCAGAATGAGAGGCTTGGGCTATAGTTCCCATGCAGGCCCAGTGCGGATTGGGAACTTCACACACACCATTGAATTGCTTCGCAGGAGTGTGCAGGTTTCCTCACGATGTTTTCCTTCACCGAAAGCTCATGATAAATTACAAATGTAATTTCGCACATAAATTCCGAAAAACTCAGAGGTGCGAGCCAGGGTTTGAACCCACAACGCTCTGGTTGAGAGGCCTTAGGTCAAACCACTAGGCTATCAGGTCAATTGGTGTCAATTGTCCCATGATATTTATTTCTTTTTAATTTTAATTTATTATAAATTATCTCACCGTTAGCGCTGTTGTTCTGTTGCTGTTGAATCTCCTGGTGAAGTGGATGGTTGGGGTCAGCCATGTCCATCAACGGCTGGATCACATCTGGACCGAACACATTGTTTTTCTGCCACAGGTTCAGCACACGGATTATGTTACCCTGAAATATGGATACATAAGAACGGATTAGATTTGTATAATACCAGTGTGAGTTGCGTAACACTTTCAAGATCTGCAAATTTTTTAATTTGAAAATTTGTATGTAACTACCATAAGATAATTTTTTATATAGCTACTGTTTTCTGATAGCATCCACTTACGGGAGAGAAGGAAGCTGCTTAAAAAAGCATTGGGTTCATAAGTGTGGGCTTTTCATACGAACTGTGACCAGCGCTTAGAATTATTGAATAAAAAATACATAACAATAATGGTTGAAATAGGTTGAACATTTTAAAATGTAGTTTACTATCAGTGTTGTTACTATGATGTTATCTAAAATTATGAAGTGTCTGCATTTATAATTTTAACTTAAGCTGATAAGCCATTTACTGCTTATGATTACTTTGTATTGGCCATTTCTATCCTCATTATATGTAGTTTGAGGCATGACTGTCCAAACCATGGCCCACTGTTTATATTTGTAATGCCCACATGTTTCTAATCAACAGAAAATATTACAATATTTTTTCAGTGGCCCTTCAATAAAATTTTCCTAAATCTTTTAATTAAAAAAAACTTACATCATAAAACCACATTCATTCAATCAAACCTAATAGGTATTTTCGTACTTCATTTGTATTTTGTTACACTAGTAAGAATGCAGTGTATTCCAATCATGAAATAAGACATGAACTTATTGATAAAATGAATGAAACATTAATTAGAAGTTACATCTTATTGATTGATTGATAGATATAATAAAAAAAAATTACATCCTATTAGTTAAGTAATGGGGAAGCCAGTACACCGCTTGGGATAATTTTACTATAACAAGTCAACAATGTATGAAGTGATAAGATATAAATTATAACCTACAATCTTTGACACCAACCTTATTTTCGGGGGGGCACCTGAAGAGATTAGCGAAGGTCTGCTGCATGTTTTTAGCAAACCGCGGGGCAAAAACATCCTTGTCCTGCCCAAATTGGTGCCGGGATTGTCGCACTATCGAATCTATCACGTATAAACCAGGAACTTTATACTCTGGCTTGCACTTTTGGATGAACTTTTCAACACTGTGTACTACGTGCTTGTAGAACTTTATAGCCTTTATAGCACCACGCGTGATAGCACTCATCTTCGCCTTCGAGATAGGCGGCTTGTTGTCGTACAACCCGGATAACTGCAACGAAAATTAACAAGTTATAAAGATGCCACGGACCATTACGATATCACAATTTATAACTCCAAATACCTCCGCGTTGAACGCCTTTACTTCAGGGAAATCCATTTTAGATATTGCTTCGTCTGTCTAGTTAAACTAAAATTACTAAATTACACTCCTAAAATTAAAAACTAGCGTTAGGATGATCATTTTCGTGAACAAGTCAACATGCTCAAAGTTACAAAATGGCGTGAAGCAGCACAGACTACTTAGAGATACGAAGCAGCAAATTGCATAGACTACGTATTTGATTTTTTGTCTATGTCTTCATTCAGCACCGCTCACACTAACCGATTTTTTAAGTTTTTGTCTATGATTTTTCCTTATCTGTGGAAGTGTTGTCAGGCTAATAAATTATTCCCCGTTTATAGGTAAACATGAAATTCGACGAGAAAGAAACCAATGTGCATACATAACTTTATTAACTACTTTGTTGTATAATTTCACATTTCATATTTATTTTATTGCAAACCATGGTACAGTATAGATGTTATAGCGTGGCATACATTGTTTCACATTGACCCTGGTAGGGCACAGCACATTATAAGTTTTAAATAACATATTTTTAAACAAAACAAAACTTCATATTCGCTAAATTAAAAATGGAATTGGAATGGAATTAATGTTAACTTGGTACATCAAATCATCAAATCTAAATTAAATAAAATCAATTTTCAATTTTAAAATCTTCAAATCAAAATAAAAAATACATTAAACTAGATTAAATTAAATAAGACTATTGAATTAGGTTAGATGGTGCCTGTAACCGTGTCATCAAAGAAATCCTTTAAGGTGTAATAACATTTTTTAATTAGAAAATCTTTCAACATTTTATTGAACAGCTTGTCTTTTATTTGGGTTTTAATGTCGTTGTTAAGATGATTATATATTTTTACTGCAGTGACGTTTGGACTATTTTTATGGAGTTTGAGTTTGGAGATTGCCGGCAAAGCCAAATTATTTTTGAATCTTGTTTCGAAACGTCGCGGCTGGTCTGTCAACGTCACGAATAGAGCTGGATTTTTTCTTACAAACTTACAGATTTCGAAGATATATATTGCAGTTAGGGTATTTCGTACTTAATAAAATATGGTCTGCAGCTGTATGGGCTCCTTATATTTGCGAGTATGCGTATACATTTCTTCTGAAATATGAACAAATCATTCGCGTCTGTGCTATTACCCCAAAGGATAATACCGTATTTGAGCCATGAATGGGCGTAAGCATAATAGGCTATTTTGGCTGACAGCAGGCTGGTTGATTTTTTTAATTCTCTTAAGGCATAGATAAATTTCGCCATTTTATTTTTGATTTTCTGAACGTGCGCTTTCCAATTTATACCCGTGTCAATATCCAATCCCAGAAGGGTGAATGAGTTTACGCATTCCAGCTTGTGTCCCTTATACAAATAGTCTATTTGGCCGTTTTTGTACTGGTTAAATTTCATAATTTTTGTTTTGCTTAGATTTATTTCCAAATTATGGTCTTTTAACCAGTTTACTACTTTGGTCATTATGTTATTTATGTCAGTGCACAAGTTATTATTTTGCAGACATGATGTAAGAATAGAGACGTCATCCGCGAACAATACGCATGGTTTATCGATAATTTTAGGGAGGTCATTAATATAAATTATAAATAATAAACAACTTATTACACTGCCCTGGGGTATAGAGTGGTTGATAATTTGTTCGTCAGATTTTACGTTTTTTATTATACCTGTGCTATGGTCTAGGTATTGTACTTCAACGTATTGGTTACGGTTTTGTAGGTACGATTCAAACCATTTATATGTTATACCTCTTACGCCTACGCCGTATAGTTTGTTCAGTAATATTTTATTTTGTACTCTGTCGTAGGCCTTTGACATATCTAGGAGTATTCCCACTGCGTACTTTTTGTTATTTAGGGTATCTAGCACTTCTTGTATAAATTTGTAGGTGGCAAGGACAGTGGATCGGTTCCTACGAAACCCGTTCTGACACTCGTCAAAGATATCATACTTTTCGCAGAATGTGTAAAGGAGCCTACACATTGCCGTTTCAAAAACCTTTGAGGACATGGGCAAGAGGGAAATAGGCCGATGGATATTAAGGTCTGACTTGACACCTTTCTTGTAAACCGGTTTTATGATGAAATTTTTTAATCTCTCTGGAAATATTCCGTCTGAAAAGGACTGATTGATTAGCGTACAGTAGGGTAAAGTCAGTTCATCAGCGCATAGCTTAATCAATACAGGCGGCAACTCATCAATGCCATAACTATATTTGTTTTTTAGTGACTTAATAATCTTGTTTACTTCACGCGGTTCTGTAAGATACTGTAAGCTGGTGCACAATTCCTGATTTCTTTAAAAGGCTTGAAAATCTATTATTCACATATTCTGATCCATTGTCTGTGCGTAAACAAAGAATTGATAAACCTGTCTGCTTTTCAACAAAATTCTTAAATTCAATAAAATGGTCACATACCTCCGATTTGTGCTTTATGAGGTAGCAGAATGAACGTCTTGAATAGTCATCCGTAAAGGTGACAGCAAAGTTTGCACCTCCCACGCTGCTCACTGGCAAGGGACCGGCCACATCTGAGTGTACAAACTCCAGGGCTCTGGTTGCTCGCTTCCCGCCTGCTTTGGGAAATGGAAGAGAAGCCAACTTCCCCTCAATGCATGGTACACACTCTTCAAGTGCTTCGCCATCCTGAAACACACAACCAATTCTGTCCCTAAGGGTGTACATACCTCCTGAGCCAAGGTGACCCAAACGCTGATGCCATAGCTGTATAGCTGGCCTCTGAGCAGCAACTGCGACACTCCGTGAGTTCTGCCTATTATGAAGGAACAGAGAGTGCTCCTGTTTGTGCTTTCCTTTGCAAGAGCCATTCAATTTATATAAACCATTAACATTTCTAGCAGAAATAATCAATTTATCTTTGTCATCATAAATAAAGCAACCTCCCGAATTGAACATCACTCTGATATTCGACTCTAACAGTTTACTAATTGAAATTAAGTTACAAGACAAATGGGGCACATATAAAACATTATTCAAAGGGCCGTGTTTTATAAACTTACAAGTTACGATTTTACAGGCGTTTATTGGCAACACTTTTCCTGTTTTTTACAATTTGCGTTTTATAAAAGTACTGTGGTACAATTTTACAAGCTACGAGTATAGGCGCCTGTAGCCGTATCATAGACAAAAAGTGGCCATTTTATAGTTTTAAATTCATAATCGAACAAGCGTTTTTTTTTTAAATTGTAAAATACAACTGTAGATTTGTAAAATTGTAACGAAAACTTACGTACGTCTTCAGACCTGTAACAATGGCTACAGGTGTACAAATTTTTGAATAAGGTGCCTGGATCAGTACCAAAACAATCGTTCTATGTACCTATCTATCTCTTCTTCAAGTTATTAAACTCAAGGTCATCAAGGAATAAATCGTTTATTGAGGAACTCGTCTGAGTCGGACTCGGAATAAGAGAGTCCACGGGAGCATAGAACTAGGGAGTTTTGGCCACGAATAAATACAGATTTTGACACACCTTTTCAATATTTGAAAGGTCCAGAATGAACTATACGCAAATAGACTAAACTAGATTCTGTAAGAAATTGGGAGCTCATTAGAATCGTCGAGTAATTAAAATTATTCATTGAGCGCGAAGCTTCAATTATCTGTCTGTGTCTGTTTGTATGCACTGGAGTATCATGCGATCGTTGACATGCAGTGGGCAGGGCAGTGGTGGTCACTTATCATCAGTTGACCCACTTGCTCGTTTGCCTTCCTCGTCGTATAAAAAAAAAATTTTTGGCCGTTTTCCGCCATTGTTTAGAATATATATATTTTACAACCCAACCCGCGAACTTCGTACCGCCATAGGTCATTCTATAGAAAATGTACCTATGAGGAAATGAACTTCCAATTTTTTTTCTCGTGAAATTTTCCTCTCTATTAATACCTATCCTGCTAAGCAAAGATAAATCCAACAAATGAAAGATCATAAAAATCGGTCCAGCCGTTCTTGACTTATAAATAGTGTAACACGATTTTGTTATATGTCCTTAGACCGATTTTCATTTATCAACTTTGCACGAGTATTTTTAATATGTAATAGATAAAAAACCTCTACGTATTTGTAATTTTTGGCAGCCACTTTTTTTTTAATTAGTGATGTCCATTACACTTGTAGAATTTACTTGTAGTCGAGATTTACAATACCGTATTACAAGTGTAGCTTTCCGTGTGTCTTTATAAAACACCTGTAATTGTACACAGTGCATTACACGTGACTGTTTCCTGTAGACTTGTAACTTGTAGCCTGTAGGTTTATAAAACACGGCCCTTTAAAGTCTTTATAGACACCACACCAGTTCCTTCACTGTTAAGTTTATTGTTATTCGCCACAGACACTGATGATTTGCTGGTCTCGTTGAGAGTAGTGAAACAGTCCTTATTGTTAAACATACTAGTTGTGCAGCCCGAATCCACATAAATGTCATCCTGTGTGACTAAAAATGCAGCAGCCATGCATTGTTCCGAGTCTTGATTATGCTTCTTATCCCTCTTCAGTTTAAAGCACTTAGCTTTCATGTGTCCTTCCTTGTTACAGTAATTACAGGTTATTTTTTTCTTTCCTTTGGTGCCTTTGGAGATAAATGCAGTCTCGGTAGTACATGTTGCCATTTTCCTGGTTTCCTCTTGTATAAGTCTAGCCCTAACAAATTCGCTAGAGACTGTCGAGGTAAGACAGGCAGTTGACAGGTTCGATACGAGTGGGTCAAACTCCTGTGGTAGGCCACTAAGCAACAGTTCGGCTACTTCACTGTCATCTATGATTTTGCCAATGTCTGCTAACTGTTGCACTATCATCATAGTACTATCAATATAAGCAGTCATGCTATTGTGCTGTGCATATTCAGTCTTATGCAACTGCCTCAGAAGAAGTATCCTTCTGTAAAGCCCCTTATCTTCGAATATGTCGCTAAGCTTCGTCCAGGCCGATTTCGCGCTGCCGCAGTTCACAATATATTGGTAAAGGCTAGGACGCAGACTAAGTGCAATACGAGCCAACGCGCGCTGATCACGCAAAGCGTCCGTAACTGTACCGGTCACGCAGTCCCAAAGATTCTCAAAAATCAGTGTCATTCTCATCGCGAACTTCCACGAATAAAAGTTTGACGCACCTTCCAATTTTTCCACTGCGCTATGCATATATGACGCTGAAGACGTTTGCGGAACGCTTGGAATTCCATTTTCATTATTTGTAGGCGGCGCCATTGTAGTTGGCTGGCCGCCGGCTCCTGTCTCGTTACCGCGTGTACGTTTATCGTCGGGCATTCTGGATTAAAGCCGAGTGATCGCTTGCGAGAATTTCCGCTGCCACGTTACGCTTTCCGCTCAACTCGTTAATCTGGGCCCATAACCTGTTGAGCTGAAATAAGGTCCGTTGAACTGAAGTACGTGTCATATGCCGTTGGGCACAACGATGTTGAGTTCGGAGAAAAATAAGGATTTAAGTTTGTTCCGTAACGTGGCCACATTTATTTTCAAAATAAGCACAGCACGTACAGGTCAAGATTCCTTAAATAATTTATAATATAATATAAATCGGTGTTGCCATAAACAAACTTTAGCTTTCTACTGTTGTCAGTTCGTTGCAGAGTTATCGTGGGACGACTATAAAGCTGGGTCAATTTTTGATGAAATTTGATGTAGGCCCCGATCCTGATGGTCATAGAGGTTTGTTTTGATTTATGACATTCCATAGGACTACATTCGATTTATTTACCGTACAATCTCACATTAAAATATAGACAATATTTACTACAAAAATCGTCCATTTGTCACTAGCAACGATGCGACCTGTGTCGATACAGTAGCACCCTCACATCTCCAGGGAACCACACAAAAAGCTCGGTCCGAACTATAATTCTGTTGCTGTCGGGTTCGAAACCTTGGGTCTATGGGATCCCGGCGCTTACAAGCTTATTTCAGAGTTGCAAAAGCGCTTAGTCGATGCAACTTGTGACCAAAGGGCTGGCAGTGTTCTTTCTCAAAGAATCAGCATCGCTATTCAGCGTGGCAACGCTGCCAGCCTTTTGGGCACCATGCCACGGGGGCCTTATTTAGATTTAATTTTGTTTTAAGTTTTAGTTTATTAAGTTTTAGCTTAGATTTAATGTCATTGTAAATTGCTTTTTATTATGTAAATAAAGTTGTTACTTATAATTTTCTAGCACTTAGTTCCATTTTGTCATCTTTTTAGCAACACTTACGAACTTTGCACGTTTTATTTCAGCGAAATACTTACCTTTAGATATTATTAAATTTATTAGTAGCATTATTATGTTAAGTTGTTATCAACTATTTATATAAATATTTTCAATATATGATTAATTTACGTGACAATGGTCAGGCTTTAAATAAATCGGTTTTCAAATACAAAAGAAAGCCTAATTTGATGTATTTTCAGTGCATTTCTTATCAAGAATGTTGAAAAAATGCCATTAAAATTTAGTGGGTTATGTCTATTTTTGTGTGCCGTCTTATGCGCACATTATGTAGGGAGAATTTTCCACTTCTAGCAACACTAAAACAAACGTCATAAACGTCAAATGAAAAATGAATGACTTTCGTTCGGGATTTTTGGCGGGAAACCGATGAGAGTGGATCGTGTCGTTAATTGAATTTTAGTTTCTGTGCTTAATGTTGTTTGGTGGATAATAAAGATAGTGTATTATACAACAAAATAACGTGAAAGTGCCCAGCAAATGAAGAATTCAAGTGAAAACGCGTATTCCCTCTGTTTGTGACCCTCAAGTATCTGCGGGCTGCTGTTCGCCGTAGCTCGCCGTAAAGTACACTATCGCTTTACGGAAGGCATGAGCAGCTGACAGGACGTGACTAGGACAGACTGACAACTCGGACGGTGACAGGACTTTAATATACAGAAATTTACAAAACACATCAGACGTGGCTGTATGGACTCAGTTCCTTTGCCTATCCCTTATGGGATGAATAAAAAAAATAAAAAATGACTTTCGTTCGCTTTCGCTCACATCACAGTAGCACAATAATTAGGATTGAGTAAAAATTATCTTTTTGTTGTGTTTTTCAATAAAATTTATTCCAATAATACTTACCATGGCTGATGAATACTCTGCCGTAAAACGTGGGAAGCTTATTCTGAAAGGTGATAAACCAAAGTAAGACAAAAACACCTAATGTACGCATGTAGTTGATTCTTTCCTATTCAATGTGTTAATTATCATAACTACTTAATGTTTTTAGAGCCAAGAAGCGTAAACATAAGAAGAATAAAGATCAATCTGTGGGCTCAAAAGTAGACGAGGATTCAATCAAACACGGGGGCTGGTGGAAGGTTAATAAAATCGAAGATGTAGTGAGTTCCATTTCTATAGAATTTGGGAATAACTCGTACATTTCTGCGCTTGATAATGGTCTGTTTACTATCGGAGCGCCTCACAACGACGGTGACGGACCGTCGCCGGAGGAAATATTCACAGCCTTCCCTGCAGGAGAGACAAAGTTTGCCTTAAAGTCGGGCTATGGAAAGTATTTGGGGGTGTCAAAGGAAGGTGTGGTGATTGGGAGGTCTGATGCTGTGGGTCCCATGGAGCAGTGGGAGCCCGTGTTTCAAGAAGGTAAACCTTCAATATTTGTAATTATTAACTCACTCTTTGTCTGTCTCTTACCTTTTCCAGGCATAGTATGATTTATTAACCAAGTGTAGTTACAATTTGAAGCCTAAGACCAAGATTTAAGATTAAAATCAAATTTAATTTACTAGAATAGTTACTTGTCTTTAAATTATTGCCAAATATACTACTATTGTGAATATACATTTAGTTTGTTGCTAAGCCGCCTAGGTTGGTGCAGCCTGGAAAAGGGTTAATTCACAACACTCTACCACGCTAAGGTTGACTGATAGAGATCCCCTGATAGAGTCCATTGTACTTGTATCTCATTGTTTACCTAACTGAATTGTTTATTTTCTTTATTTTCTGTACAATGAAGCTTTTACTTACTTACCTTTCTAATCAAGTAATTTAAGTGACACTATGTTAGCATATTCTAGCAGGCTCACATTTCACCAACATTGCAAGTCTCAGTTATATAAAATTTATTTAAAATAAATGTACAAGAGACTAAAACTGCTAAAACTTAAAAAATTAAATCAAGTCTTCCAGGTCCTTGACCTCTCAGCACTGAAACAAAAAACTATTTACACTGAATTGACATTGTGTAAAAACTCAGGAAAACATGTTTAGTTCATTAAAAGTAATAGGAATAGTTACATACTAGACAATACTCACCCACTTAAAATTAACTCAACATTTACTTTGATTTATTTACATTACAGACAAAACAGCAATACTGTGTTCCCTTAACAAGTTCATGTCTGTCAACCCTAAAGATGACTCTGTTGTCGCCGAGAACACAGTAGCGGGAGATCTGGAGTTTTGCAGCATAAGGAGTAACAAAACCAAGGAAGTCAACACGGTAGTACTGCCAGATGAAGAACAGGGGAATTTGAATGAAGTTGAAGTCAACTATGTGTAAGTAATACTTGATTAACCTTTTCAACGCCAAGAATGCTTAAAAGTGTCATGAGCCGACGTGCCTACGACACCACCAACGCTTATAGATGTCCGGCTTCACAGTGCAACTGTGACCTTTGAATGTATGCTTAAGGTTTAAGTCCGCGTTGAAGATATGCCAACTTGGCGTCTGGATGACAACTTTTGTATGCGTCGTTGGCGTTGAAAAGGTTAAGTACCTACAGTTATATTGAAATGCAGACCATATATAATAATGTATCCAGTACTCAACCATACCAAATTAATGGGCCATTCTGAGTATATTTGGGTCAATCAACTTTTCATTGCCACTCATTGCCACGGAAATGTCCCCTGGGTAACTCGTCTTAAATAAGATTATCTAAGGCACCACTCCATCAATTGTTAGGAAGTTTCGACAGTTATATGCCAATTCCTTCACGTGTCATCTCCTAAGCATGAAAAATCCTGACTTTCGGGGGAGTGGGGTCTTAGATAATCTTATTTTAGTCGAGTTACCCGGGGGACATCTACATGGTAACGAAAAGTTGATTGACTCTTTTGTACTATCCACCACCACGTCCAGTTAAGTAAGTCCAGAAAAGTTAAAAAATATATATAAAAACCGGCCAAGTGCAAGTCGGACTCGCGCACGAAGGGTTCGGTACCATTATCTATAAAAAAGGCAAAAAATGTATGTTGTGCTGTGCCCCACTTAAATATTTATTTCATTCTGTTTTTTGTATTTGTTGTTATAGCGGCAACAGAAATACATCATCTGTGAAAATTTCAACTGTCTAACTATCACGGTTCATGTGATACAGTCTGGTGACAGATGGACAGCGGAGACTTAGTAATAGGGTCCCATTTTTTACCCTTTGGGTATGGAACCCTAAAAAGGATATTTTCGACGTAGTTTTCAACTGTAGTAAATTTACTCGAACTTACCATTTTGCTTCAGGAAAAAGTTTCAGAAATTTCAAGACAAGAAACTTAAGCTGAATGAGGGTGGAGTCTCGGAACTAAAGAAAGCCAAAGTGGAGGGCAATTTGCACGAAACACTCCTTGACAGACGAAGCAAAATGAAAGCAGACAGATATTGTAAATAATGTAGTTAATGTTAATATAATTTAAGTGTAATTAAGATTTTCGTTTTATTTCCGCATTCTATTTCTAGGAGCTTGATATTATAGATATTGAATTCTATAACTATGTACATCTGTTGTTTAACTGGTACACTGCCAGTACTGTCATTTTGAGTGACATAAAAATAAACTATCTATACATATAAAAAATAGTACCGTGACTGACAGACAACGCACAGCAGAGACTTGAAATTTGGCAAACATATCTTAGAGGTGCACTAAGGGATTTTTCGAAATTCCCACGGGATGGGATAGTTCCCATAGAGCCCATTTTGCGCGGGGCATGAGCTCGTTTAACTACAATCAGATATTTGGGTCAATCAACTTTTAAGTGTTGCTCGTTGCCATGGCAAAGTCTCCTCGGTCACTCATTAAAAGTATGATTTTCTAGGGTACAAATCCACTAAAAGTTAGGATTTGTAAGCCTATTCCTGCATGCCTTATCTCGTAAGCATGCTAGTAGTATACATGACAACCATTTTTCCAAGCAACTGTATCACTGTTGTCTCCTGAGTGACGGAACAGGATAACAACACTAAAAAGTTGATTAACCCATTTAATAATAATTTAACTTGGACCAATTATCCAGCATGGCCATGCCATAAGTATTATAAAATGTCAAGAAAGAAAACAAAAGACATTACATATTTATTTCGTTTATTTATTTCTCCCGTAGAACATTCGGTACAATCGCCTAAACATTGTGAGTAATTTAGATACACCGTTTGTTACAGAGAAACGATTCGTTACGATCATAGAGAATTTGAATATAACTACCTACATGTCTTATACAAAACCGTATCTACACCTAACTTAGCGAATGAAACGTGTACGCACTCCCCACAACCAACAAAACCTTTACAAATTACAACCATTACAAACAACTTTCTGGCTAACTGAACTGCATAAACTAGCGCTGACGCCTTGTTGCTCAACTTCGCCGCCATTTTGTTTACAAATAAAAATTTCTAAGTGGCTGACAGTGACAGGCTGCTTTGGCGCCAATAATGGCAATTAAAATCATTCTAATAAAAATACCTTCGTAAATGGACTATCAGCAGTAGGTAAGTAAGCTGCCTCATTTAAGAAACAAGTATTTTTACTGACAACGATCGTATTCGACAACATACTTTGATCTATTCATAATGATAATAATGTTAGCTTTCCAATTTGCCTTTCATCCATTCATAAATTTGATATAAATCTTCACAACCTCGTTTTGGACTGGACACTCCTGACATCAAATCTTCAATCAGTGCGGATGTGCGTACACCCTTCGAGACTAGACACAGACCTAGCCCTAAACTATGAAGTGCAAAATTCGAACTTCGTGTCGTGCCGTCCCGCTCACGCTAAAATGATTTAATACGAGAGCGAGCGGGACGATACGATACGAACTTCGATTTTCGAATTTCGTAGTCGTCCCCCTAGTCTAATGGAACTTTTGTAGTAGACAACCAGTCTGTACATAGCATATTATTCAGCCATTCAACATGGTCTTACATATAAAGAATCAATCCTTAATTTTAGTGTGAAGTAAACGGAATCCCAAATAAAATTTTCACTTTCAGTTAACAAAACAGTGAAGCCGAAATAAAATGGTGCAAAGCAACTTTAAGTTATGAGCTTATGAGTAACATTAATTACTTAAGACGTTAAAATTAAGGCAGGATTCTTTTTAGGACCCCTTGAATTTATTGCTGGCAACTCATCTCTCGCTCTCTTAGTAAAGAAAAATATGTAATGAGTAGGTAGGACGGTCTGCAACAAAATTAGATACTGCGGTTAAATAATTCTATTTATATTTTTTACACATCGAACTGGATCTAATTAATAATTTACAGCTTTTCGGATGCCCATAATCCTAAATTAACTAATTTGGTTGCCGACCTTACCTGTGGGAGCGAGAGAGCCTCTAGATCGAGACGTAACTATATTACAGTCGTTACATTACAAATTAGAAACAAACAAAAAAAAAAAACTTTTTCGCGTCCCACCAAATTGTTGAAAAACGGTCGGTATTGCTAATTTTACAAACAATAAATATTTGCACTAGTTGTTTAGAGATATATTGTATTCCCGTTGTACTGAGTTCGGTGGGCTGGACTAATAATATAAGTCGGATAAGCATAGGTTTGGAAATCGATTACTTAGAAATGCAGATGCAAACCAAAGCAAGTAGGAGCAAGGTACAATATACATACTTCTATACAAAAAATGCTGAAATTATACATGACAACTATCAACTACAGAATATGGGAAAAATATAAAGTATATGAAGCATGTATTTGTTTCTAACCCCTTGTTATACTAAGCTTGACCCAATACAGGGGCGTCATTAGAATGGAACGATTAACAAATTATTAAATTGATATCAAGATTCGGACATTTCACATAAAAAAGTTACACATTTGTTGGTGCTTGTTTCGTTTTTCTTTTTATTTAAATAGAGTGTGGCCGCTGGGCAGGAATAATTTTGTACAATATCTACCTTTCAACGCCAAAAGCGGACACGTAGTTACAAAATATTGAAATAGACGAAAATGAATATGTATCGTTTCTATTTTTGCAGTTTACAGGAAGATGTTTACTACAATGGAAATAATATTATTTATTGACCACTACAAAAAACGAAAATTAGATGAAAATCATCGGCGCCACCTCCACGCTAAGTAAACGTATTTTTTTCGTCTTTTCGTGCATATTACGTCTTTGACGTTGAAAGGTTTAGACGAACTGGCCCGTATTTCACCAACTTTACAAATGTCAGTTTTCAATGACAATTCGGTGTCAATTGCTGACTTGAAGAGCTTTTGTTTTAGCGCGCTTCATATTGGCAAAGAAATGTAGATCGAATTGTCATTGAAAACTGACAATTGTAAAGTTGATGAAATAGGGGCCTGGCGGCATCTAGGATGATACAAAAATAACTTTACTTTTGATACCAACACGAAATTAAATTCGAAAAAAATCATATTCAAATCCCAATTTGTTACAGGTTACAGCACACAGTGACATTGTGAATAAATAAAAATACAATTCGTTACGTCGATACATTTGTGCAAAAAAAAAAAATCAGTGAGTTCTCATTATTATATAAATTAAACCTAAGCCCGGTCATACGGCAATCGCTTCACATTCAAGCTTTTAATTCTAACGTGTACAAAATGGAGATAATAAGTATAATAACATAAGCTGGTTATAGACATAACATAAGTTTCAAGACTTCCAGAAGTGTCACTCCTGTGACTGTCACAAACGAATTTACCTGGTACTTTTATAACAGCACATCAGCAGGGTTGTCAACTGTTGTATGGGACCACCATTATGCCGTATCAACATTCAACACGTTTGTCCAGGTTTGGCACACATAAATCGGAATAACTAGGTATCGTATCGTCCCGGTCACTCTCGTATTAAATAATATTAGCATGAGCGGGATGGGACGACACGAAGTTCGAATTTTGCACTTCTTAGTATAAGGCCAGAAGTCGCATAGGCGCATGACCTTGTCGCCACACAGGTGACGCGTACGCCACCGATATAGAACAGTGTGTTATAAAGCTACAAGTTACAAGCGGAAGTCTCTTTCTAACAAAAGGTGATAGAATGAGACTTCCGCTTGTAAAATGTAATTTGTAGCTTTACAAAACACGGCTCAGCTCGCTAGTCGTAACTCAGTACTGCTGGAAATGTCAGGAGTGAAAACATGTGCTTAAAATTGTGTTTTATTGCTATTGTGCTAAACATTTCAATCGTCTTATTTTCATGCGAAATGCTGTTTTTAATAATTTTAATATATACTTTTTTATAAAATGTGCTGTTTGATATGCCTTCTCTCTCGCACAAGTAGGCAACGATCGCGAGCTAGTTAATTTATGTCAGTGTGTTATTTTTGAGCGCGCACATTGAAACCTTATGCTAGTATGTAGCAAGGTTCGAAATAGCTTGCGCTTCACGACCTCGCGTTAGTGGGCGTAACCTTTTTTTTATTATTTATGTTAGCAATTGAACACTCACTTCACTTACTCTAGTTGGAGAGCATCGTGGCAGGGATGGATAGAAGACACGTGTTCTCTTAGGAGAATCAAGCGTAGGCACTTCTATAAGTATACCTACTTAGTTATTCCGATTTCAGCGGTCCACAAGCCCAAGCGTGAAAGCGGAGGTGTTTGGCGCCTTACGTGATATTGCAAGAGCGTGTCGCAGATCCGGGATAGAGTCGGTTTTTGAGCACAGATCAAAGGTAGCTAACAGACACACACGCACTCCCAAGCGTGCGTGTGACGTCCAAGCGTTTGTAGATGCTTGGAGCTTGTGGACGCTTGCCTAGCCACGGCAAGCAAGTATAAATGTACCTACACATTAAACTTGTGTTAACTGTATCTTTTTGTGCGACAGTTTCGGAGTGTCGCTTCTATTCAGTCTTATTCTTATGTAAAGTATTAAGTTTGGCACTTCACCTAAATTCCTTTTTCATTGTGAGGGGAAAAATTAGCGCTTACTCTAAAAATGATAAACGACGGTTTTTTCGTGTCTCAACAATTGCGGGTATATGGGACCTTGAAATTGCACTGGCAAGTACAACTTTATAATCCTTGTATTGATGAATATACAGCATGTGAGCACTCGGAATAGGATTCTGGTTCGGGTGAATTCGTATTGACATCTCTTTCTTTAACATAAGAAGCCATTGACAGCCAAAGTATTTTTAAATCCTATTCTAAATGCTCGCAAACTTAATATTTAACGAACCATTCTAGTTACTGGCTTTGCGATAGGTAAGAATAATGTGCAAATGAATAAATTTTTTAGTCATTGGGTCAATCAGCTTTTAAGTGTTGCTCGTTGCCATGGCGACGTCTCCTCGGCCACTTATCAAAAGTATGATTTACTAGGGTACAAATGCATCAAAAATTAGGTTGTAACAGTTATAAGCCTATTCCGTCATGCCTTATCTCGTGAGCATGGTAGTAGTGTACATGACAACCATTTTTCTAAGCAACTGTATCACTGTTGTCTCCTGGGTGACGGGACAGAATAACAACACTAAAAAGTTAATTGGCCCCATTATTAAATGTTTTTGGTCAATTAATTTAAGTAGGACAATGATTGTAACTGGGTTAATCAACTTTTAATTGCCAATCGTTCCCATGGAGATGTCCCCTGGGCAACTCGTCTAAAATAAGATTTTCTAAACTACCACTCCATCAAACGTTAGGATTTTACAGTAAAACGCCAATTAATTCATGCTTTATCTCCTAAGCATGTAAATCCTGACTTTCGGGGGAGTGGTGACTTAGAAAATCTTATTTTAGACGAGTAACCCAGGTGACATCTCCTTGGCAACAAGTATGAATTAAAAGTTACCTAATTAAAAATGTTAAAACTTGATTAACAATTTTGATTGTGACAATTTTTTATTGGAAAAATTAATTTCCTGTTTCAAAATCAGTTTAGAATTAATTAAATGAAGCCCACTAAACAGCGCTCAGAAATGTCTATAATAATGTTTTAACATAATTACAAAGTTGTTTACATTTATACAATAATTAATTTATTGAAAGACGTCCTGAGCGCGACCGTTCTTATGCCTTTTATTTATATAGTCAATAAAATAATAAAGATTTCATTTTGTTCTACAACAAAAAAAAGTGTAACGAGTAGGCGTTCTTGTATTTAGTTGTCGATGATATTATTTTAATATAAGAATTAATGCTATGATTGAGTAACTAAATATAAAAAGCTAAGCTTATGGAGCATTGTTATTCTACAGACATTCAGTAAAACAGAACATAGTTTTAATCACATAAAGAGTTTTTAAATATTAACTACATATTATTTCAATCTACCTTGCCTATATTTTCAATTTTGGCAGCGACTTTAATGAAACTTAAGTATGCAAATGGTTAAGTAGTCGAAAATACTTTTAAGTAGTTATGGTAAGTATAAACGAAGTAATCGGTAAGCCAGTTAAGTTTTATAAAATAAAATAAAAAACCGGATTCAATCGGATTGAATTACATAAGGATTACATTTTGTTTTCAACCTGCATATTTAATCCGGAGACATTTTTACCTGTCACAAATAGAAGAAGGCAATTAAGTTTTCGCTTGTATTACATTACTCTCACGTCAACCGGAACCGTTACCGGTAAAAAAAGAAAGGAAAAATAACAGACGGTAAAAACAGTACGGTTGTGCCAACCCTAGCAGTATTTATCACTTAACGCTCAAGATCCTAAACTCGGAATTCCAAATTCGAAATGAGACTTTAATTAAATCGAGACAGTGTCCAGTGGGACACAAACAAAAATGGTACCAGATGGTGCGCCAGCCCGGCTGCGGTTCCTGGGTTTTGTTCGACGTGTACCTCGAAAGCATTAGACTTAGGCCAACTTGCTCAGACTTGGGTTAGCCACTGACCCGGGGTTAACGTGGAGTCAGGCTTGTAAAGCTCACTTTCTCGAAATGTGCACTGTCTCTAAAATTACACATTCTGCAAAATGTACACTCCCAAAAGGTACGCTTGCCCAACTGGTGAGTGCACTCTTTTCCAATTGGGGCACTTTCTCGAAAGATGCACTATTTCCATCACCACAAAGTTCACACGAGTTTTTGTCAGGTGAATATCATGAGTCATGATGGCAATGTTGACGTTTTTTGACTGATCTCTAGAACCTTCGTGCTCGTAGTTTTTTTAACATTTATCGAATGTTCTATACCTATTAGGTACTTTTAGGTACATTTATACTTCATACTATTTTAACCTTAGATTACTGGCCGCTCTACTTTCAAGAGATAAAGAAAGTGCACCTTCTGAGAATGTGTTCTATCTAAGAAAATGCACTTTTTGAGAAAGCGTAGCCGTTGGGAAGTGCACTTTTAGAGACGGCGTACCTTCCGAGAAAGTGATCCTTTTGAAGTGCACATTTTGGGAAAGTGAGCTTTACAAGCCAAGTTAAAACCGGGTTAGTCTAACCCAAGTCGGAGTAAGTCGGCCTTAGCGATTTACCGGTTTGCGTTTTACCACTATCGCCAAATATCTTGATGGAATTTACTGTTCTTATTGATGTTACAATGTATTATTTTTAGGTGACTTGCACTGACAAGTTAATCCTAGGTTAGTACCTAACTCAGATCTGTGCAAGTCGACCTTAGTCGCATTTTACGACAACATATTTATAGGTACAATTTGCGTTTTTACATAAAGTATTATTACTATAACACTATACAGTTTGTGAGCATTAAAAATAGGATTCCGGTTTTATAAATGCTTCGGCTGTTAATGGTAAAGAAAGAGATGTCATTTCATTATGAATTCACCAAAACGCGAATGTTATTTCTATATGCTCGCGTAGTGTAGTGTTTTTTAAAAATATTTAACCCCATAGTAATACTATTTTTATGAAAATAATTTACAATACATACATTCTGCCATTGAGACCCCTCAGCGCATTAGACATCAATGATCTCGAATAACAAAATATACGGTTGAGGTAAAACGCGACTAAAAACCATTACATTCACAAAACAGACGAGCGCTTCAATCTCGTATTGTCGTTCTCAGTTCGATCGCTTCAACGAGATTTCTCTGGCGTCGAGATTACATAAGCGGCACTGAGAACGCGTCGAAGTGTGTACAGTTCAGAGTTCGCGAGAACTCTTACGGCGTCCCCACGACTTCGCGCGACCGGCGGCACGGCGAGACTTCCTAATACATTGCGGGCATTGTAAATTAACCGAAGCGCGGTAGACGTCTCGATAGCGCAATGAACTAAGAAATCGCTTGCTATACGATGTATCGGTAAAACTCTACAAAGAGTGAATGCTTTCGAGGGGCGGGTGTAACGAGCCTAGGGCGAGGGCGGCGCGGGGCGGGGCGGGGCGGCGCGGGGGCGGCGGACGGCGCGGGGGGCGGCGGCCGCGCTCAGCTGGCGGGCGGCATGGCGGCGTCGCCGGCGCGCTCCGCTCGCAGCCATTCTACGAATTCGTCTAGCATAACAGGCCCTGTGGGGACAAAAACAGTAGTTTTGTAACATTATTTTGTTAGACTAGTAGGGTCCTTAAAATAAGAGTGTGATTTTATGAAACGAGGCGAAGCAGAATTTCATAAAAAGATCACATGAGTGTTTTAAGACCTAGGTAATTATGTAGAGTTGCGCGGCGACGGTGCGCGAGATTCCAAATGTAAGTAATGTAACGTTATGTAATATAACTCGACTGACAGGCGCCGTCCGCGTCGTAGTGACGAGTGTAAGTAACGTAATGTAATGTAACTCGACTGACAGGCGCCGTCCGCGTCGTAGTGACGAGTGTAAGTAGCGTAATGTAATGTAACTCGACTGACAGGCGCCGTCCGCGTCGTAGTGACGAGTGTAAGTAGCGTAATGTAATGTAACTCGACTGACAGGCGCCGTCCGCGTCGTAGTGACGAGTGTAAGTAGCGTAATGTAATGTAACTCGACTGACAGGCGCCGTCCGCGTCGTAGTGACGAGTGTAAGTAGCGTAATGTAATGTAACTCGACTGACAGGCGCCGTCCGCGTCGTAGTGACGAGTGTAAGTAGCGTAATGTAATGTAACTCGACTGACAGGCGCCGTCCGCGTCGTAGTGACGAGTGTAAGTAGCGTAATGTAATGTAACTCGACTGACAGGCGCCGTCCGCGTCGTAGTGACGAGTGTAAGTAGCGTAATGTAATGTAACTCGACTGACAGGCGCCGTCCGCGTCGTAGTGACGAGTGTGAGTAGCGTAATGTAATGTAACTCGACTGACAGGCGCCGTCCGCGTCGTAGTGACGAGTGTAAGTAGCGTAATGTAATGTAACTCGACTGACAGGCGCCGTCCGCGTCGTAATGCACGAGCTGCGTGTCGACGGTGCGCGAGAACTCGAGGATGTTGCACCACTGGTCGCGGTTGACGACGCGGTAGCGGCGCGCCAGCCCCTCGCGCGCCAGGAACTCGCCCAGCGCCGGCCGCAGCGCCCAGCGCGGCAGCAGCACGCCCAGCAGCGCGCGCGCCGTCGCCGTGTCCAGCGACCGCTGCTCCTTGTCCTGCCACACACCGGCGCGACGTTACACACATACCAACTTTCCACAAACATACTAATAGTTTACGCAAATGCTACATAACGAGGGCCCTTTAGACACGAGGTTATTTTTATTTAACGAGCCGAAGCCGAGTTTCATAATAGGATAAACACGAGCGTTTTAAGGCCTAATTATGTGAAGTTGCATACATTACTTTATCTACACACATTACAAGTACCCATACCTGTCGCGATTTTGACTGTTTTTTTTTTATCATAGACAAACATACCGAGCTGACGTTTCGTAGACTGTTTTTTTTTTATTGTAAATTACGTTGGCTATTGATGATTTTTCAAATTTGATTTTAACGACATCGAAATCGATTTTATTACAAATCATTACGTAAATAATGAAGAGTAAAACTTACCCTGGCAAAATCATAAGAATATCTGTACACAGCCTTAAATACGTAGGGGTCGTTGAGTAAACTGCGCAGGTAGTCTAGTTTCGTCTGTAGCTTGTGCACACTGTCACACTGCAACTCTGTTAAACCTGTAATACAAAAAAAAACACATTTGGATCAATCCACTTTTTATTGCCACTCGTTGATGTGGAAATGTCCCCTGGGTAACTCATCTAAAATAAATTTTCCCGAAAGTCAAGATTTGCATGCTTAGGACATGAAGCATGAAGGAATTGGCATATGATTTCGACAGTTATATGCCAATTCCTAACGTTTGATGGAGTGGTGCTTTACGGTATCTTATTTTAGACCCAGGGGACATCTTCATGGCAACAAGTGGCAATGAAAAGTTGAATGACCCATTTACATTAAACTCAACACAATTATTAGGGTGGTCATTGACTTACCAACACCATGGACTTCGGGTTAGCGCTTGAAAAGGTCCAAATTCAAAGACAGCTAATTTGCAAAAAAGATCAGTCAGTCTTAGTTTGGTCGAACGACAGCGCTATGACGTATGGGTGCCATCGAAAAATGCCGTGTTGTACTGGGACACATTTTTCGCGAATTTTGTACTAGACTCAAAGTCCATGGGTTAGGGAATCAATGGGGATGTTAAAAATGTAACCTTTCTTGGAACCGGCGTAATGGACTAATGGAGACTGTTAACATGAAACTACTGTGAAACTCAAATCATAGTATGTCGCGTATTTAAGCAGCAATGTATAATGTCACAGTTGAAGCTATGTATATGTATAGCTATGTTGATATTTGACATTGACTAGTGCATGCTCGAAAATTAGACAACAATAAAATAATTTCAATTAGATTTTTTTACTGCTTAATAATATTGGTGGTAGACTTCACACCATATTTTGTCATATGCCTGGAGGGTATTGCTTCAGTTATTTTTCAAACACACTTTACCATCTTCACGGATGAACGGTTCACATGTGACTGTCAATGGAAGTGTGCTTAGGCCCTCTGGTCGACTTAGGCCACTACCTAAATTGTCCATTTCCAAAACCATCAACTTCTTAATTTGTCCACTCCTAAAACATCCTTTTCCTAAATGTCCCTTTTTAAGTTTCGAAGTTGACAACTTCCTAAACAGTCAGTTCCCTATTTGTCTACTTCCTATTCAGCCTATTCCTAGCACAACAGGGATGTTGCCTCTTGGTCAAATCAACAACTTTTTTGATGTCAAAATGATTTGATCGGATCCTTTAGTATGAAGTTTGTATTGAATTACAAAACTATGACATCATAATTTCCTGTGATCAAACTGCCACCTTTTATTACTTTTTGTTAAATTAAAAATAGTTTAAATAATTTATTGAATCAGGCGTTACTTTGCGGAGGTCCATATTTATGAACTAAAAAACAATTACCAATTAATTAATTATTAATTAATTATTATTAATTATTGGAGAGTGCCGAAACGCGTCAGCGTTTAGTATAGTGGTGGTGGTGATAGTTGGGTCTGTGTGGCATGTGTTGATTCGTGTAGCAGTGGAGGTGGAGGTGTTGCATGGAAACATACATTTGCCGCACAGATATAACTATTTGTCATTAGTGGTCGCGGGTGAGCAAAGTAATTGTTTTTTAGTTCAAAAATAGTTTAATTTGCAGTAATAAGTGAGGCATCGGTTTTTTATGAAAATTTTCGGAAGCTTGACAAGTGAAAATGTAAAATGATTTTATTTTGACACCAGTCAACAACACTATTGTGTTGTCCCGGTGAGTGATGCGATGTGATATTCTTGTGTATGGAAACCATTGATGAAACCGTACCTTTAAATTCTTGTGTATGGAAACCATTGATGAAACCGTACCTTTAAATTCTTGTGTATGGAAACCATTGATGAAACCGTACCTTTAAATTCTTGTGTATGGAAACCATTGATGAAACCGTACCTTTAAATTCTTGTGTATGGAAACCATTGATGAAACCGTACCTTTAAATTCTTGTGTATGGAAACCATTGATGAAACCGTACCTTTAAATTCTTGTGTATGGAAACCATTGATGAAACCGTACCTTTAAATTCTTGTGTATGGAAACCATTGATGAAACCGTACCTTTAAATTCTTGTGTATGGAAACCATTGATGAAACCGTACCTTTAAATTCTTGTGTATGGAAACCATTGATGAAACCGTACCTTTAAATTCTTGTGTATGGAAACCATTGATGAAACCGTACCTTTAAATTCTTGTGTATGGAAACCATTGATGAAACCGTACCTTTAAATTCTTGTGTATGGAAACCATTGATGAAACCGTACCTTTAAATTCTTGTGTATGGAAACCATTGATGAAACCGTACCTTTAAATTCTTGTGTATGGAAACCATTGATGAAACCGTACCTTTAAATTCTTGTGTATGGAAACCATTGATGAAACCGTACCTTTAAATTCTTGTGTATGGAAACCATTGATGAAACCGTACCTTTAAATTCTTGTGTATGGAAACCATTGATGAAACCGTACCTTTAAATTCTTGTGTATGGAAACCATTGATGAAACCGTACCTTTAAATTCTTGTGTATGGAAACCATTGATGAAACCGTACCTTTAAGCCACTCCTCCTGTGTGAAATAGCCCATTTGTTTGGCTCCCATCTTGTAGGCAATGACGAGCATCACCACATTTTCAGGATCCACCCCAATGTCCTCGCAGAATTTCTCCATTCCTTCAGGACCTGAAAGCAATGATGGGACCATGAATTAGTGTCAGATCTGTTCAGACAGAATGAACTCTAACGAGGGAAAGTTATTTTATTACTTGTAAATAGAATGATGCCTGCACAGAACTACATACATATGTCGAGTTATAAGAGTTTAACTATCTCGCGTGCCAAAAAGGAAGGGCTGAGAACTTCATTGCTCACTGCAAACTTTCAGCTCTTGCCCACTTTCCATGTGTGACATCAGATTTTAAAAACAAAGTGCCTTGTTGTTCATAGTTCATAGTTATTTATTCATAATAATTCATATTACATGTCTATTCAATAATTAACTATTTAAACACCAGCACAAACCCATCGAAAAAATTGGAGCTGTCAATCAAAGTATGATTCATCATTTTCATCTGTAAGTACTAAACTCTTTGCTTTTTTCTCAATGTAGTTCTGCCATACTGTAGGATATTGTCTGTAGGATCAACTAAGGATGAAGATTTTTCCTAGGCTAAAGGACTGTAATTTACAGATTCTCACCTAACACATCCGGCTCGGAAACCGTGGTGTATTCTTTGAACCATGCTATGCATTTCTTTGCGCTGAAACTTGTGTCTTCTGCTTTGGAATGTCGTCGTGAACTGTAAACAAATGAAAATCATGTTTATTTATTATGTTGAGTTACATTGTAGGTTACATTACATAGGTAAAAATAATATTCTGGAGCATGCAGTTTTCTGTGATTTTAGGAAGTATTTCGAGTATTTAACTGCTAGCAATTCATACAGGATTTTTGAAACATTAGACAGGACCTATTGAAAATTTTCATCATCATCATCATCATCATTTATCAGAAAGAAATTGTCAAGCTTCTGCCTAGTTGTTGCAAAGAAAAAAAAACTTTGTACGATGTGTCAGGTAACCCTATTAGTTGGACAGGTCCTGACTGAGCTAACCACCCTTCTCGAGCCTGATATGAGCCAGAAAAGGACTTGCCTCGCCCGGTCTCGGTGAGTGTGTACAGCCAGGGTAAGATTAATAAAGCTGTGAAGCTACCTGGTGTTCCGCGAGCGCTTGTGCTGCTGGTGGTGGTGGTGCAGCGTGGTGGCGCCGGGCACGCCGCCCGCGCCCGCCACCTCGGCCGCGCCCGCGCCGCTGCGCGTGCGCTTACTGCAGCGCGGCATCGCCACCCCACCCTGGAGGGAAACATTACCGTTAACATCTTCCGAGTCTCCCCATGAAGCTGACATGGTCACACCAGGCTTCTATTTCACCAACTCTACAAATGTCAGTTTTTAATGACAACTCAGTGTCAGTTGCTGACTTGAAGAGATTTAGTTTTAGCGCACTTCATATTGGCAAAGAAATCTAGTTTGAATCATCATTGTAAACCGACAATTGTAAAGTTGGTGAAATAGCGGGCCTGCAGAGTAATTGCGTGACTAAGTTGACACTTGTCATCGGATTGAAATGTTAGTTTCTGTATGACTGTGACAGCTAGCTGTTTCCGGTACTAATTGTCAGCCCAAACAAAAATAACACAATTGTGATATTATTCTTGTCCATACATTTCATGGCCATGGACACCCCTTTAATTTCAACTTTGTTTCATTTTCATAATTTTGTTGCAAATGTTGTATTGTAATACACAATCTGTGATCATTTCATGTGTTTAGTTATTATGGTTTTAAATATACAGCCCTCTGAATAGCAGATGGATGGACAGACAGACAGACCCATTGGGTATGAAACCATAATAAATGGAAGAAAAGAAAAGCACCTTTGGCTTATTCCCACTTGGATACGAATATACTGGTGGGTAGGTACATGTTAATATTTCTAGTTTTTCATGGTAGATAAATAATGTTTGAAGCCACAGCATTCCATTAATCAAAGATTTGTTATCCATAATCTCATATATCAAGAATCTAATCTCAAGGAAATACTATGCAAGGTTATTAAATTACAATGAAAATGGATATGAGTCAAAGCCACACTCATGTCTCAATAAAAAAAAACAATGCACTGTCATTTCATTGTTTACTAAAAATCTAATTTGAATACTAAGATATGTTAGCTGAGATGTTATTTAAGCTGATTGGAGTAAAATTCCAACGCCGCTAGTACTTTTTAGCATTCTAAGAACATAATACGAGTTTCTGTCACCAATCTATGCAGCTGATATTGAAACTCACAAAATTTGGAGGTTATACCCGTCTAGGTGGGCTCAATTGTTAAAACGAACAAGAAAACTTGGGATTCAACAGTAATTCAAGGCGACACGTAACATTTTTAGAATTGTTTACATGTTAAAATACCTTTCAAGCAAAATGTTCGATAGTACGTAGGTGCAAATATTAGCCCACTTTAACATAATAAATGAGGTAATTTAAGGCAGCTAGAACTAAAGTTGATAACGTAGAGTAAAACAACTTACTATTGGTGGCAGATTTGATATGAAATTTGAAAACTTGAAGGGGTTTTCGTCTCCTATTTTGCGAATTTTGCTTGAACAGCTAGACGAAAAATGTCTTCTTGACAGGTCGATAATAACCTGAAATAAAAAAATCAATGTGGAGGAAAAAAAGGAGGACAAATGATTCCAGTGATCACTTCTTAAAACTAAGTAATAATAAGCTATTTCATTAATTGATCAACAAATAGAAATTAAGAAAACTGAAACTGCATCGAGTGATCAGATTCTAAGAAAAAAAACAACTGGTCGTTTCGTTGAAACACAGGGTTACCTTTTGCTTAAGTCGAATTGTAAAAGTACAGTAAGAATGCGAAATTATAATTGTCACAATTATTTATTATCCAAACGATTCCGTTTGAGAACTAAAATGTTTTTTTAAATCAAACAGCGGACACAGCGCAAGAAAAACTCAAACGGTGGCTATTAACTAACGTTTTGTTATTGCTAAATGTTGCTAAACATAGGTAAAACATTTTGAGTTTTTATTTTTTTTTACTTTGTTTTATTAAAATTATCGTCATTATTAGTTATTGATGTATAAAATAAAAGATATTTTAAAATCTGTATATGAAGCCTTCAAACGTGTTAATAAATACCAGTAAAAGGTTTCGAGTTGAGGTTATGTTAAAACAAGCGATAGTGGCTCAGAGGTTTCGTTATTAAGCGTCGCTCTCAATTAAAATAACATTTCGGTGAAAATGACAATTTTCTTCCCCATCCTTTCCGTTGCTGAGATCCCTGAAGTGTCATTCGATATCTGATAATGTGCGCCTGCCTATACTTTGCGAGCGCGCTTAAACAATTTTAGTTCTTCCACTCGATACTAGATGGCGCTAAGGTCAACTTATAAAAGGTCTGTATTAACAACTCTACCACTAATTACATACTGAGACTTTGTTATTTAAAGCCTATGGGCGATAAACGCAAAATTAACAAAAACTTTAAATTTACACACATAGCTTAGGACACCGTAGTGTGTCAATCGTACTATATTATTAGTCGCTATAACAACGGATGTTAAAACCAAATATACTTTATGTAGCGTTAAAATAGTTACTTAACAGTGATACGGAACCCTTGGTGGGGGACCGACTCGCATTATTTATAGTCCGCAGCCTACTTAAGATTACGATAGGCTCGTAAACCCCAAGTTTGGGAAACACAACTCAAAGAGTCAAATGATTTGAATTTCAAAAACATTTACTTAATACTGGCCAGATACAAATCATGATCTTATTTGCGCGCGATAACATTAAAAATAAAACTAGGTATTTTTTTAAATGATTGATTGACTTTCGCTAAATCTAGACTGCCAGTACTTTTGCTTGTACCTACCTATTTGCATCTCGTTTTAATAAACACAGGACGATAGAGACGTAATTAGAGTAATGTGAAGGTGACGTCATAGCAAGAGGGAGGTCCTCGAGGGTTGAGCCCTCCGTCAAATAGGTATGCCTCTCGACTGAATTAGTTGTTTTGGCTGTCAAGTAATAAAATCAAGGTTTTTTTAGTGCTCTTTTAATTATTATAAGGGAGGTACTTACATATTTACATTGGCTTGAGGTCCGACTTAAAATCAGAGCGACTTATTTGAATGAATTCCGTCATAATTGTGCTCTAAGCTAACTAAAGCCGCGGGCAAAAGTTAACTACAATAAATTCTAATTTCTTGTTGCTGTTTGCCACTGACGTGTTGTAAAGAGCCTCATCATGTCAGCCGAAAGACGTCCACTGCTGGCCATAGGCCTCCCCCAAGGCTCTCCACTCAGACCGGTCTTGTGCTTTCCGCATCCACCGCGGTCCCGCGATCCTCACCCCTACCTACAACTCGTCTCCCGGTCCGCGGACGCCATTCGAGAACCTTCTGGCTCCTAAGAGCCAATTCTTCTTTTTATGTAATTCTTCTAACATTGTGAATGATTTGATCTTATCTGTTAATTCACCATGTAATAATTAATAAATAAATAAGTAAATAAACACTTGTATTATTTTTATTTTTAATCGACTGCGAAACGCAAAGGAGGGTAATGTGTTTATCAGTTTATGTATGTATGTTTGTTCCTTTGTGGCACACTAGCGACCGAACGCGTAGGCCTATTTTAATGATTCTTACATCAAATCAACCAATTCGTGTTAATCTTGAGAGTGTCACTAAAGTCATGACAGTGTAATTTAAATCCAACGTGGCGACCGTCAGACACTGTAATTGTGAAAAATAAAAAACAAAAAGTTGACAAACTATATCAAGTCGGGTATCATTGAAAAGGTATTTGAAAATCAATTAGTTTTCTTTTATAATTTTTCATATTGAGTGACCATATTTTATGGACTAAGTATAACTTTTTAAAGTTTAAAACATGACTTAAAAAGCTTTAAATAAAACGAAATTATTAAAAAAAAACCCGACTGCAAAAACAGTTAAGTAAAAAGAGAAAAAACTAGTCCTTTATAAGTAGGTACTTAGGTACTTTATACCTACATAGGTAGCTTGAATAATATTATTATTAGGAGTACAGGTGGGGGCAAACAAAAATAACGAAACAGGCTGTAACATTATGCCCCCGCCTACACTCCAAATAATATTCAAGCTACCTATGTATAAAGTAGGTACTTATAATGGGTTAGCATTAAAAAATAAAAACAACAAAATAAGTTTTTCTCTTTTTAGGGTAATGTGTTTAACAGCCTATGTAAGCATGTATGTTGTCCCTTTGTGACACTCTTAGAGACCGAACGCGTGGGCCGATTTTTTAGTTAATTGTTTTTGCAGTCGGGTTTTTTGTTTTCAAATAGGTACTTAATTTTGTTCCAATCAACGAAATAAACGTGTAGTCAAGCCCTTCCAAACGATTAGGTAGGTAGTTCTAAAACTTATCCCATCAACCGACACCAGATCATTACCCAATACGATGTTCCAGACTTAGCAAGTTTTAGTTCCGGAATAACTTAAGGGAACACGTGGTTCATATGATACAGGTCTCGTGAAGGAAGTTTTTCCACATGTCAGGCTAAAACCAATCTTATGTCAATGTCATAAGCACTTTGACATGTAAAAACATTTCTCAATTCAACTATACCTACACAATCTCTCTTCCTCTCTCTGTCAACTCACAGAGTTGCAAAAGCGCTTGGTCGATGCAACTTGTGACCAAAGGGCATGTGGAATGACCTCCCAGCTTGGGTGTTCCCTCCCTCGTACAACATCGGTTCCTTCAAGAGAAGTGTGAAGAGGCACTTTACCAAGCCGGCATGACGGTGCTGACGGACGGGGGGATATTATGTCTCACTTCCGTCAGCATTGTTTTCTGGACTGCATTGTGTGCTTACCATCAGGCGACATGTAGTCACTTTGCCGAGCTGCTATAAAAAAAAAAGTTTTCTCTGTCAAAGAATCAGCATCGCTATTCAGTGTGGCAACGCTGCCAGCATTTTGGGCACCGTGCTACGGGGGCCTTATTTAGATTAAATTTAGTTTTAGCTTGGATTTAATGTAATTGTAAATAAATTTACCAATTATCATAGCTCTCATTATAGGTCCAGCTGCTTAACGGATTTTTCTTTGCATTGTCATTGTATATACTCATTATAGGTGTTATTCTCTAAGGTTGACCACGGCTCATTGAGCGTCTTGTTGGTGGTAGGACCTTGTGCGAGCTCCGTCCGGATCGCTACCACCATCTTACTCGCTAATTCTACCGCCAAGCACTTGCTTGCACTGTTGTGTTCCGGTGTGGAGAGTAAGACAGCCGATGCAATTACGGGCACAAGAGGCATTTCATCTTAACTCTCTGGGTTGGCAGCGCATCTGCAAATAAACCGGGGTTGTGGGTGTCTATGGACAGTGGTGATCACTTACCATCAGGTGAACCACTTGCTTGTTTGCCTTCTTTGTCGTATAAAAAGTCGAAGTGTCAAATTAGCTGTCATATTACAGTGTCGAAAATTTGACACTTCGATGCTGAGCAGCCGTAAACGTGACGCTGTCACCTTAGAATACGAAGAAAATATCGATCCGGCTTGAAGGACCACGCAGACTACCCTCATTTAAATTGCACAATAAAATGATAACTCTGTCTTAACTGCAAGTATTTATATTTGTACAAATGCATAAAAGTTTTGGATTTTTCATTCAAATTGATGTAAATATAACGGCTGTACTGTGCTGGCATATCTCTCTCTTAAATTTAGCAGACAGATATTAAACAGTCCAGGTCTTAAGATTAGATTTTACAAAAGTATTACTTACTAACTCTCTTCATCCCTCCAAAATGGAAACACGCTCGAATACATAATTGCGAAAGTCTCTGCAGAGAAACTGCGAGACGACTGAAAGGCAGACTTAAATCAGAATATCCACTCTTGAAAAAACAATTTAGCGAGTAATGAAATTAGTACAACACTCATTGCGAAGCAGTTCTAGTGTCAGGCCGGCCGGCGAGCCCCCGCGTCCCCTAACACCCCAGAATCTACCCTCGCGGGGTTCGCCACTCAGTTCGCAATTCACCCCCGCATGGAACGCACGGGCGAATCCGTTCCAACCCAAACCGCGATCTTTTCGGAAGTGCAATAACGAAACGTTCCAATTCGAAACTACGTGTTCTTTTTATTTTTAATTAGTGCCAGTGACTTCTAGTGTGCCAGTGCTTTGTGTTTTTTTTTTAAGTTTTGGCGAGTGATTTCTGACTTCGGACGTCCGCATTTTGTGAACTTACGTAAGTGTTTACTGCATTGCGATGGATTATTTTAAGTTTATGACTGTGCTAAATTTAATTTTATCGGGTAAACATTAAGTACTTTTTGTTTGGTCGCTAATAAACGCACGTTTGTTGTTGTTTCTCGTCCTAATCAGTAAGTATGACCGTGAAAACTCTTGCCATAAATATCGATTAATCAAAACAGTTTGCGTAATAACGCGTGATCATATCAAGAATGTGTGACCATTCCACCAATGGTGACTTTAACCATTCTAGATTTTGTGTTGATTAAAATTTTAGTTTTCTCTATGGTGAGTCACATTTCGGGACCTTAGTTAAAAAAAGACGTCGTTTTAAGTTAGAAATTGGGGATGGAAGTTATGCCCTACGTTTTAAGCTCTCGTTAATATTTTCTAGATTAAAAGCTTATTTATGTCATAAAATAAATGGCGCAATACAACTTAGTGAAACCAAAGAAGTTGTCTTATTTTGATAAGTACCTACCGATTGTTAAATTGTAATAGAAGTAAGGTATTATTTTTTAAGAACCTAACTAGATCTGATGTAAGCGTTAGAATAAGTTTTCGTTTAAAATTAAAGTAGTAGGATTTCGATTTAGAATTTACACTTAGTACCTACTTTGGAAATGTTTTTAATATGATAGACGTATACAAATAGAGTTTAACTCGATGTATTTCGCAATAATCCGTAGTCCTTCCTCTGGAAGCGCGCTCCTCGGTGGCAGCGCAACAAACACTGCGTGCCGATGCTCTGTGCCCTAAGCACGACTTGTCGAATCCTGCGTCACGTAAAATCGAATAGTAAACTATAACGAGTTTGTATGACGTTTGGAACAGCGCCCGCCCGTGAGCGTATTTGGAACTAAAATTTACTATGAGATTTCTCGATCTCGATACGATAACCGTAACGTAACGCAGGATTCGACAAGTCGTGCTTAGGACACTGCTCGCGCGTATACTAGGCACAGCTGACAACGGCACACAACTACCCTCGCTTTGAGTGTAATTTTTATTATTATAGTCCGACACATGTCTGGCTAAACTCGACTTAGATATTTATGTTTAAGCGTGAGTGGTCCGTTTATATCACTATGAGTTAGAGTAGTCACCTTAGTACTTTACTTATGCTGATATATGTACATAATACCTAAGTTAAGTACATAAATGTATACTACCTTACCTAGTTTTGTTGGCGATCTTCCAACATTCTAGCGCACAATGGCGAACGTTTTTACGATAGAACACTCGGGCATTTTCAAATAATTTTATGCTACTTTCCTTACGCCAGGGATCAGGGTCAGTATTGAATTAAGTAGTATAAAAATAATAGCTCGACATGTTTCGGACTGGTTAGTAGTCCCGCCGGGTCGCGCGCTCCCAGAGGAAGGACGACGGTTAGTCTGAAACATGGCAAGCTAGAACTCGTCTTATATTATAGTAATAGTAATAAATAAATAAATAAATATCGTGGGACAATTGACACCAAAATGTCCTAGTAGATACCACCCAAATTAAGCAGACCTTAAAGGGATCTCTACCAGCCAACCTTTGGCAGTGATATGGTCACTATACGGTGACAAGCTAGCACATTTCCCCATTCTGTTCCAAGAGTACTTAAGTACGTATCAAAAAGCATTCTGTTACAAAAAACATTTTAAATACAAGCTTTTTTGCCATCTGTACTTGTTGTTGTCTGTAGGGACTTGTATTGTCTTGTCATTAAACTTGCATATCCATACCAAAGACGTCGACGCCATTCACCGTTGAAGAGTTCCTTCCTGCGGAGACGATCCTGGACGCCAGAACTTCACTACCAAATTATTGTATTGTCACCGGACTTACCTAGGTATGCAAAATTTCATCTCAATCGGTTGAGGATACCTAACTGCTTTATAGTTAACTAGCTGTTGCCCGCAACTTCGTCCGCGTAGATTTCGGTTATCGCTATCCCGCGGGCACTATACAATTTTCCCGAATAAAAAGTAGCCTATGTTATTCCTCAATATTCAAACTGTCTTCTTACCAAATTTCATCTAGATTGGCGCAGCGGTTTTTCCGTGAAGAGGTAACAAACAGACAGACAGAGAGACAGAGAGACAGAGTTACTTTCGCATTTATAATATTAGTTAGGAAGTTAGGATAGTCAGGATTAGTTAGGATTAGGATTCAGTTGCAATATAAAATACAAATTAAAACATTGCAAATTAAAAAAAGGTTTGCATAAAAACGCATATAATTAATTAGGTTATGGCCGCGGCTTTGTCCCCGTGAAATATCTCAAAATGGGCTAGTTCCCTATCCCGCGGGAATTTCGAAAAATCCCTTCTTAGTGCACCTCTAGGATACTCAAGGTATGCGTTTTCCAAATTTCAAGTCTTTAGGTCCAGTGCGTTGTCTGCCAGTCAGTCAGTAGGTACTGTTTTATAGGTATAAAAGATAAGTTTCTAGGACACCATTTAATGTAATTATTCCTTAGCAATTAAGGAGATTTATGGTTATTGTCTAGCGTTCCCAAGGATTCAGACAAGACTATGTAAATGTGCTCTAAATTCTCTATGGAATGTTTAGAGCAATAGACATTCTAGACACGGTTAGGAGCGCGAAGTATGCTAATTATTATTGCCAGCATCATAGGGTAGGAGGGTTGTTTGGCAATCTCAGCGTCTTCATATAATGCTAATATGTGTATTATTGTGTATCGATGGTACCAGAGCTTTGACGAAATTGGAATAACCACTCTAGACCGGGAACCTAAAGAGGTAATTCCAATGCAATGCGGTGTAGTCGCGCGAGCAGAGCCGCGGTGCGCAATGTGCGTCTCGCCGCCGCTGGGTCGTGCGCTCCCAGAGGAAGAACTACGAATTAGTCCGAAACATGTAGTTTATTTGACTATGAGTGAGTCTCACGGTAGTTCCATGTTAAAAATTTCGCCAAAGTTGAGGTACTTAATAATACGAGGTTGAGTCAGAGTACCGTAGATATGTTCAGATGCTAAGATAATCATTTGAAAAACCAAGCCTTTACAAAAAATCGCTCACATCAGGAAAAACGTAGAGCTCTTTTTTTATTCAGCAAAAATTGAACGATTCTAGAAATTTCAAAACAAGAGGCAACGCGGCTAGTCGCAAGTGTTCATGCGGCGGTGATCGCTTTACATCAGGCGATCAAAAAGATCGAAAGAGCTCCATCGAAATCATTATTTGGTAGCTAAATCATCTGGCAGGGATCCAAGAATCCGTCAATCACAACTTAGCTCCACTATAGGCTATAATAATGTATGTAGGTAAGAGCTGTAACAGCAATTAAAATTGTAGCGAGCTCTCGCTTCACGCTTGATGTAGTGTGGACAATGGATGTGCCAGACTGTAACTCTACCGAATAAATAATACGATTATAGTACATGTGTACAGGTATGGTTTAATTTATTAGTCAATTACACTGTAGTGGATTTAGTAAGTACCTAGTTGGATTCGAATGAGGAATATATTACATCTTGCTTATGTTTTTACCTTAGAGCACGATTTCCCCTCTTCCAAATCTCTAACATTAAGTCTCTACCAAAATGATCAGGGTCTGTTGATTGTGTGCGTGGTTTTGGCATTTGTGTGAGGGTTTTGTTTTAGTGTGCGTTTGTAGGAAGGTAAAAAATTTTGACAGAAGCTTAGACGTGTGCTGTACGTGTGTGTTCCTCGTCCCCCTCAAAAAGTGGCAGAAAAATTGTAGTGCATAGATAAGCCAAATTCGCTTCCCGTCCGTCTGCTTATGGTTTTTACGGGTAAAAGTGTAGTAGTTTTTTTATGGCTCGTCGGCTAGCTTTAATTAAGAGGAAGGCAACCTAAAATAATAATTGTAAATGCGAAAGTAGCCCTCTGTTCTAAACCTTAGAACCGATTTTGATTAATATTGGTATAGGTATAATATAATTTTTCTACTCCTATATTATAATCTGTCAATTAAATGGTAAAAAAGTGTACAATAATAACTAATGTCATAAGTCTGTTTCAAGTTTTATGCTCTGTGGTAAAAAAACAGTAACATAATAATCCATACAAATTTCATTACGTTACACTTTTTTCGCGGGTTTACTTTGGAACTTTAAATTTGAAAACGAAGAAATGTTTTAACTATTTCTTTACAAATATTTCTTATTTCTATAATGAAGTCGTGGAAAATAGTAGTTTATGCAACTGCTACATAATGAGTGTTTTAAGGCCTAATTATGTGGAGTTGCATACATTACTTTATCTACACACATATTATAAGTACTCTAAGATGGGTTCAGAAGCCGAGGGCATATATCGTACCCATACCCGTCACGAATTTGATTGTTTTTTTAAATCATAGATACCGAGCTGACGTTTCGTAAACCGTTTTTTTTTGTAAAAAAAAGAATCGCATTATTTAGTATACATGTCGGACTGAACTCGACTTATATACGCGAGTGATCCGTTTTACTTCACTATGATTGTAAATTACGTTGGCCGTCAAATTCGAAAAATCGAATTCGATATCGAAAAGTCATTACGACATCGAATTCGATGTCGTAATGACTATTACTTTACTGCTGGACCTGCTGGTCGTGGTGGTTGGCGGCTGAGGCGACGATGTACTGCAATGCTGGTCATTTTCTACGGATTCTGAACGCATTATAGAGGACTTATGATATGTGTAGATAAAGTAATGTATGCAACGGTACATAACTGGTCATTATACACTCGTGTGATTTATTATGAAAACTTGTGATTATTATGAAAATGTATAATGACCTTGGTTATGTTACAGTTGCATAAAATACTATTTTACGTAGGTAACGATAACTTAGTAGCCCCATTTTCTTATATTTTTAACCGACTTCAAAAAAGGAGGAGGTTCTACGTTCCACTGTATGTATTTTTATTTTTTATTTTGTTTATTATGTATGTACATCGATTACTCCGTCAATTGTAGACCGATTTTGAAAAATTTAGATTTTTTTATTTTATTCGGAAGGGTATACTCCTGAGGTATGCTCCTGAGGTGTCCCATTGTCACCAAGTCATGATCTGATGACCCTCAAATATTTTCTAAAGCTATTCAAGTATTTGCGTCTGGTAGTCATCATCTCATGTTGATGAGCTGATGATGGAAGGTACAACTCCTTAACGGTTAGGAGTTGGAGGATAATTCTGAAAATGTTAAATCAACAAAAAATTGTGAAATAAAAATCTTTTAACAAAAAAGTAAAACCGCCTTCAAAAAAAACCTTAAAAAAAAACGTTAAATAATCCTCTACAGCCTTAAGTTTTGTGGCCTCTAGCACTTGCAGAAATACGAAGTCGGTGCATCATTCAAGGAATATTCCGCTCGCACCGCACCGACTTTATATTTCTGCTAGTGCTAGGCCATAAAACTTAAGGCTTTAGAGGATTTTTTACGTTTTTTTTCTAAGTCTTTTTTTAAGTTATAAATTCTAACAATTTGCTGTCGACAGATAGCAAGCAGAGGTTGGATTGCCTACCAACAGCAAGTTTATTGAGACAGCAAACTTGAAGATAGATGTTTTTTTTTCAGTAGGTAGGTAGATGAAGAAGGGATAGATGAATATTGGAAACAGCTGTAAACCCGGCAACAGAGTTACATTTAGTGTCGTCAATGCGGTCGGGTATGCAGAGGTTGGCTGCAAAGACAATCCCACAATATTTTCTTTTCCTTGGTTTATGAAAACTCTCAGTACCTATATTTCCGGTTTCACCAAACTTACACTGACACAATGTACTATAGAAAAAATCGATGCCTGACCCACAATAGAACCATCTCACATTAAACGTCTTAACTATTTTCCTTAACAAACAATGCGACGGCACTATGACGTTTACAGTGAAAAGCTTCGTGAGTCACGAATCAATTTGCTCGATAGTACCTACATACCTATGGGAGCAAGCGGGAGTAGATGTACTTATACCTATCGGCTGTAGGCATCGTTATGTTCTGTTTAATTCACAATTCTATAAGCATATAAGGGTATGAATAGTCATTATAACTTCGTTGATGGTTATCCGCGTGGCAGCGTGGTGATTACGCGTTTAGGGCTGTAGTTAATTAGTTTCTGACCCGTTTTAGCTTCTTTAAGACACGCGTGGGGTCCCTATAGTGACATGTAGTATCGCTAAACGTATAGTTGGAAGGAGGATGTTCCAAGGAGCCATCGCAGACCGGATTGTTTCAAAAACGTTAGCTCTAATTCAATAAAGTCTATCATGAAAGTTTTAAAGAAAACAATGGATTATTTCTAGATTTCATGTATTTTTTTTGGCGAGTAGGTAATTAATGCAGGTATTTCCAAACTATTCCAGCGTTTAAAACCTGTGTTAGCTAATACCTGGGATAAGAGAAAAACATTGGTCTCTGTAAACATTACCCAAATTGCACAAAACAATCAATCAAATACAACATACAATGACAAAGCAAAGAAAAATCCGTTAAGCAGCTGGAGCGTTAAGAAACTAATTAAACAAAAACAAAAATAATCAATAAATCGATTATTTTCATTCAATCAAATACAAATTAAACGCCGCCTTTCAATTCGCATCCGCCATTTGCTTTTCGCTACAAAATGGCCGTCTCATTAGGCGGGAAAACAGAAAGAATATTTATTATCATCACCTTTGTCACGTGGTGCGAACAGGGCTGTGTCGTTAATTTTTCTAAAGAAAAACAGCGTTATTGTCTTTTTTTCCGTTTCTTCGTTATTAATGGGAAGCCTACGGAACACCTGAGTTGGAGGTTTTCCCATTGTACGGCCTTTGATAATCTAGATTTATGCTTTGGTTATTTTGTGTTTTCATTTATTTTGATATGAAAGTGTTTGATGGACGGTTAAAGAGCTTCGTTGGACAGATAAAATTTATGATGCCAGAGGTCTACCTGTCCTGTGGTTTGGCCTTATAAAGTTGTTTCTCGAAACCCGGTGGCAACCTTGTAACTATGTACCTAATCTGGCGAGAACATAAAGGAAAAGGGTTTTAATTTTCATCTCAGGGTAGTAAATTACCTGTGTGTCAAATAAAATGGCCGATTAAGCTTGGGACAACGCGATCCAATATAGCTGCTGTTCAAAGCCTTTGTAATGCTGTGGAAGAATCTAAAACGCTGCCGCACAGAATTTGAAAATGACAGTTTATAATTGTACTTATTTAACCATGAATTCGATGCCAATGAAAATGCAATGATCTAGGAGGAACTGTTTTTTAACCCCCGACGAAAAAGAGGGGTTATAAGTTTGACATGAGTGTATCTGTCTGTGGCATCATAGCTCCCAATCGGACGGACCGATTTCCATGTGTTTTTTTTAAACGAAAGCTAGTTTAATCGAGATGGTTCTTACCTAAGTTTAATTGAAATCTGGAACAATATTCTATTAAATATGAATGGACCTCTAAGTCTAAGTAAGTAAGTTTAGGTTAAGCTAGTTGAGGCCTTTTGCTGATGTATTTAAATGTAAATGCCCGTTACTTGACATTGTACCTAATATTAATGATGTAGTTTTATATGGACCTAAAATAAATTATAAGTAAGTAATTTTCAGACATTACTAAGATTATGGCTTATCTCTCATGAATATTTTGATTTGAAATTTCACGCTGAACTTCCCATAATGTTTAAGTTTTCCCAAGTGAAGCGGCGCACTTTAAAATGTTAAAATTTTGCAATAAATTTTCTGCCTTTGAAAATATTTAAAACCTAATCAAGTTTGTGAAGTAATTGTTTTTAGTTCATAAATATGGACCTCCGCAAAGTAAACGCCTCATTCCATAAATTGTAAGTTATAATCTATTGTGCTCTACATACGGTTTGAGATTAAAATCTCTTTTTTTTTTTAAAGTGACTGTAGACAGACACAAATTGATATAAGAAGGGCTCCTCTATGTAAGTAAACCGCTCATCTCAAATAGAAAATTCGTTTAATTTAAACACTTATAAGCTCTGTACGTGTATTTTAATTTACGTAACTTTACCGTACTCTATACATAGTTAAGCTCTAAGATAAATATTATAAAGCCATGTACTTCACTAATGTAAATTATTACATTAGGGCTGGCAGTTTTCTCTCTCAATGAATCAGCATCGCTATTCAGCGAGGCAACGCTGCCTGCTTTTTGGGCACCATGCCACGGGGGCCTTATTTAGATTTAATTTATTAACCGACTTCAAAAGGAGGAGGTTCTACGTTCCACTGTATGTATATATATATTTATGTATGTACATTGATTACTCCGTCAATTGTAGATCGATTTTCAAAATTCTTTTTTTATTCGAAAGGGTATACTCCTGAGGTGGTCCCATTGTCACCAAGTCATGATCTGATGATGGGATCCTAGGGAAATCGAGGGCAACCCTCAAATTTTACAGGCACGTACTATGTGTTTCATATATTTTTTAAGGCTATTCAAGTATTTGCGTCCGGTAGTCATCATCTCATGTTGATGAGCTGATGATGGAAGGTAGAACTCCTTAACGGTTAGGAGTTGAAGGATAATTCTGAAAATGTTAAATCAACATAAAATTGTGAAATAAAAATCTTTTAACAAAAAAGTAAAACCGCTTTCAAAAAAAAAACCTTAGAAAAAATAAGTAAAATAATCTGAAATAATGATAAATAAATAAAAAAAATGCGTTTATTTCGGACAACAGAAACTAAAGCCTAAAGTTTTATGGCCTAGCACTAAGCAGCAGAAATATGAAGTCGGTGCTTCATTCAAAGAATATTCCGCTCGCACCGCACCGACTTCATATTTCTACTGCTATTTAGTTTTAGCTTAGATTTAATGTCATTGTAAATTGCTTTTATTAGTAAATAAAACATGTTAATCATTACCCGACCTTATTCAGCCTTTACTTCAGCCTCATGTTTTTTTGACAATGACGAACATCTGTGACCTATTCCTTCAGAATTCCGCACTAAGCCCAAAGCACGAATATTCGAATCCTGCGTAACGTAATCGTTATCATATCGCTATCTAGAAACTTCATATTAAATTTCAAATAGCTGTTCCGAATGTCACACAAATCTCGATAACGCTCTATTCAATTACGTTACGCAGCATTCGAATATTCGTGCTCGGTGCTCTTTTTGTCTGGAACCGACAGCTCTGCTCTCGGTCCGAATTCAGCTGGCTGAACAATTAATTCTATAGTCTCTTTGAGACTTTAGAGAGCGAACGCTATTGCAACTCCCCACTTTTCTAATATTTAAAAATAGTTATTTTTTTATTTAAGTACTTACTTAGTTCTATATGCTTTCTTACTTTTGGATTAAGTACATTAACTATTGAAATGCTGGCTTTAATTATGTTATCTTAAGTACTCGTCATAATTAGGTACTACGTCTGTGGCAAATACTACGTGTGTGCAAACCGTGCGAGCCAGAATAAAAAAAAAAGGTACAGTCTGCAGCAGAAGTAGCTAAGCAACTGCTAAGCTAAGCTCGGCTCTATTGTTATAGACATAAGAGCTTGTGTAGGTCATTGTGACCGCTTCGGTTGCTTAGCTATTTTTGCTGCTAACTTTACTAGTGCCAGTGCCCTAAGCACGACTTGTCGAATCCTGCGTTACGTTACGGTTATCGTATCGAGATCGAGAAATCTCATACTAAATTTTAGTTCCAAATACGCTCACGGGCGGGCGCTGTTCCAAACGTCATACAAACTCGTTATAGTTTACTATTCGATTTTACGTGACGCAGGATTCGACAAGTCGTGCTTAGGGCACTGATGGCCTGTCGGCCACAGAACGTCACTTTCGACCTATACTTACTTGCTTCGTGCTCTTTAAAGTCCCGCTGAGACTGTATGTTAATTGTATATCGAAAAACTCTACACATAGGTAAGTAACTAGGTACACAACAGTGCCCTAAGCACGACTTGTCGAATCCTGTGTCACGTAAAATCGAATAGTAAACTATAACGAGTTTGTATGACGTTTGAAACAGCGCCCGCCCGTGAGCGTATTTGGAACTAAAATTTAGTATGAGATTTCTCGATCTCGATACGATAACCGTAACGTAACGCAGGATTCGACAAGTCTATCTTTAACTTCTATTGGTGTGGTTAGTGGGAGCGACAGAATGATAAGAAGGCCAATTAATTGAACATGACATTTATTGAAGGATTCAATTATAAGCCAAGCCGGCACGCTTGGGACTAACTAAACCTTATCTAAACCGGTCGACGCGCACTGAATCTATAACGTGGTGAAAAGTCCACACGCGCGCTGGCCAGCGGTAAAGAAAAATTGTCTGTGCACTTACGGGACTCCTCGGTCTACCTCGGTGTTGGTGTGTCGTATCAGGCGACGGAAGCCGTAGTCGGCACGAGTATGTTCGGAGACCCTCAGGCCGTCAAACCCTACTGGCAACAGCAAGGTGAGGCCCGGGGGACAGTCAGACGTAGCCCCTGGTGGTGCAGACGCGGCACAGCGCGCAGGTGCGCGGGCGGGCGTGGAACCCTTGGCGTCGCAGAATTGCCACAGAGTCCGCCCGCCGGAACTCTGGTCCTACGGGAAAGGCTCGCGCTGTCTCGGCGAGGCGCGTAGTCGATGATGGAGGGCTATTAAACCCTTGGCTTCAGCACGAATGCACTGGGCCGCCCACTGGCCCAGGCCTGCGGGAAATCGGACGCGGTGGCGCACGGCGCGCGGCGTCAAAAACTAGAAGGCTTTGAAGTCCTTGGCATCAGTGCGAGCACACTAAGCCGCCAGCTAGCTTAGGCCTACGGGGAATGTGAGAACGGCAGCGCTCCTCGATGCACACACGTCACTCCGCGACACATATACGCACTCCTCACAAACCCTACTGACACTGCGTCTCAGAGGACGTCACAAAAATGTTCACAGCCTGCCAATGCATCGGGTCTGGTGCGACGCGCTTACGCGGACGCGTGGGTGGTTGGAATTACATCGCGGTACCGCGTTTGCGCTTATTTACGCGGCGTTTTTACGTCAAATTACGCGCACGAGTGACATGCGCCCACCCAGGAAGGGGATCGCCGCCAGACTGTCAGTGTGACAGATCACGGCCAGGGAATTCAGGAACGCGTTTCGTTTGACGGGATGTTAAACTCTCGTCAGCCGCTTAGTAACTTCCAAATTTAACAAACTACCACGGCGCTACGCGCAGACATGTTTTAATTGTATACGAGCACGCGGCGGGTGTCCCTGACAATTCGTGGTAAGACGAAGTTTCGAGCTTGTACAACGAGTCACGGTTAGTGTGCGATGGAACGAAACGTAGGTTCCGTGAAACGGAACGCTCTGACAAGGTGTCAAAGTTTTTCTCTCAAAACAACTACCTACGAGAAAAAGCGCGGGAACGTCTGACGGAGTGGCGGTCTTTTTTAAAAAGTTTTGAAATAAAAATTCAATAATTTTGATATTGTATATATTTCGTGTAAATAGTGTACAAAACTGTTATTTGCATAGTTACATATAAGACCAAGTGTAAATATGGGGAAGTCTAAGGCGAAAAAGCGAAAAAAGAAAGCTGAAGGAGATGCCGATGGTGCAGGCCATACAGGCGATGTAGATTCGTCTTCTGAATATTTAACAGATACTTCTCAGGATGAAAAAAAAGAGAGTGACAAATACAAAGATTTTAAAATCCCAAACTACGTGCGTTTTTATCCTGAACAAGGAGGAAGCTTCGAATACATAGTTTTTATCGAAAGCGCCAAGCCGGAACAGCCCATAGGAAACCGGGACATGATGTCATTGGCAAACTCTTTGAAAAGGTATAATAAGGGAGTGAAACAGTTACAGCGAATAAATAAATACAAAGTTGGTGTTGTATTTGAGCGGCCAGGCCTGGCTAACGCGGCTCTACAGAACAAGAAATTTCTGGACTCTTATGGTTTGCTGGCGTCTATCCCAGCGGCGGCCAGTGAGGTCACAGGGGTCATCACACATGTTCCTCTTGAATTATCAAATGAGCAAATTTACTCGGCATTGACTTCCACAAAAATATTGTGAGTATTCGACGATTCATGCGGCGTACAAGGACTGACACTGGTCAGATTAAGTTGGAACCCACAAAGACAGTGTCCATTACATTCTCTTGTCCTATTCTACCTGAGAGTGTCGATTTGAATAGTTGGAGATTTGAATTGCGAACATACATTCCTCCAGTTAAGCAATGCCTCAAATGTTTCAGGTATGGACACATTGCCAAATTTTGCAAGAATGCAGAGCGCTGTTCAGTATGTGGTGAGTCCCATAATTATAAAGATTGTCCAAAACCAACCGCAGAGGCCATATGTTGCCACTGTAGCGGGAATCATGTAGCTATTTCATCCTTGTGCCCTGTAAAGAAAGAAAAAATTAAATTAAATAGAGAAAAAGCACAAAACAAACCATACTCTGCTGTGATCAATGAAAAGTCATTCCCTCCCTTAAATCCCATAGATACATTAGCTTCATTAATAAAATCAGATCACATTCTAAATACAATTGTAGAATCAGTTACAAAATTACTAATAATGCATAAAAATAATGAAACTATCTCTACCAAGAGTATAAGAGATACTCTCTTGGATACTATTAATAAAAATAAAAAGTAGTCTACATATTTAATTCACTTTCCATGGATTATTTAAACATAATTCAATGGAACGCTCAGAGTTTACCTGCTCATAAATATTTATTAACAATTTTTTTACAAGAGAATCACATTCATGTAGCTGTTAGCGCGGAGATTCTACCTAGGGTCAGGGTATTGGAGAACCTGATGCGAGGTACGGAGAAACGAAGGTTTCTATACGACCTGGGGCGAAGGGTCGCGGAGCAGCCACCAGAGTTAGTGGACTGTATTTAATTTGCGGGTTTTCGTATGCTAGACTATGTACCTAAGTGGCAGTCAGTGGCGGTCAGATGGAAAGCACGCCTACCTTGAGGATCCTCGCGCAGCTCGCAGTATCCAGGCAGGATCTAGGGTCCAGCCAGGCGTGGATTACACCAATCCAGCAGGGTGTTAAAATGTTCTAGGGGGTCTAAATGTTGGTTATAGTCTAAAAAAGGTGGCCACCTCAACTTCCTTTCACCAATTAAAACACTCGCGACGAATCGAGAGGCTGAAAGACTCAGATTAAGTCCTTATTTCCAATTTTTCAGCAGCACAAGCACGTGTTCTGCCGGCTTGCTAGATAGAACTCGAACTCCATTTTTGATGGCGCTCGGCGGGCGATGTTTGAATCAGCCAATCAGGTGCGCGCTCAGCTCAAGCGCGCGACAAATGATGTGTAGGCGTGCGGGAGGGAAAGGGATAAAAGATATAGGTGGAATACTGACTGCCAACTTAACTAATATTGGAGCTAGCTAAATTTGCAAGTATGCAGGCGCATTAAAAGCGCGCGAAGTTTAAAAGGAACTATTTTGGCGTTAACATTTCCTCCCCGCCTTAAAGGGTTGCCTCTACAGGACACTACAGTATAATTAAAAGAGCAAACTCCTAAGAATTTATGCCTAACTAACTAAAAGTAAAGTTTAGCTCTATGGGTAGAGACAGAAACTTGGATAACGAATTATTACTAACTACAACTAAGGTTATTGCGCAGTCATCTGCATACTTATTGACTAGGCAACGGGCATAATCGAACGACGGGGCGCGTGAAGCTACCCTTACTGGTCCTAACAGTAACAACGCGCGTGGTACCGTCCTTCGAGGGATGAACTGCCTCCACTATACCTAATGGCCAAGAAAAGGGTGGTATGTTATCGGATATAATGACAACAACCGTACCTATTTGAATGGGTGTAGTTAATGTTGTCCATTTCGCTCGAGATTGCAACTGGTGCAAATACTCGACACGCCATCGCTGCCAAAAGCTCTGAACGATTTTGTCGAGGAGAGAATATCTCTCTTGTAAGTTTACATTCTCCACATACGGCGTGGGTACCGAAAGAAGTGGCGCCGTGTGGAGGAAATGAGCCGGCGTGAGAGCAGCGGGCTCTGCGGGGTCGCTACTCATCGCAGTGAGCGGGCGCGAGTTTACAAGTGCCTCGACTTGGGCTAGGACAGTCAGCAGCTCCTCGTAAGAGAGTATTTGCTGTCCGACGACCTTGAACAGATGATTTTTAACCACTTTGACCATACTTTCCCAACTTCCACCGAAATGGGGAGCAGCAGGAGGGTTGAATTTCCAATCTATGCGATTTTCTAAAAGTTCATGTTCAAAGTGTGGGCGATACCCATCGAGGAACTTGTAAAGATCACGCAAGTATGAGCGGCAGCCAACGAAGTTAGTCCCCTGGTCTGAGAACATACACTGAACTGGACCGCGACGCGATAAGAATCGTTTTAAAGCTGACAAGAAGTTGACAGTACTCAACTCTGTCGCTATCTCGATATGGAGACAACGTGTCGTCAGACAAGTAAAAATACACAGCCATGCCTTGCGACTTTTCACTCCTCTTCCACGAACTGGCGTATACTGAAGAGGACCAGCGTAATCACACCCTGTATGCGTGAAGGGTTTCACTACTGGGTTGACGCGGCAACTCGGCAAATCAGCCATGAGTGGCAAAGTCGGTCGAGGTTTTGCTCTGAAACACGTGTTGCAATTACGGATGCGATGACGAATGACTCGTCGAGCGGCGAGTATCCAGTACTGATACCTGAGTAAGGACATCAGTAGTTCAGGGCCTGCATGCAAATGCTTCTTGTGGTAGTAGTCAACTACTATATCCACCACATGATCGTGACGAGGCAACACACACGGGTGTTTTTGCACGTAGTCAACGTCAGCATTTGACAGACGACCACCGACGCGAATTAAACCATCCTCGTCTAAGAACGGATGCAGTTTTTGTAATGCGGGTGAACAAGGTTCCCTGTTTTTCAATTTTTGAAGGTCATCACCAAAGTGAACCTTCTGAAGCGAAACTAGAATTTTCTTCTCAGCAAATTCGAATTCGGATCTGGAAACTGTCACTGAGCGCGGCAATAGTTTTAAAAAACGGCACACGTATACAGTTACTCGTAACAGCTTTGACCAAGACGAAATCCGTTGTGAGAGTGCATGCAGAGGAGACTCGGCACTATCCGTAATGACGGCATGTGCGAGTGGCTTCAGTTCAGGCATGTCATCGACAGAATCGCGATCGAGCTCCTTTATAGGCCATTGTGAAGGATCGCTCAAGATCCACGGCGGTCCTTGGTACCACAGTGGGTGGCTTATAAGCTTCGCGGGTAAAAGACCTCGCGATAGGCAGTCAGCCGGATTCTCAATTCCAGCTACGTGGTGGAAGCAATTGGCAGGAACGTTCTCGACGACCTTTACAACGCGATTTGCGACAAAAGTTTGCCAGCGGTGAGGAGATGAATTGATCCAGCAAAGGACTATCTTCGAGTCAGTGAAAGCGTAGATCTGATTTATTTTATAACGCGGTTCAAAATTATCTAGCACCTTACGCATAAGTTTCGACAGAAGAACTGCAGCGCACAGCTCCAGCCTAGCTATTGAAGTCGTCTTCAATGGAGCGACCTTTGATTTTGAACACACCAGCTGAACCGTCACGTCAGCTCCGTTAACAACCCTAAGGTAAACGACGCCACCGTAAGCACGCTCGCTAGCGTCCCCGAAACCCAAAAGCATCGCGGTGCAACCCTGCACTACGCCGAGATGGCGCGGTATACGAATCTCGTTAAGTCTCGGAAGCTCAGCGCAAAACTGCTCCCAAAGCTCCACAATATGCCGTGGGGGAGTTTCATCCCAGTCACACTTGATCAGCCAAAGCTCCTGAATAAGAAGTTTAGCGTACAAAATGGTGGGAGCAACTAAGCCCACGTTGTCCCACAGACGCGCTACAGTTGACAGAATGGCCCTTTTAGTGCACGTTGATTCAGGTTCATTGACCTTGAAATAAAAGAAGTCCCCTAATTTATTCCAGTGTAAGCCGAGGATTTTTTGAGGACCACTTCTATCGATTTCAAGGTCTGTGGACGCTCGGTGCGAAGCAGGTATCTCACGCAACACGCTTTCCGAATTGCACGTCCACTTAACAAGATCAAACTGACCACGTTTAAAAAGATTTATGAGCTCTCTACTCGCGGCTATAGCAACAGTCTCGTCATTGGTTGACGAGTCGTCGGCCATAATACTGAAACAGACGTCATCCATATAAGTCGAGGTGGATGCTATGGACGCCGCAACAGGAAACTGATCGCCTTCGTCAGCGATAAGCTGTTGCACTACGCGTAGCGCGTGGTACGGGCTCGACTTCATGCCGAAGCATACTCGGTTGAACTCGTAAGTGCTCATGGGATCCTGCGGTTGGAATCTGAAAATGATCCGTTGAAAACGACGATCGGATTCACGCACTCCTATTTGTAAATACATTTGACGACAGTCTGCGGTAAGCGCAATTTTAAACAACCGAAAGTTTAAAATTATGCAAAAAAGGTCACCCTGTAGATTAGGGCCCGAATGTAACACATCATTAAGAGACACACCCGTAGTCGTTTTACAGCTTGAATCTAAAACCATGCGATATTTTGTGCTATCTTTGTCGCTACGAATAACCACAAGAGTAGGTATGAAATAACCGATACCGTCTACGTCCGTCGTTACCTCCGATAAATAGCCCTTCTCAACGTATTCACGAATGATATCGTCAAAGGCGGTACGTAACGCACTAGATGCTTCCAGCTTTCTTTCGAGACATAAAAACCTGCGATGGGCGGCGGTGTGTGAATCACCTAATTTAAACACGTCGTCACTAAAAGGTAACGCAACGGAGTACCTACCACTATCGTCACGAGTAGTGGTGGCGCGGAAATGATGCTCACATTCCATGTCACTTTGACTGTGGGCGGGAGGAGCGGTAACCTCCTCAAGTTCCCAGAACTTTTTAAGGAGATGGTCCAACGACGAATCGTGAACTACAGCGCAGCAAGCAGTAGTACATTTATATGGGACCTGCGCGGCGGCAGGAACGGAACCCATTATAACGTATCCCAATACTGTCTGTATGGCGGGCGGTATTCCGGGAAAACTGCTATGTACCATGTTAGGTAGCAACAGGTGCGGAAATATAGATGCGCCAAGTAGCACATCCACCGAGGCGGGCGACGCGAACGAGTCGTCAGCGAGCGGGAGCGAAGATATATGCGCGAACGCACATACATCCACGGGTACCGTGGGCAGGTTGTCCGTAATACGGTCCACTACAAGTCCTGACACGTCAAAACTAGTATTTTTATTTAAGCGCGAGAGTATTTTAAAGTCAGCTGTGCCTTTAATAGATTTTTCAGAGCCGCCTATACCGCGTACAATCATGCGCGATTTTTTATTGTAATTCAATCCCAAGCGCGCGCAACAATCCTGAGTGATAAAATTACTTTGAGATGCCGAATCTAACAAACATCTAATTACCTGCGACCGGCCATTACTATCGTACACTAACACCTGAGCTGTAGACAGTAATATCGTATTACGTTGTATGCATTGCGCGTTTTGTATAGTCGCCGTATCAGACACGTTATGTACATGCGCGGCAGTGGACGCGTTACAAGACGATACTGTTTCATTCGCCACAGGCGGAGAGCTTGACTGAGTAGTCGGTGGAGTGAGCGCAGGCGGCGGCGGGCCGATCAAAGGCCCGGGCGTCGACCGATTATCAACCTTATCCCTATGCAACAAGGTGTGATGTTTCTGTTGGCAGTTGCGACACTTTGTCTTTGAACTACAGTCGCGGGAGCGATGTTTTAAACCTAAACAATTAATACATGCATTATTTTCTTTGACACATCTGAAGCGTTCAAAGGGCGTCAAAGAATCGAACGCGGGACATTTAAAGAAATGGTCGTGCACAATATTTTGACATAAACACCTAGTAGGTATCGCGCTGGCTACGTAAGTCTGAGCGTTAGGCATCTTAGATTTAAGCTTAGGCGATTGTTGCGTATTGTTTGAGGATCGCGATGGGCCTGCACTAGTGCTAGGCTGCGTATTTTGGTACACCCTATACTGACTTTTGACAAAGTCACAAAGATTGCCAAACGTCGGCACTTTGACGTCACGATATCTCATCTCAAACGCGAGGACTGTTTCGTCGTCTAACTTTTTTAAGGCGGTATGTAATAATATATAATCCGCTAAATCATCGAGATTAAGATTCTTAATTGCATTCGCGGCCGTGACAAACTTGTCCATGAATAATTGTAAGTTAGACGATGAAGCAGGACCACTCGCTTTAAAGTTATTTATTTGGTCTAAGTACGTGGACGCGAGCGTCCGCGTGTCTTGATACCTATCGACCAGACAGCTGATGATCAGCTGATAGTTATCAGCGCACGGCGTTATTCCCGAGAATACGGCCTGGGCTTTAGGCGACAGCTTGCCTATTAAATAATGCAGTCTGTCATCATTTGACAGCGATGGGTTGTCATGTACTCGCGACTTAAAACTAGCATAGAATAAAGGCCAATTTCGTATGTCACCATCAAATGACATAAGCTCCAGTGGGGGCAAACACGGTAATTTAGGCATGACCGGTAGACTAGGTTCCGCCCTCGGAGGCGGTTCGCATTGTTTTATTATACGCTTAATACGGCAGTACACCTCTTCGAAAGCAATAATCGGTTGGTAATTAGGTTGCGCGCCGATTTTGTTTCGAAGTAACGTTCGATTATACTCGTCTATTATGTCTTTAAATTCTGTGCGTATTTCGTCAATAGTCGCGACAGAACAGAGAAATGTCTCTTTGAGCTCTGGGCTCGTGTGCGCTTTAAGAGCATTTTTGTATATGTTTTGAACTAATTCAAAAAGGACATTACGTCGCGCTTCCAACAAAGACAGATCAGATTCATAGTTAACATTTAAGCATTTGCTATCACTACTTTCGTCTTGTTTAGGCATGGCGGCACGCGAAATGTTCCTTTCTTATAAGATTACAACAAGTGGGTATAAGTACCTACTGAGCGGCGAGCGCGCTCGATGCCTACCTACGTATAGGAAGGTGCGATGCGTTGCTACACGAGCAAGTCTACCTACTTACAATACGCTGTGCGTTTTTAACTAAGTTATAGTTATATCACTATTATACACTGTAATAGTTATAGAGTAAATAGCGGTTATTATGTTTGAAGCTTAAAGAACTAAGTATTTTAAAGCACGAATGCAGTACAAAATTTAACGTTTCTTTATCGCTTACTAAACAATTAGTTAAAACCTACGAATAGGATTTATTGAATCACTTATAGGTAGATTAATGCCCTAAAACGGCGGTTGTAAGTAAGATTATTTTAATCAGTTTTAGGCAATACCTATAAGGGAGGGCGGAAATGGATACGTATTAGATATTAAACCTAAGTAGGTATCCTTAGTGAAGGCTAAAACGATATTAGCATAAACAGTTGAATTTCGGTTTACGAAATTAAAATAAATACCTAAGTACGTACGAGTACGTCAGTAATGTATCTACTTGAATGAGCAGTGTAAATACTTATCCAGGGACAGATAACTAATGCTGGCAGGTATAACTACCTATCCAGGCTCGAAGTAACAAAATGTTAGCGCGGAGATTCTACCTAGGGTCAGGGTATTGGAGAACCTGATGCGAGGTACGGAGAAACGAAGGTTTCTATACGACCTGGGGCGAAGGGTCGCGGAGCAGCCACCAGAGTTAGTGGACTGTATTTAATTTGCGGGTTTTCGTATGCTAGACTATGTACCTAAGTGGCAGTCAGTGGCGGTCAGATGGAAAGCACGCCTACCTTGAGGATCCTCGCGCAGCTCGCAGTATCCAGACAGGATCTAGGGTCCAGCCAGGCGTGGATTACACCAATCCAGCAGGGTGTTGTCCGATACACCACAAAACAGCACTAAATGTTGGTTATAGTCTAAAAAAGGTGGCCACCTCAACTTCCTTTCACCAATTAAAACACTCGCGACGAATCGAGAGGCTGAAAGACTCAGATTAAGTCCTTATTTCCAATTTTTCAGCAGCACAAGCACGTGTTCTGCCGGCTTGCTAGATAGAACTCGAACTCCATTTTTGATGGCGCTCGGCGGGCGATGTTTGAATCAGCCAATCAGGTGCGCGCTCAGCTCAAGCGCGCGACAAATGATGTGTAGGCGTGCGGGAGGGAAAGGGATAAAAGATATAGGTGGAATACTGACTGCCAACTTAAGTAATATTGGAGCTAGCTAAATTTGCAAGTATGCAGGCGCATTAAAAGCGCGCGAAGTTTAAAAGGAACTATTTTGGCGTTAACAGTAGCATTAATATGTGAAACTTGGCTGAAACCTCACATTAATTTTAATATTAAAGGATATAACATAGTTCGATTAGACTCAGGCAGTCGCCATAATGGCGTCGCCATTTTAGTTCATAATAGTTTACAGTTTGCTAAATTAGATACCTCTTATGATGACTCTATACAAAATATAGCAATTCGCCTGCAATATGGCAATAGTGAGTTTACACTTATGTCAATATATAGTCCTGGTAGTTGTAGAAATGTATTCACTAAATCAAAACTTGATAATTTAATTAGTAGTTTACCGGGTCCTTTGCTGATTGCCGGCGACTTTAACGCTCGGCATACGGCATGGGGCTGTAGTTCCATTGACTCACGTGGTCGTGATATTATTGAAAGCATCAATGAAAAAGACTTGGTTCTTCTGAATGATGGGCAGATGACGACTGTTGGATCTAGTACCTGGCAAAGAAATGCATTGGATCTAGCAATGGTGTCACCCTCCTTGGCATTAAGTTGCGAGTGGTCTGTTTATGATGACCCCATGGGCAGCTACCATTTACCTATAATCATAAAAATTGAATTATCCTCTCATTATAGTACTGCTGAAGTGCATTTTTTTACACCACTTTCTCGTATTAATGTTCATTTGGTTGATTGGCAAGAATACAGCAGTAAAGTTGACCTTTCATTACAAAATTTTCAAATCAATCAGTCTAATCCTTTAAAGTGTTATTCTGATTTAATAGAACTGTTAAGTGTTGCCTTGCAACAGTCTAGTGCTGTTAAAAGGAAGTCTTTTTCTCCTAATTCATCAGGTCAATTACATGTTCATTATCAGTCTAGAAATCGCAAAAAGCGTTTAATGTTACCATGGTGGAATGCTGAATGTGTTAAAGCAGTAGAAGAATGTAAAAAAGCTTATATAGAATTTAAGTATAGCCTATCAGAAGAAAGTTACATTAAGTTTAAAAAATTACAAGCTGTCAAAAAGTTAGTTTTGAAAAAAGAAAGAAATCTGAGTTGGCTTTCTTTGTGTGAGACAATTAATCGTTGCACACCTATATCTAGAATCTGGAAGATTGTTAGGAGGTTTAATGGTAGATCTGGCCCTTACAAAAATGTTTATACAGATTGGTTACCAGAATTTCTTAAAAAATATACACCTGATACTGTTGAGGCCCCTTTGAAAAATGTAAATAGTTATCCTGTACATAATAGCAATTATTTAGTTTTACCATTTAATATGCAAGAGTTTAAAAATTCAGTT